>JASEVX010000002.1:87036723-87150068 GCA_031761405.1 Serripes groenlandicus | reverse complement strand
CCGGGCCAAATTTGCCGCCCAGAGCCCGTCCGGACATCGGGCAGACATGGACCGGGGAAAGGCGACGTCTGGCCGACCATCCAATGTGTCTCGCAGGTTATAAAAGCCGGGTCAACGCATAATTAATCAGATTCTAGTCGCGCTCTTCACAGAAGGTAGCAATTTAACACACAGTTTATCACAAAAGTGCCAGAGTAACAGTACTACAAGATGCCCTATACAGAAGGGAGGACTGAAGTTCAAGGAGAAGGAGAGGGCAGCACCCACAAGAGAGGGAGAGTGGCAATAAAGGGAATGAGACCTCTCCTCTTCAGCCACCAATGCACCAATAACTAAGTTGTAGAGGTAGCGTGCAAACGCAAACCTCTCCCTCAATCGTGCTGGGCAAGTGCCCACAAGTGCTGTGGAAAACGGCATTTTCGTTAGAATGCTTGTCTGAATGATATGCAAGTCAAGTTCGAATATGGGTCATATTGGGTCAGAAACTAGGTAACTAGGCCAACTTGCAGGGAAATCTTGTTAACATAATGGAGGCTGCATTTTTAACTTGAGCATGTTAAAACTGTACCAGAATGTTTGTCTTGATGATATGTGGGCCAAGTTTGAATATTTGTAATGTCTGTTTAAAAACTAGTTCACTAGGCCAAATTGAACGAAAATCTTATCAACACTGTTTAAAATTTGGTCAGAATGTTTATCTTAATGATATCTAGTCCATGTTTGAATAAGGGTCATATCGGGTAAACAAATATAGGTCACTAGGCCAAATGAAGGAAAATCTTTATACCACACTGGAAGTTGCATTTTAAATCTTTGTCAGAATAATTGTCTTGATGAGTTTTGCATATTTCAAACACTTTCTCCCAGTCTAGTACCTGGTTTAGAGAACTATTTCAACTTGATGGAATGTGATTTCACATTGACATATTTCTCAATTTAATAATGCAGAAACTTCAAAATAGTCTGCCTCCACCTGCTATCAAATTTCCCTTTGATTCTTCATGTCTTAAATGTGTATACTTGTGAGCTCTTGCACTCATACTCATACGCTATCTACACCTCCTCGTAGTTGATGTAGATAGCGTACTGAGTATCAAACGACTCTCCTGTGACCCCAGATCATTCGAGGCAAATTAATAATTGGTCACTGGTAGGCTATATACCCCGTTTCCATACTTCAAACATAGCCATGGGGGACAGGTTCATTTCTCCGCCAATTCCCTGCGGCCATATGTCACTTATTGCATATCTGACGGGCAGTTCTATGCGGCCATACATCACTCACGGATACATCCGGAAGGCCCATTTTTAGACGCCTCCCTTAAGTCAAAGGATCTCACGTGACAATTGATAATTGGTTAACGACAAGATCTAGACCCGTTAGACATATTGGACCTATCACCATTGTTCCTAGGCTTATATCTCGCACGATTATCTGCGGCCATAAGTCACTAGTGGATATTGCTGAAATGCCCATTTTCAGACGAGTCTCCTGTGACACCAGGTCATTCGAGGCATTTAATAATTGGCCACTGGTAGGTTTTATACCTCGTGTCCATACATCAAACATAGCCATGGGTGACAGGTTCATTTCTCCGTCAAATCCCTGCGGCCATATGCCACTTATTGCATATTTGACGGGAAGTTCTGTGCGGCCATAAATCACTCACGGATACCGCTGGAAGGCTCATTTTCATACGCCACCATTTAAGCAAGGGATCTTTCGTGCCAATTGATAATTGGTTAATGACTAGAGCTAGACCCGGTAGACATACTGGACAAATCACCATTGTTCCTAGACCTATATCTCGCACGATTATCTGCGGCCATAAGTCACTAGCGGATATTGCTGAAATGCCCATTTTCAGACGACTCTCCTGTGACACCAGGTCATTCGAGGCATTTAATACTTGGCCACTGGTAGGCTTTATACCTCGTGTCCATACTTCAAACATAGCGATGGGTGACAGGTTCATTTCTCCGCCAATTCCCTGCGGCCATATGTCACTTATTGCATATTTGACGGGCAGTTCTATGCGGTCAAAAATCACTCACGGATAAAGCCGGAAAGCCCATTTTTAGACGTCTCCCTTAAGTCAAGGGATCTTTCGTGGCAATTGATAATTGGTTAATGACAAGATCTAGACCCGGTAGACATACTGGACCAATCACCATTGTTCATAGGCCTATATCTCGCACGATTATCTGCGGCCATAAGTCACTAGTGGTTATTGGAGAAATGCCCATTTTCAAACGACTCTCCTGTGACCCCAGATCATTCGAGGCAAATTAATAATTGGCCACTGGTAGGCTTTATACCCCGTTTCCATACTTCAAACATAGCCATGGGTGACAGATTCATTTCTCTGCCAATTCCCTGCGGCCATATGTCACTTATTGCATATCTGACGTGCAGTTCTATGCGGCCATAAATCAATCACGGACACATCCGGAAGGCCCATTTTTAGACGCCTCCTTTAAGTCAAGGGATCTTGCGTGGTAATTGATAATTGGTTAACGACAAGATCTAGACCCGTTAGACATATTGGACCTATCACCATTGTTCCTAGGCTTATATCTCGCACGATTATCTGCGGCCATATGTCACTAGCGGATATTGCTGAAATGCCCATTTTCAGACGACTCTCCTGTGACACCAGGTCATTCGAGGCATTTAATACTTGGCCACTGGTAGGCTTTATACCTCGTGTCCATACTTCAAACATAGCGATGGGTGACAGGTTCATTTCTCCGCCAATTCCCTGCGGCCATATGTCACTTATTGCATATTTGACGGGCAGTTCTATGCGGTCAAAAATCACTCACGGATAAAGCCGGAAAGCCCATTTTTAGACGTCTCCCTTAAGTCAAGGGATCTTTCGTGGCAATTGATAATTGGTTAATGACAAGATCTAGACCCGGTAGACATACTGGACCAATCACCATTGTTCATAGGCCTATATCTCGCACGATTATCTGCGGCCATAAGTCACTAGTGGTTATTGGAGAAATGCCCATTTTCAAACGACTCTCCTGTGACCCCAGATCATTCGAGGCAAATTAATAATTGGCCACTGGTAGGCTTTATACCCCGTTTCCATACTTCAAACATAGCCATGGGTGACAGATTCATTTCTCTGCCAATTCCCTGCGGCCATATGTCACTTATTGCATATCTGACGTGCAGTTCTATGCGGCCATAAATCAATCACGGACACATCCGGAAGGCCCATTTTTAGACGCCTCCTTTAAGTCAAGGGATCTTGCGTGGCAATTGATAATTGGTTAACGACAAGATCTAGACCCGTTAGACATATTGGACCTATCACCATTGTTCCTAGGCTTATATCTCGCACGATTATCTGCGGCCATATGTCACTAGTGGATATTGCTGAAATGCCCATTTTCAGACGACTCTCCTGTGACACCAGGTCATTCGAGGCATTTAATACTTGGCCACTGGTAGGCTTTATACCTCGTGTCCATACTTCAAACATAGCGATGGGTGACAGGTTCATTTCTCCGCCAATTCCCTGCGGCCATATGTCACTTATTGCATATTTGACGGGTAGTTCTATGCGGCCATACATCACTCACGGATACATCCGGAAGGCTCATTTTTAGACGCCTCCATTAAGTCAATGGATCTTTCGTGGCAATTGATAATTGGCTAATGACAAGATATAGACCCGGTAGACATACTGGACATATCACCATTGTTCCTAGACCTATATCTAGCACGATTATCTGCGGCCATAAGTCACTAGTGGTTATTGGAGAAATGCCCATTTTCAGACGACTCTCCTGTGACCCCAGATCATTCGAGGTAATTAATAATTGACCACTGGTAGGCTTTATACCTCGTGTCCATACATCAAACATAGCCATGGGTGACAGGTTCATTCTCCGCAAATTCTCTGCGGCCATGTGTCACTTATTGCATATTTGACGGGCAGTTCTATGCGGCCATAAATCACTCACGGATACCGCCGAAAGACACATGTTTAGACGCCTCCCTTAAGTCAAGGGATCTTGCGTGGCAATTGATAATTGGCTAATGACAAGATCTATACCCGGTAGACATACTGGACCTATCACCATTGTTCCTAGGCCTATATTTCGCACGATTATCTGCGGTCATAAGTCACTAATGGTTATTGGTGGACTCTCCTGTGAACGCCGTTTTTAACAATTTCTCAGTCATATCACGGCGGCCAGTTCACCTACTCATGCATTTCCTGGTTTTCTCACACCAGTACTCCACACAACAATCTTAGTCACGGCTCATTTTCTAGCCTATTACTGGTGGGTATCACTAAACAGAGTCTGGTAGAGTCCGGTAGAGTCTGGTAGAGTCTGGTAGAGTCTGGTCGTCAAATATCCCATTATATCACTGTTTTGTTGTGTTTCTGTATTGAAATGAATAAAATAAAGTGCTATTGTATCATATAAATAAAAATAAAAAAGGTATTTGCCTATTTTAGTTCATTTTCGAGTGAATATAGAAATATTATATGCGTGAACACGGACACTGGTAGAGTCTGGTCATTATTAAGCAATAAATACAAAGTTTTATACGATTTTTAAGTTATAAAAAGTTTAATTTGATTTGTATGTGTCATATTATATATTTATTTCTTATATTATTTCAGCTGATAATCGGGAAAATAGTGAAAGATTGAGGATTTTTAACGATAACATTGTGTTTCGTAAATCAAAATGGCTGACGTGAAATTTCTGTTTATAATGCGGCCCTATCGTACATCTTGAACGAGTAATACACAAAATTCTCTCTCTATTATGGGCCAACTAATTGATTAGGTGTGATCAACAGATTAGTGTTATAATTACCAATATTTTAAATGTATGAAAACTACTTGATTGGAATAATTTTATGTTTTATATGTCATTAACATTAATTAAAACAAATGCTTAGAGAACTATATACTTACTTAAAAGTAATTCATATGAAATTGCAGGATAAATTGAGTTACATCGATCAGAGTAAATTAATTCTTTGTTCCGACGAAGAGTTTTCGACTTGTAAAGCCATTGACATATGTTTCCCACAAACTACAAGAGTCCTTTGCGCGAAACATTTGAAGGATAATGCGGTAAATCAACTCAATAAGTGTCTTCCTTAACCTGAGGTTAACCGCATATTTGTAAACTCTTCGGTCCTAATGGTATCTTAAGTGCTAGAACTGCAACCTCATTCACAGAAATGAACTAAGAAGTATCCAATACACATCCAAATTTGACATATTTAGAACGGATACTTACCAATTTGGAGAAGCATATGTTTCTCCCCAAACTCAAACATCCCTGGCTACCACAACAATGGTTTAATAATGCAAATGAGTCATACAACCATGTTATCAAAAGGACGACAAACTGGGTAGTCCAGAAATTGCCCGACATGATAGAAAAGTTACAATAACTTGAACAGTGTCAAACTCTAAATGTGAGAGGCGCATTGCACGAATTGGGTAAATATTGTTTGGCGACACAAGCGTCGGTGCTACATGGACACAGTTAAGTCCTGACCAGAGATCAAGGCGATTTATGAAATTATTGAACTTTAAGTCGCATCACATTTCAAACATCACATCAACAAATAAGCAACTAACATTACCATCCATTACGAGAATTGCACGAAAACTCGGCACGCGCAAACGCCTGAAAAATTGCAAAACATACACAATTGGAAAAAAAAAAAAACACATTCATGTAAAAAGGACTGCATATTTTAGCTGCACACCAACAACAATATATTTTTTATCAAGCATTCGCTAATACCTGTATGTCAGTTGTACATTAGACATTTTCAACAAAAATTCCTCTATATCTGTCTAGAATGTTAACGCTAGGACAAGGTTTAAATTTGAGTACTGGTTATGTCTCCAGGAAGCAGACATAAAGAAGCGGAAAATATAAACCAAAAACAATGAATAAAAATGGAGCTCTGTGTAGGGTCTTTTTTGTTAACCAAAAATGAGATCACGTCACCAATTAGAAACGAATTGAATCAAACACACCTTAATCTTGAGGATACAAAATAAACCGGCATACATCTGTTAGAGATTCGGGTTGAGACAAATGTGTTAAGGGAGAATTCCTGGTTTGTCCTTTGCGTATTACTCGATTTGATAGCGAACTGGCAGGGGAAGGGCTCTATATTGACTTATAGGTTTCGCGGGAAATGTTGGCCCCGGATTCACATGTCGGCAATGTCTGCATGCTAAACAAGCGCTGTGAGCACCCTAAGCTAGCACGCTCAACAGTGGTGCAGACACGGCCGGTAGCTGGGTGCTGCTGCTCGGCCATGCTTTGAATCTCTATCAAATGAATGTACATACAACCAAAATCATAAAATAACAAATCCAAAAAATGCAGCTCTGTGTAGGGACTTTTACGGCTCTATTTTGGTAACTTAAAATGGAAAACATAGAATAAATTCCCAAAAATTATATAATATAGATCCAAACATCAAATTTTAGGCCATGAGAGAGTTCCCCCACGTGGTGTGGCCTGGATACAATATTTCGCAAAATGCATTTTATGAACTATATCAGGATATATAATTATTTTTCCAAGTTAAAATATTTTTGCATATTTAAAATAAAAAATGCAAATATGGTTTAGTTTGATTCTACTTTTTGCGGAATGTAGTATCTACACAGTCTCTTTAATTTCATATGAATTACTTTTAAGTAAGTATATGTAAGAATGTACATACAACCAAAATCATAAAATAACAAATCCAAAAAATGCAGCTCTGTGTAGGGACTTTTACGGCTCTATTTTGGTAACTTAAAATGGAAAACATAGAATAAATTCCCAAAAATTATATAATATAGATCCAAACATCAAATTTTAGGCCATGAGAGAGTTCCCCCACGTGGTGTGGCCTGGATACAATATTTCGCAAAATGCATTTTATGAACTATATCAGGATATATAATTATTTTTCCAAGTTAAAATATTTTTGCATATTTAAAAAAAAAAATGCAAATATGGTTTAGTTTGATTCTACTTTTTGCGGAATGTAGTATCTACACAGTCTCTTTAATTTCATATGAATTACTTTTAAGTAAGTATATATAGCTCTCTAAGTTTTTGGTTTAATTAACGTTAATGAAATATCAAACATAAAATTATTCCAATCTAGTAGTTTTCATACATTTAATATCTTGGTATTGTTATAATATAATTATAACACTAATCTGTTGATCACACCTAATCAATTAGTTGACGCATAATAGAGAGAGAATTTAGTGTATTACTCGTTCAGGATGTGCGATATTGCCGCATTATAAACAGAAATTTCACGTCAGCCATTTTGATTTACGAAACACAATGTTATCGTTAAAAATCTTCCACTATTTTCCCGATTATCAGCTGAAATAATATAAGAAATAAATATATAATATGACTCATATAAATCAAAATAAACTTTTTATAACTTAAAAATCTTATAAAACTTTGTATTTATTGCTTAATAATGACCAGACTCTACCAGTGTCCGTGTTCACGCATATAATATTTCTATATTCACTCGAAAATGATCTGAAATAGGCAAATACCTTTTTTATTTTTATTTTTATGATACAATAACACGTTTATTCATTCATTTCAATACAAAAACACAACAAAACAGTGATAAAATGGGATATTTGACGACCAGACTCTACCGGACTCTACCAGACTCTACCAGACTCTGTTTAGTGACACCGTTAATTTGTTTACCCAGAGATCATAAATTAGTGAACTGTCGTCGTGATATAACTGAAATAATGTTGAAAACAGCGTAAAACACACACACACAAACCAAACAAACTCTCTCACTCTCAGAGCTTCAAAAGAGTTTAAAGATTTAAACTAAACAATGACACAATATATATTGCCTATAATACAATACGTATAGTTCATAAGAGAAATTTCTCGTTTTAAGCAATTGCTTCTTCTTTTACCACAGTGTTTTTAAAAGTCGTCTACTGCAGAGGCTTCAATAAGCGTAAAAACGAGGGAAAGTGTTAAATTCTCCGAAGCTCTATTCAATCACATTCGTGAATGAGAGAGAGAGATACACACACAGCTCAGGATACGCGTTTTGTAGTGCAATCGATTTAGTGGTGTTATACCTAGAATATGGCCACAGTAAATTGTGCCCCATGGAAAAGAGTCGCACCCGGATTTTTCCAGTTTCATTTCAGAAAGCTTCATGGGTTATTGAAAACAAACAAACAAAAATCTCACACCAGTCCTGTTACCTATATTTAAAGCGAAAAAAACCATTTATGTTTTTTTTTCGTATCAATCGGTACACAGGGATTTGACAACCGGACATTACGATACAGGAAGTTGCACTATAAAAAAGAGCTAACAAGTCAATAGTTTTAATATGTTTCAAATTACTTTTAAGCTTGATTGAGCTTACTCTAGTCAATACCATTTTACCATGTAAATGCTAGAATGCCTAGAATACAAAAACGTTGTTTTTCCCCCGTGTTTACGCCAAACAAATTATTTCGGTCATATACTGTATGCAATGACTGCCTTATATCACATGTTATGAAAATGCAGATTGCATCCTAACTTATTCTTTAATTTCCCTGTACAGTCAAATGCAACAGCTGAATCACACATGTATGCTTGTTAACACAAAACAAACTGGTTATTTTGTCAATTGTTGGCACTGAATCATTTCTGCAATGAAGGTAGTCCATTGGTATTTTACTTTGCAAGATGGTATGTTTGTTGCTCACAAGTCAAGTAACTCTTTCAACATGAATACACAATGTCATGTGCACATTTCTTCTGGTGGCTTCATTCTCTAATTGTGATAACTGTTGCTGGGACTTTGTCTTCAACACAGTTCAATCCAACACTTTGTTTGATGTCAAAGACATGATCTGCTAGAACTATGTCCCCTTGCAGAAGTTTTGATAATAGCCCACTATGTTCTGTAACATGTTCGTCTGAAACTCTGCCGTCCCCATCCTTATGACAGAAATGAAACGGCACCTTCGAGTGTTATACCGATAAAAAATGTTACAGTGTTGTGCTGCTTGTTGTTTGACCATGTCAGGCCCTGGCTAATAAATTGGATGGCCTATTCTGGGAATATCTCAAAGAAATCTCATAATGTTTGATACTTTGACCCGAAGTTCTTTCGGATTTCCATTGGCATTGAGTGATTGACATTCGTAGTTCTTCTCTGAATATCTCTCTGGTTAAAGATTAAACATTTCATCCAAATATATATACATTTATATGTGTATCATTGAATACTTTTGATGCACAACTTGTTGATTTCTTGCCAAGTTCATGTTGACTTAAATTCAGTCAAAGTTTCATAAAAACCAGCATATCTTTCTCGAATTTGGTAAAAGAGCTTTTAACCGTCTCAATAATATGATGATAAATGAAATTAAACAGTGCCATAAGTATTGGGAAGCTCTATCAAAACTGTATAATGTTTCACTTTTTCATCATCACCATTGAGACTCATAAGGAGTTAAAACACATTATTGTTAATTCTTTCTTTCAACGCGATGTTCTCAGACAAAATACTCTGCATTTCAGTTCACATTTTAATCACTATCTCCAGTTCACTTTTAACACTAACATTTGGCTTTGGCTCTATAATTTCTCATTTTGTCACAATGTTTGCAAAAGTCGTCTGCCGCAGATGCGTCTACAGGTGGGAAAGGGTTAAGGCAATCTAGAAATAAATCTGCAAAAAGATGTTATAATGTCAGATGAAAAATATGCAAATATGTACACATTTTGACGCATCTGCAGCAGACGACTTTTGAAAACATTGTGGTAAAATGAGAAAATTGCTTAAAACAAGCAATTTCTCCTTTTGCCATAATGTTTTCAACTTTTTTCAGTAATCATATCTTCATTTATAGAGGTTTTCAAAGTCGTCTACTGCAGATTTGTTGTAATGTAACTGTATGAGGGAAAGGGTTAAGAAAGTGTTCATTGTAAAATTAAATTGTTGTATTCACGTTTAATCAGATTCTCAGTTGTTTATGTTAGATATGTAGAGTATTTTCTATTTTCTATTTTGTTACAATAATAGCTTTTCAGGCCAACTTAAGTTCTTTATTGTCTGTGCATAATAAATATTAGATTGTGGTCCATCAGGGCTCCGGAAATTTTGAAATCTCAATCGATCCAGAATAACAAAACCTGTATCAGGGAAATCATAGCATTCAAATTGGGGATGGAATTACAATTAAAATGTGTACTGTTGGATCAAATCTGCATGACCTAGGGTTACTTGAGCGAAGTGGTCGCCATTTATATCAGGCTTCGCTGAAAATTTCGTACTTAGTTATTGAACCCTGTTCACAGTCACACGTCATGTCGCTTAATTATCAGTTCTCGATATACGCAGTTACGTAATCAGCAAATGACAACTGATAATGTATACCCATTTAAAGCAGAAAAGTAATCGCTTTCAACACATCATGACGTAGAACCGATTGTCCAATCAACCATCGTGACTTTATACACATGTTGCATAAACGCAGATCAATTATCACGTGACCCCCTGTTAACTACGAATCGGATTTAATCGAGATAAATGTCAAATTAAACCTAACATGTTTCAACCATTTGAATAGTTTTAACTGATTCTTTCTTTTATGAATCATACAGTTCGAAAAAAGGGGCGATTTTCAGGATTTTTTTTTAATATGATGTATAATAAATGTTGTATAGGGGGGGCCGTACTAATTGACATTAACCAATCAAAAGACACTATATACCCCCAGATACATAGTATATGGGGGCTATATAGGAGTCACGCTTGTCGGTCGGTCGGTCTGTAGACATTTCTTGTGAACACTATTTCTCAGCAACCCTTGATCAGAATTCAATATAAATTCACAAGAATGATTGATACCAAGCCTAGTTGTGCATATTGTCGGCGTGTTGCACTGGAATTTTTTTTAAATGAGTTATGGCCCTTTGAATTTCTCATACATATGTATATTGTCAGGCACCAGCTTGGGGTATTCATCGCCTTCAGTGATATTTCTAGTTGAATTTGATTAGTCAGAATTGAAATAATAAAATGTGCCGAGATATTCGAAATTTCAACTCGTGAAGCAGAATTTGAGGACATTGAAAGGGCTTATTTGAAAGATATTGATTAAACAACTTTGTGCTAAGATAGCCATATCATGATAATGACATTTCCCGCGATTAACAGCTGAAAAGTTTGCGAGAAATTTGCAAACAACTCGTCTCCCTCTTCGGTCTGGATTTTTTGTTGACATTGCAAGCGAAGCTTTACCGGTTGTGCCGTCTTCATTATTAAAATCAAATAAATAAATATTAAATTTTGTTTAAAAAGATGTGTAACTCAAACGCCCTTTGCTTTGTCATAATTATATAAGTCAAATAAAGACTCATTTCTGTTTAAATAGATGTGTATCCCAAATGTCCCATTTATGACACACATGTATACATCAAAGAAATTTCACTTCTTTTTAAGTCCCTCCACTTCTCCCTAAATTGCCTGGAGGGCGAAGTCACTTCTCCCAAACATTTGAGCCTATGCAGTAGTGAAAGCCCTAAATCTGACAGACCTGCAGTAATTTAAAATGTAAATAAGGAACTAGCTTGTAAATACTAAATAGTGTACATGTACTTTAGAAACTAGCTTGAGCAAGCTTGCTAGTATTTATAAGAAACTTAAAGTATATATTGTGCATGTGAAGAAGATACTATGCCAAGGTTTCAAATCACAGGGATTCGGCATTAACAGTATTGTATGTATACATGGTGCCGAATCCCTGTGTTTCAAATGAGAGGTTGCGGAAACTTAAGATTACACTAGCTTGCGCATGCTTTCAATTTTAGCTTTCGACAAGCTTCCTAACTAACTAGCTGCAAGCATGTGACAAGCATAAAAATAAGCTAGCAATTTTTGTTTGGGTATGTATACATGTACCTTGCATGGAAAATCTTCATGTCAGGGGTCACACTGGCTCAAAATTTTCTTGAGCCACATTTTTTTGGATAATTTTTGGGACAGCCATCGACCCTTTTTAAATCGGGAGTTCAAATTTACCAATGACAAACTTGTAGGTATTGAAAAAAACAACAAGTAAATACATGAATCTATAAATGTTATATTTTATTACAGATCATCATGATGAAGATCATATCAACAACATAATTTGAAAATTGTTAACCAATCAATAAACTATATTAAATATGTATTTATAACACAATAAAATAAAAGCACATTTGAATTTTTTTGGGAAAAAAATGTCTAAAACAATTTTTGACTATTTACAGCAGTGATATTTCAATACATAAACAATTATTATACATGTATGTTTCTTTTCCCTGCTGAATGCAAAGTGCATTTAATGATGCTACCATCGTGTTCGCCAAGTTGTTCTTGGCTGCAAAGTAAACATTTTGCAGTGACTGAAACCTCACTTTTGTTGACTGCATGTTTTCTTGCTGTAACCATACATGTAGAAGGGCGTCTTCAGTGTTCCTGTGTTCTACAAATTTAAATATACAAATAATTATAATACTATTCTTAGGTAGGAAAAAAACATCACAATTTCCAACCTATTCCCTTTGCCACAATGTTTTATACATGCTGCTTGTTGTATTTAAACATATTTTAAAAATTATCGGCAAATCGTCGCACGGAAAAACTTTACGGAAGCTATATTTTGTCCGGCCTATTTCTTACAAACCACTGGGTGGAATTCAATACAATTTTACATGAAGCTTCTATACCAAGAGGAGATGTGCATATGCTAAAAGGGGTTACAATTGCATGTTATTTTACAGAGTTATGGCCCTTTTACTTATTAAGTTATGGTGTAGGTCAAGGTGCTGTTTAGGGGGTATTTATTATCTTCAGTGATAGTTCTAGTTGGTGTCGGCTCCATATCTCTTGAATGGCATGAATGATTTTGAAATAATTGGCCAGAAATGTTCACCATATTGAGGAAACAATAGGTACATAGCGAATGTTTCTGACAGCTCAGTTGAAGGTCAATGTCAGTCCGGTCAAACTTTGAAGTCAAAGGGTATATGACTATATTTTGCGAGCTATATATATCTCTTGTACAACTTAAGGGATTTTGAAAAAACTCACCATACATGTTCACCCTATTAAGATGATGTGCAGAGCGCATGTTTCTGCAAAACTCATTTTATTCAAACATCCTTTATCAGTATTGAAATTACTTGCAAACTGCCATAGGGGAGACATATATTTTTTATTCAAAACACAAATCTGGTTTAAGCTGGCCAGGACTGTGTTCCAATTTCCAAGAGAGCTTATACTGCCATCCTGTTGTAGGCATTACCAAAATGTCAAAGTTTTGATTTAACCATTTCCCACATATAGATGCTTTCAGATGCCTCTGCAGCAGATGACTTTTGAAAATATTGTGGCAAATGGTGAAATTGCTCACCACAAGCAATTTCACCATTTGCCACAATGTTTTCAACTCGATTTAATAATTAAACTGTCATTAATGGAGATGGTTCACATTTTTGATAAGATGTTTTCAAAGTCCTCTGCTACAGATTTGTTGTATGTGGGAAAGGGTTAAATCAAACCCCTATCCCATCAGCTGTGTTGTCAGACTGCAGTTGATGTTTTTGCCTCTCGGAGTTTACACAGGCAAACGTCTACATGTATATTGATCAGGAAAGGAGTAAAAGTTTGAATTTGCAATTTTATGTTTCAGGGTTAAGAAGCAAAGACTTACAGCTTTAGTTCTATAAGTAAAGTGTTACATGGAAATTCCTAGGAGTAATACAGGGACCTCCCCGTTGATTTATGTTGAATCGTCTTTTGATACAAGTCTTAGGCTCAAACTGTACTTATTTTATATCTACTGTAAGATTTTTGATAAGTTTATCAACTGATTCATTGGTATCAAAATGGCTGAGGCTCAGACCCCGGTCGTAACATCAGGTACAGCAATGGTAGGTCCAAATTTACTACGACCAGATCTACCATATCTACATCTAACTGATGGTATACATGGACAGGATTTTCCAGCACCGAACCTCATAGGTAATTAAACCTTTTCTCCATAGGAATATATAGTCTTATTATAGAGAACCCTTTAGCATTATAAACAGTAGTATTAATTAACCCTTACATACAGATGCATTTTGACGCATCGTGTGCCATAAACTTTTGTCACAATGTATTCAGTTTTTAGCTCGAAGAAAAGGCTAGCTTTCCTACTCGCCCTGGCGTCGGCGTTGGTGTCACACCTTGGTTAAGGTTTTTGTACCAATTCCGTTTTTTGTCAAAACCATTACAGATATTGCTTGAAACTTACAACACTTATTCACCATCATAACCTCCATCAACAAACAAGAGTACATAACTCTGTCAAGGTTTTTGTAAGAATTATGGCCCTTTTTTAGCTTGACTATTCGAAGAATATGAGAGCTTTACTACTCGCTCAACGTTGGCGTCCGGTTAAAGTTGTAGGGCAAGTTGGCATTTTCATTCATAAGTATTTGTGCTAGGGCTTTAATATTTAGAATATAGTTACATCTTATACTTTTCTTCACATTGAATGTTAAAGGTACTGAGTGTGACCTTCTTTTTGGGGTAAAAAACCTGATTTTCGGTGGTTAAAGTTTTAGGGCAAGTTGGAATTTTTTAATTTTTTTTTTCTCAATAAGTACTTATGCTAGGACTTTTATATTTGGAATAAAATTACATCTAATACCTGTCTTCATATTGTATGCTGAAGATTCTGAGTGTGACCTTATTTTTGCGGCAAAAGACATGATTTTGGGTGGTTATAGTTTTAGGGCAAGTTGGCATTTTCATTTAAGTACTTGTGTTAGGGCTTTCATATTTGGAATATAATTACATATAATACCTTTCTTCACATTGTATGTTGAAGATGCTGAGTGTGACTTTTTGGGAATAAATAACATGATTTTTGTTTGATTTTGAGAATTTTAGATAAATTCATAATTTTTGGTACCATTCCATTCTAATTGGGATCATTTATTTATCAAATATAATTCTTCAACATATCAAACGGGTTTTGCATGATGTCAAACATTTGGTAAACCTTTTTTTAAGGTTTTGCTATTTTTGGACTCGGTCAGTTTTAACATTTGCGTTTAGCTCAACGTTAAAGTTTCATAATTCAAATCACTTCATACTTCACACATTTGTTAAGGACCATCGTACAATTAGGTTAGATAACTCCATTGTATCCTAAATATGGAGTAATGGCCCTTGAATTACTTAGAAAATTTTGCCACAATGTTTACCACTTTTTGTCATAGGTTATCCATTCAATTATGGAGATTTTCTATGTTTTGACAAAATATGTTCAATGTCGTCTGCTGCAGAATTGCCGTATGAGAGAAAGGGTTAATAGTACTTAAGTGCAATATAATGAAATAGTGCTTTATGTGAATAAGCGGCATATAGTCGAGCGCGCTGTCCTCCGACAGCTCTTGTTTACTTAGAATTTTGGTTAAGTTTGTCGTACCAATTCACTTTTTTTCAAAACCGTTACAGATATGGCTTCGAAACTAACAACACCTATTCCCCATCATCGAAAAACTATGGCCGCCAGAGGGTTGGGCTATTTTGCCTTATATGGTAGTGAAAACTTAAAAAATCTTCTTCTCCGAAAGTGTTGGGCTGATTTTCAAATAATGTTGTAGAAATTATGCTAGCGTGACCCTCTATCAGAATCCTTCAAGCCATGTTGATTTGTCAAAAAACATGGCCATCAGGGAGCGGGGCTGTTTGGTGATTTAATTTTTGCCTAATTGCCGTGGAGCGATACTGGCCCTCTTGGGCCTCTCGTTTGAAGTGAGACAGTATAATGCTGAAAAACAGCCATTTTGAGAGCACATATAAATATATATATCCAAAACAGCGGATGTTAGCAACTTAAAATTTTAGGGAAGCAAGATTGGGCACTGCCACATTGGATAAACTTTAGAAGGAGTTTCTTTGGCACACTTATTTTCTGTATTATGAGTATAACATGAAAAAATAAAAACCAGCACAAATACAGTGTTTTAGCCGACTGCGTTTCTTGATCCTTTCAGAATAATGTTAAAGAACCATTTTGGTCCTTTTGTTTTGTTTGATCATTTCCTCAATTAAATTCTTTATATCTATTTCAAACTATGTGTTTAGGTTGTTTTGTGACCTGCAGGTACAGTACAAAAGAACCGAAATTCTAGTATACTTATACTGGATATGGCATTGTCTCACTTAGTCTCCAATTCCAAGTTTTGCAGGTGACACATGTTTTGTGGAATACTCTTGTATAAATATGAATGATTTGTTTCTAGGTCCTCTAGTACGTCTAGGTCCTCCGGTACGTCTAGGTCTTACGGTACGTGGCAGCATACAACCACCACCTCCACAGCAACAGATGCAGCCAACCAACCAACCAGGAGTAGAAGGTATTCTATTTACCCATTGCCATTTCTCAAGAAATGTGCTTTGTTTTTCTTGCCATGGCAGATGGTGTAGTGGTAGAGCTTCCGCCTTGGATGCAGGATGTTGCAGGTTCGATTCCCGGATGGGTCATACCTACGACTTTTAAAATGGTAGTAACGGCTGCCCTCCATGACGTTCAGGGTTGCAGGGTTAGCATTACGACTGACTGGCTAGTGTCAGGATAAATGGACCAGTTGTACTAGTAACTTACCCAGAAATTGCTGTGATATATACCTTGTTGAAAGCATTGTGAAGCTACAAACAATCAATCAATCTACTTTAACTTTTGCAAGCAACACATGTCTTCCTTCATTATTAGCTCGACTATTTGAAAAATATGAGAGCTATTACAGTCACTAAGGCGTCAGCGTCGGCATTGCAACTTTGGTTAAAGTTTTGCATGCATGTTTTTTTCTCATGAACCACAGATGCTATTGTTTTGGAACTTCACACTCTTATTGGACATCATCCAATAACCTTGCAGGACAAGTCCCAAAACTCTACATCAAATTTTGACACAATTATGCCCCATTTTTGGACTTAGAAATTTTGGTTAAAGTTTTGCATGCAAGATACTATTATAGATATTTCTCAGTAACCATTTATGGTATTGACTTGAAACTTAGGGGGTGTCAGAAAGGCAAGTTAGATAGCTCTTGAATGAATTTAGAACAAATTATGGCCCTTGTTTGACTTTGAAGTTTTGGTTGAAAAGCAGGCTAGGCTTTTTCTCACAAACCACAGATGCTGTTGCTTTGAAACTGAAGACACTTATTGGAAATCATCAAGTGACCTTGAATGACAAGTCCCATAACTCTACATCAGATTTTGACACAATAATACTCCTTTTTAACCAGGTTTTCCGAAGGAAAAATCTGGTTATTAGTTTGGCGAAGTGGGTGGGCGGGCGTCAACTTTCCTTGTCCGGACCATAACTTTGCCATGCATAGAGATATTTTCAAATAACTTGGCACAAACATGCACCATATCAAGACGGTGAGCCAAATGCAAAAAAAATATCTGTAGATTCAAGGTCAAGGTCACAGTGATAAGAAATAGACTTTAATTGAACTTTTCTTGTCCTGACAATAACTTTGTCATGCATGGAGATATTTTCAAATAACTTGGCACAAACATGCACCATATCAAGACGATGTGCCAAATGAAAAAAAAATTATGTAGATTCAAGGTCAAGGTCACAGTGATAAGAAATAGACTTTAATTAAACTTTTTTCTTGTCCGGACCATAACTTTGTCATGCATGGAGATATTTTCAAATAACTTGGCACAAACATGCACCA
Organism: Serripes groenlandicus; assembly: GCA_031761405.1. NCBI lineage: Eukaryota > Metazoa > Mollusca > Bivalvia > Cardiida > Cardiidae > Serripes > Serripes groenlandicus. The sequence goes on along the minus strand of JASEVX010000002.1, from coordinate 87,132,260 downwards.
TATCAAGACGATGTTCCAAATGCAAAAAAAACTGTAGATTCAAGGTCAAGGTCACAGTGATAAGAAATATACTTTAATTGAACTTTTCTTGTCTGGACCATAACTGTGTCATGCATAGAGATATTTTCAAATAACTTGGCACAAATATGAACTATATCAATATGATGTGTCACATGCAAAACTTTTGTCTGTAGATTCAAGGTCAAGGTCACAGTGATAAGAAATAGACTTTAATTGAACTTTTCTTGTCCGGACCATAACTTTGTCATGCATGGAGATATTTTCAAATAACTTGGCACAAACATGCACCATATCAAGACGATGTTCCAAATGCAAGAACAAAATTTGTACATTCAAGGTCAAGGACACAGTGATAAGAAATAGACTTTAATTGAACTTTTCTTGTCCAGACTATAACTGTGTCATGCATAGAGATATTTTCAAATAACTTGGCACAAATATGAACTATATCAATATGATGTGTCACATGCAAAACTTTTGTCTGTAGCTTCAAGGTCAAGGTCACAGTGACAACAAATAGAAATCAGTTGAACTTTTCTTGTCTGGACAATAACTTTTTCATCCATAGAGATATTTTCAAATAGCTTGGAACAGATATACACCATATCAAGACGCTGTGTCATATGCACAATTTATGTGTTTAGCTTCCAGGTCAAGGTCACAATGACAGAAAATATACTTTACTTGAACTTTTTTTGTTAAGACCATAACTTTACCATGCATATAGATATTTTCAAATAACTTCGCGCAAATATGCTCCATATTAAATAACTTGGCAATTTAAAAGAATATAGCATAGATATGAGTAAGTTTCATAACCTCGGGCCCTTGATCTAGTCTGTTTGCAAAGGCATAAATGCGTTACTATCAAGTAAAGGGTTAAAGCAGATCACCGATTATCAACCTGGCATAAGAGAGCCTAAAATGTGGCTGCTTACAACAAAAGGTTGCTTAATAGCTGTTATCTATTATATGTTCCTAATAAATGAGGCCATCAACACACAATTGACTGTATTGAACTGATATTTGTTAGATAAAATTGTGATATATTTAATTGACAAAGTAATTATGATTATTCATCAATAGAAATATTCCCTGTTACTTGAATTACAAGCTTTGATTAACTATTAACAGAAAGATTTGACAGATCTGTTAATTCTTAATCAAACACCTTCAATTACAGAAAACCTAGTTTCATGGAATTTCCATGTCTTGTTGGACTTGTGTGTCAGACAGTCAAGTACATATCTCATTTACCACTGTTTTCTTTAGAATCAATTGGCAAGTAGAGCATGCTGTCTTATGGACAGCTCTTGTCTTTTATTATTCTTGGTTGTTAACATTGTGAGAAAAGTAGAGGTTCGGTTTGTGACAGATCTGAATTCAATATTTGAAAATAAAAATAAATGATAATATAAGCAATTGTTGTCATTGGATCATCATAAGAATCCATGGGTAATATTTCTACCATGCCTTAAATCTGATGATGGAACAGCTTTTGATATCTAAGCCCAATACAGATGACATTACCTATGCAGCAGATTACTTTTGGAAACATCTTTGAGAAAGACATATTGGTCAAATTGCGAAATTTCTCTTCTACCATTCTGTTTTCAACTTTGTATGTACATCACATATTTCATTTATAACAGGCATATTTCTCAGTATATTAGAAAGCATATGACAAAAAATATCATATTTAGTAAACATATCTTTGTCCACATGCAGATGCCTTTTGATGTGTATGCAGCTAAGGCCTTTGTGAAAAGGATTACAACTGTATTCAATGACTTTTTTCATCTGCAGAGGTAATCCATAAACTAACCTCGATATTTTCAAGATTGTCTACTGCAGCTTGTTTGTATGTACAAAAAGGTTAAAAACAGCATATTTTGTGTATTTCTCACAGGTCTTGAATCTTTACAAAGAGAGAACCAGCACCTGAAGATGAGATTTAAGTGTAGGATATGTAAGATACAGGATGCCAACATTTTATGTATGCCATGCAATCACCACAAGATGTGTGAGGAATGTGCAAAAGATACCCTTCTTTGTCCGGCTTGTGGTTGCAATATTGGTAAAATAGTGAAAACATACATGTCTTAAAGGTCAATTGTATTTTATTGTGACCTTTACTTTTATAATAACAACTGCGTAAAAATTGTCACTCAATTATTTAAAATGATGTTGTTATCATGGATTTTGTGTTGGCGCACCTGTATCGGTAACTAAAAAAATCTAGAGAATTTGTGTATCGTGATTAAACCGGAAGTGATGTCAGTTGAAGTCTTACAGAAATGGTGGAATATTAGAGTTCAGAGGATTGTTTTCGTTGTGTTAATAATTTGTATCTATTTCTCGTGAAAGCTGAGTTGACACGACACAATGCCGGTTCGGTGCTTTGCTCCAGGCTGTAGTTACTCGTTCGTATCAGGCCTTTCCGTGTTTACATTCCCAGGAGACACTGATTTAAACTTGAAATGGAGGGTGAACATGAACTGTTGATTTTGTTTTGAGCCAGCAACATTTGTTGTGGAAATCTACTAAGTATTCATGATTATGTCAGGAACATTTTACTGAAGATTGTTTTGTAATAAGTCCCAGGCTAGCTGCCGATCTTGGGTTCAAACCCGGAAGATTTCAATTAATAAAGAACGCAATGCCAACGATATTTAGGACTACCATTTTGAAGCACAGAAAGTCTGTTGTGCTTTTGGGAAAAAACAGCGACAAGTGGTAAGGAAAAGTTTTTCAATATTTAACAATCGTAGATAATATTTAATTATTATTTATTCTTCTGTGTTTGAGGTTTTATGAGTATGTTTGTTAAAATATTGTGATACACTCAAAAAGTTATATTTTCCCCATAATAACTGGACTATGTTTATAATAGCCCAATTTTCAATTTGTTATACAGTGTGTCAACTATGAATATGTAGAGACATATATATTTATATGACATATATATTTATATGTCTCTGGAATATGTTTTTTACTGAATAATTATTGTATGTTCAATTATTGTTTGAAAGCGTTACAAAATGACATTTTGTGTCAAGGGCAAAAGTTGCTCACAATACGAATTTAGTGAAATGATAATTTGATTTCAAAATATACATTTGTAAAACAATTGTATTAGTTTTCAGAGGGAAGTGGGGAGGGGGGTCTGGGGGGAGTAATTTAATGCTTGTTTATTCCATTCTGTTTAAAACTTATAAATTCATGAACATTTTTAGCTCGACTATTCGAAGAATATGAGAGCTATACTACTCACCCTGGCGTCGGCGTCGGCGTCCACGTCACACTTTGGTTAAGGTTTTGCATGCAAGTTCTTAAATACTACATGTATTGCATTGAAACTTTCTACAACCCTACCAAACTATCACACCAATGTAGATTATCAAGTTAGATAACTCTATCCTGCATTTTATGCAAGTTATGGCCCTTTTTTACTTAGAAATTCTGGTTAAAGTTTTGCGTGCAACTAAAGTAAGAGTCCATATCTCAGTATTTAATTGATGCATTGCATTGAAACTTTATACAGCACTACCCAACTATCACACCTATGTAGATTATCAAGTTAGATAACTCTATCCTGCATTTTATGCAAGTTATGGCCCTTTTTTTACTTAGAAATTCTGGTTAAAGTTTTGCGTGCAACTAAATTAAAGAGTCCATATCTCAGTATTTACTTGATGCATTGCATTGAAACTTTCTACAACCCTACCCAACTATCACACCTGTGTAGATTATCATCTAAGATAACTCTATCCTGCATTTTATGCAAGTTATGGCCCTTTTTTACTTAGAAATTCTGGTTAAAGTTTTGCATTCAACTAAATTAAGAGTCCATATCTCAGTATATACTTGATGCATTGCATTGAACCTTTATACAACCCTACCCAACTATTACACCTATGTAGATTAACAAGTTAGATAACTCTATCCTGCATTTTAGGCAAGTTATGGCACTTTTTTTTACTTAGAAATTCTGGTTAAAGTTTTGCGTGCTACTAAATTAAGAGTCCATATCTCAGTATTTACTTGCTGCATTGCATTGAAACTTTCTACAACCCTACCCAACTATTACACCTGTGTAGATTATCAAGTATGATAGCTCTATTCTGCATTTTATGCAAGTTATGGCCTTTTTGGACTTATAAATTCTGGTTAAAGTTTTGCATGCAACTACATAAAGAGACCATCTCTTAGTAACTACTTGATGCATTGCATTGAAACGTTATACAGCCCTTACCAACCAGCATTTTATGCAAGTTATGGACCTTTTTGGACTTAGAAATTCTGGTTAAAGTTTTGCAACTACATTTAGAGTGTAATCTCAGTAACAACTTGAACAATTGTATTGAAACTTTATACAACCTTTCCCAATTGTACAACTATAAACACAACCAATTAAGATAACTTTATCCTGTATATGGTGCAAATTGTTGCCCTTTTTATGCCCCCACGGAATCTCCGATTCGGGGGGCATATAGTTTTTGGCCTGTCTGTCTGTCTGTTGGTCTGTCTGTTGGTCTGTCTGTCTGCACAAAAAAAACTTTAACCTTGGCCATTACTTTTGAACCATAACAGGTACGGCTACCATATTTCACATGTGTATTCCTTGTGACATGACCTTTCTGTCAGTACCAAAATGTTAGACCTTGCGACCTTGACCTTTGACCTAGAGGTTGCCATTCTCGAAAAAAACTTTAACCTTGGCCATTACTTTTGAACCATAACAGATACGGCTACCATATTTCACATGTGTATTCCTTGTGACATGAACTTTCTGTCAGTACCAACATTTTTGACCTTGCGACCTTGACCTTTGACCTAGATGTTGCCATACTCGAAAAAAACTTTAACCTTGGCCATTTCTTTTGAACCATAACAGGTACGGCTACCATATTTCACATGTGTATTCCTTGTGACATGACCTTTCTGTCAGTACCAACATTTTTGACCTTGCGACCTTGACCTTTGACCTAGATGTTGCCATTCTCGAAAAAAACTTTAACCTTGGCCATTACTTTTGAACCATAACAGATACGGCTACCATATTTCACATGTGTATTCCTTGTGACATGACCTTTCTGTCAGTACCAACATTTTTTACCTTGCGACCTTGACCTTTGACCTAGATGTTGCCATTCTCGAAAAAAACTTTAACCTTGGCCATTACTTTTGAACCATAACAGATACGGCTACCATATTTCACATGTGTATTCCTTGTGACATGACCTTTCTGTCAGTACCAACATTTTTGACCTTGCGACCTTTACCTTTGACCTAGATGTTGCCATTCTCAATTTTTTTTTAACCTTCCCCACTACTTTTGAACAATAACAGGTAATGCTACCATATTTCACATGTGTATACCTTGCGACCTTGACCTTTGACCTAGATGTTGCCATTGGGGGGCATCAGTGTTTCACAAACACATCTTGTTTTACTTAGAAATTATGGTTAAAGGTTTGCGTGCAACTACATTAAGAGTCCATATCTTAGTAACTACTTGATGCATTCCATTGAAAGGTTATACAACCCTATCTAACCATCAAACCTATGAAAATAATCATGTTAAATAACACTATCCTGCATATAATGCAAATTATCACCCACTAAGAAATTGTGGTTAATGTTTTGCATGCAACTACATTAGAGTCCATTATCTCGGTAACTTAAATAAGCGGTGGAATAGTCGAGCGCGCTGTCCTCCGACAGCTCTTGTTATATAAATCATAATCCTATCCAACATACAAAACAGCAGACTTATTTTATTAGAAAGAAGAAATTACTTGATAGTCAAGATTCATGAGCAATTTTTTTCCTTTTAAAAAATGTTTTTTGCTTTCTTTTTTTTAGCTCACCTGAGCTTTGCTCAAGGTGAGTTATTGTGATCGCCTTTTGTCCGTCGTGCGTCGTCCGTCAACTTCTTCTCCTCAGTAACCAGTGGGTCAATTTGGATGAAACTTCACAGAAAGCATCCTCTCAACGACCTAACCAGAATTCCTTCAAATTTTTGGGATCCATGCAAAATTCTGGTTTCCATGGCAACGAAACCGAAAAAAATTCTTCTTCTCCCAAACTGGTTGGCAGATTTTCAAATAATTTTGTAGAAATGTTCCTTAGATGACCCTCTATCAGATTCCTTCAAGCCATGTTGATTGGTCGAAAAACATGGCCGCCAGGGGGGGCGGGGCTATTTTGCCTTATATGGCTATAGTGAAAACTTAAAAAATCTTCTCCTCCGAAAGTGTCAGGCCAATTTTCAAATAATTTTGTAGAAATGTTCCTTGGGTGATCCTCTATCAGATTCCTTCAAGCCATGTTGATTGGTCGAAAAACATGGCCGCCAGGGGGCGGGGCTATTTTGCCTTATATGGCCAAAGTGAAAACTTAAAAAATCTTCTCCTCCGAAAATGTCAGGCTGATTTTCAAATAATTTTGTAGAAATGTTCCGTGGGTGACCCTCTATCAGATTCCTTCAAGCCATGTTGATTGGTAAAAAAACATGGCCGTCACAGGGCGGGGCTATTTTGCCTATATGGCTAAAGAGCAAACTTAAAAAATCTTCTCCTCCAAAAGTGTCGGGCCGATTTTCAAATAATTTTGTAGAAATGTTCCTTGTGTGAACCTTAATTAGATTCCTTCAAGAAATGTTGATTGGGCGAAAAACATGGCCGCCAGGGGGCGGGGCTTTTTTGCGTTATATAGCTATAGTGAAAACTTAAAACATCTTCTTCTCCGAAAGTGTTCAGCCGATTTTCAAATAATTTTGTAGAAATGTTCATTGGGTGACCCTCTATCAGATTCCTTCAAGCCATGTTGATTGGTCGAAAAACATGGCCGCCAGAGGGCGGGGCTATTTTGACTTATATGACCATAGTGAAAACTTAAAAAATCTTCTCCTCCGAAAGTGTCAGGCATATTTTCAAATAATTTTGCAGAAACATTCCTTTGGTGACACTCTACAAGATTCCTTTAAGCCATGGTGGTTGGTAAAAAAAATAGCCACCAAGGGGCAGGGCTGTTTGGAGATTTTATTTTTGCCTTATGGCCGTGGAGCGATACTGGCCCTCTTGGGCCTCTTGTTAGATCACCTAGAGCCAAAGGCTCAAGGTGAGCTATTCTGATCACTTTATGTCCGTCCGGCGTCGTCCGTCGTTAACATTTAGACATTTAGATCATCTCCTCCTTAACCACTTGACCAATTTCAACCAAACTTCACAGGAATGTTCCTTTGGTGGACCTCTTTCAAAATTGTTCAAAGATTTAAATTCCATCGAGAACTTTGGTTGCTGCGGCAACAGAAAAGGGGAAAATTGGCAAATCTTAAAAAATCTTCTTGTTCAAAAGTACTGGCCCGATTTGAAAATTATTTTGCACAAATGTTCCTTTGGGTACCCTCTACCAAGATTGTTCAAATATTTCCTATCCGTTGAAAAACATGGCCGCCAGGGGGCGGAGCTTATTTTCCTTATATGTGCATTGTTAAAATTTTAAAAATCTTGTCAAAAAGTACTGGCCTGATTTGAAAATTATTTTGCACAAATGTTCCTTTGGGAACCCTTTTTCAAAATATTTTTATGAAAGTGTTTGTCTTATTTTAAGAAAATATAATACGAATCTTACTGTAATGATCCTCTATTTAATTTGTTTAAGCCGTTTTGATTGGTTACGCAATCATATCAACCAGGTGTCATCACAAAAAGGGTAAATTGAACTTTTAGCTACAAGTGACATCCAACTCCTACCATTCCAATAGACCAATTTCCACAAAACATCACAAGAATGTTCCTTTGGTGGTCCTCTTTCAAAATTGTTCAAAGATTTAAATTCCATTGAGAACTTTGGATGCTGCGGCATCAGAGAGTGAGAAAAAATACCCAAATTTTAAAATCCTTTTCCTCCATAATCTACTTGTGCGATTGCAAGATAATTTGGTAGAAATGTTTCTTAAGTGACCCTCTAAATAAACTGTTGAAGCCATATTGATTTGGTTGAAAAACAGCGCAGCAAGGCGGCATCAGGAAAGGTGCAAAATGACAAAAACTTTATAATTCCATTCTTATTAAAGTTCTTGTTAGATTTCAATATATAAATGGCCTTTACTGATAAGCTGTTTCTTGAGAAGTGTCCACTCCTTTCAGTGGAAGACAGTGGTGCAGAGGTAGAGCGTCGGCCTCTCGTATCAAAGGTCCCTGGTTCGAGTCCCGTGATGAGCGTGTCCTGACTTTGGGATTTTTCCACACAAACGGCGCGAGTACTGGTGAAGTCTCCAGGAAGCAGACATCGAGCGTGATTAATCTAAGCCCAAGGCTTGTTTCGCAATCGATGTAAAATAAATAAGTTTAAACTAAACTCCTTTCAGTTTCATTTGCACTCCCTGATAAAATTTTCCAGATATTTGCAGTTAAATATTTGCTACTAATTTACTATCAATTAGGTGATCGATTTAGGGCCATCTTGGCCCTCTTGTTTTCATTATATTTTAGACTACATCGACAAGCTGATGGATGAAGTTATGGGCAGGAGAAAAACGCTTAACAGCTATCAGGAATGCAGAGAAGACTTGAAGGATGCAATGATGTCCACACCCAAACCTGTCTGTCACAAATTCCCAGCTGTTAAGAAAGAAGCTGTTGTATCAGCTCATAAGTCAAGATTCGCAAAAGTTTAAGTTATTAGTAGTTCTGGTTACTCGCAGAGGAAATGCCTTGATATAATTGAAACAATCTTGAAAAGGGCGTAAAACACAAAACAATAAATCAATCCTTATGTTTAATTTAGTTCCTGAAAGAGCAATCAACTCTTAATATGATCCATAATCTAGTAAAACCAACTATGTGGACTTTTGAGAGTAATGTAGTTCAAGATCAGTCTTAACAAATGTGCTGTTTGATCTAGCTCTGCTATAAACAACAAACAGTCCAGGTCGGTGTCAACATTGTTAATATTGATTGATTCATGTAGGAAGGATGTAAAGGGTGACAATTTGATACCTACACTTAGATTAGTTTTCCTGCACAATGCTCAAATTGATATAAGTGTGGGCAGATGAACAGTTGCTTTTAAATGTAATTTATATTTTAGTCTAGAAGCTCCAAGCATATTGGGAAAGGGAGAAATTGCTCATTTTAATCCTTCCTCACATACAACAAATCTGCAGCAGACAACTGTATAATCAAAGTGACATAAACGCTTTTTGAACACATAGTGACAAGAGAAGAATTTGCAATTTCTACTTTTCCCACAATGTTTTCAACTTTTTGTCATAGTTTGTCCATTCAATTAGAGATTTTCTATTTTTTGACAAAAAATGTTCAAAGTCGTCTGCTGCAGAATTGTTGTATGAGGGAAAGGGTTGACTGTTAAACAGAGTTGAAATATTTTGTCCAATCATGAGCATTTGATAGTGTTTATAGGAATGGGTTATGGTTTAAGTTGTTCTATTTAGGAGTTAAGGGTAGAATGTTACGAATATTTCGAGATATGTATTCAAAGGTTAAATCATTTGTTAAAGTCAATAATAAGACCTCCGATTGTTTATTTTCACACGTTGGACTTAAACAAGGGGAGGTAATCTCACCATTGCTTTTTGCCCTATTTATAGATGACCTTGAACTTTATTTGCAGGGAAATAACTCGTCTGGATTGAATATTGGAGACATTAAGATTTTACTTTTGCTGTTTGCAGATGATATGGCTATTTTAAGTGATGATCCAATTGATTTGCAAAATAGTTTAAATAATTTATACATATATTGTAATAGATGGGGATTAGAGGTCAATACTGACAAAACAAAAATCGTTGTTTTCAGGAAAAGAGGTGGATTAAGAGTGAATGAGCATTGGACATATAATAACGAAAACATAGAAATTGTAAATGATTTGAACTATCTTGGTACAATATTTAACTATACTGGCTCATTTAGTTTGAATCAGAAAGCCTTAGCAGAGAAAGGTTTAAAAGCTCTGAATGTCTTACACAGTAAAGTTCGTCGTTTTGACTTCGATACTTCGACTTTATTCCAATTATTTGATGCATTTGTATGTTCAATCTTAGGTTTTACGAGCGAAATATGGGGATTCTCAAAGTCGAAGGAAATAGAAAGAATTCATCTAAAGTTTTGTAAAAGGGTTTTGAGTGTTAAACGATCTACTTGTAACTTTGCAATATATTGTGAACTAGGCAGATATCCGTTATATATTCATAGATATGCGAGAATGATAAAATATTGGGGTAAACTGTTATCATCTGATAACATAATTATTGCGACTTTATATCATTGGTTAACAGAAAACATTGATAAGGGATCAAATAATTGGTGCAGAAATGTAAAAACTCTTTTATTTCAATATGGCTTTGGTTATATATGGCTCAATCCAAGTACTGTTAATCATAAGAATTTTCACACTATTTTTAAACAAAGGTTAATTGATGATTTTCAACAAAGTTTAGATAGTTACATTAATACGAAAAAAAACCATGAATGGGTTTTTTCGCTTATAGGTAACAGGTGTGAGAGTTTTTTTTTTTTTTTTTTTTTTCAATAACCCATGAAGCTTTCTGAAATGAAACTGGGAAAATCCATGGGGGCCGCCATTTTGGATATGTATAAAAAGCAGACGTAAAACTTAGATTGAAAATTATTGTCGGCTTTTTATTTTATTTTTTTTAAAATCGGTATTTTGGGTATGTATAAAATGAGCAGAAAAACACGGATTGAAAATATATTGTCGTCTTTTTAATCATTTTTTTAATAAATCGATATTTAAGATCATTTAAGTGCTGTGTTATGTGGGAATTAACATTTGTACGAAAAGTTAAAAATAAATGGAAATCTGTAAGAAATATGTTTTCCCGTTCGTCAAAAAAACAACAGCATTAGCCTTCTACGCCCGAAACTAAATTTTGACTGTATCGTAGCCAAAGAAGGACGTGACGTCATTTCCGTTACACTTCATCTTGGCGTAACGTCAATGGAGCGACGTCGTTTCCCGCAAAGAAGTGGTATCAACATGAAAGACCCCAAATTCCTATACATGAGCTATTGACTCACTCATTCAAAGTATAATTATTTATCAAACATTGTGGCAAAAGGATAACTTTCTCATAAGAAGCAATTGTTCTTGTGGCGACAATCTTTTTCTAAATCGTCTGTTGCATAGGCCTCAGAAACCGTCTCTAATAGGGAAAGGGTTTAGCAGAAATGTGACCCCTTACATAATTTGTTCCAGTCATATTGACTGGTTGAAAAAGGCAGTCGCCAGGTTGCATCAGAAAAGAGCTGATCTATTTGCTTCTTTGCCATAATGCAGGTGATCGATTAAGGATCATCTTGGCCGTCATGTTTTAACCTCGTTCATTATAAATGTATTCCTTGATTTTCTGAAAGTCTTTACTTTATTATTTTCTGTTCAAATAATAGATAATTACAAATATTTTTTAATAATGCAAGAAACATGACATTAACATTATTATTGTCTAGTCAATTACTTATAAATCCTTTTCTATGGCCAAAGTATGCTCTTTAATTTTTGTTTATAATTATCTTGCTGTTTTTTCGTAAATAGGTAGCACCTATATATATATTAGTAGTCGGATTTTGTGCACTTACAAATATATAAGTAATGGTCTGACCATGGAAGATTATTTAAATATTTTACCTTGTAAATGGAAAACCTACATTTCCAGATTTAGACTGTCTTCACATTCTCTAAGAATTGAAACAGGTAGATATAGAAATGGGAGGCTAGAAAGACATCAGCGTTTATGTGTGTTTTGTAATAAAAATGAAATAGAGGACGAATTTCATTTTCTTCTGGTTTGCCCATTATACTCAGATATTAGAGCAGTTTATTCTAAGCGATATTTCTTCATTCGCCCGAACATGAACAAATTTATTTCTTTACTAAACAACAAAAATAAGCAAAAACTATTACATCTTGCAAAATTTATCAAGGAAGCCTTTTATCCGGAGAAATAGTTTAATAAACAATATGCTGTAGCAAAAGATTATTTATTATACTATTAACCAAGGAAGTCCAGTAAAATAGTTAAAATGCTAGTCTTCCATAAATTATTTTTAATATTGGGGAAGCATTTTTTGTTGTTGTTTTTTTTTTTTTTTTTTTAAATTTTTTATTTATCAGTTATTTTGTTGTTGTTTTTTTGTTGTTTTTTTCACATTTTTGGAATATAACCATTCGATTTTGTGTATATTTCATGTTCTATGCAATTGGTTGTATGTTTTTTTGTATTGTATATAGTATAATGATTTATTGTTCGACAAGAAACTATGTAGTTTACGTCAATAAAATATTGTCTATTGTCTATTGTCATGAGCAATTTCTACTTTTGCAATAAAAATTTTAAAAGTCGTCTGCTGCAGAGACGTCAGAAAGCGTCTAAAGGTGGGAAAGGGTTAATTAAGCAAACAATGTTTTCAAGTGTAGCTATCAATATATTATAGGCATGAGCAGTGGAAAGAATTAACCATGTCCTGCAAACTGAAAATCGGAAGCAGAAGACAGCATCAAGATCTGTGTAAATTATGCAAATTCTCTATGAATAAAGGAAAAATTATTCTTTATGGGTTATTTTCTCCTTTTTCAGGAAAAACATCATTTTTCATAATGACTTCATTAGTCAGGTGCAAGTGGGAAATATTTAACAATACATTCACAGCTTGCAACAATGTAGACATGGAATTGTAAATACAACAATATATATTTTTACTAGTTTAAATGTTATCACATTATTTCACATGGGTCATATGTCAAAACAATAATTATTGAATAGTCTCTAGCATATTTAAATCCAGTGTACTGCTCAGAGGGCCACTTTTGTCTGATCTTCTCCACAGCACAGGCTGGTAGGACATTCCGCACACCCCATCCAAGTCTATGCCATATACATCTTGTAAGCTTTCGGCAGGCTTCATTTCTGTACATCCTGTGAAAAAAAGTTGTAGATATATTGTATTTATTGGAAAAGAAGACATTTCCCATGGCAAATTATCTCTATTTTCCCACTTATGTTTTCAACTTCGATAAAAAAAAGTTATATTTATGTTATAGTACTTATATATTTTGAAAGCATTTACCATATTAGAAATTTTCAACTTCGAAAATGCCGGTTCGGTTATATCAGAGACATATCAAAATATATGTTTATATGTCTATATGTAAATATCGTTTTGATCGAATGAAATGGCTAAATATATAAACCAACGAAGTAACTTTGAAGATATTTGAAAACAAAGAATGGGAGGAAAACGATTTCAGCTTTGTATAAAACTAGAAATTTTCCTACCAATTTGTATTGTCCAAACGATCGTTTTCATCGTACTCATTCTCATCGCTGGAAGATTGAATTTCCGAAAAGGACGATATAAATAGGTGTCAATGGTGGTCTTGGTTCAATCTGGTACGGATATAAATAGGTGTCAATGGTGGTCTTGGTTCAATCTGGTACGGTTTTACACTCGTAATTGCTGAAATTAATACAGAAATCGCATCTGTTTCTTCTAAACCTTGCATAATTTCACTAGTCTCCATTACAGATATGGTCGAGTTGTCAACAAATGACGTCATCAGTAACGGGTGGACTGCGCATGCGCGAAATTTGATTATTGGAAAAATGAAAAAGTACAGTAAATCACGTTGCGTATTTCATTAATAGCGCCCATTTAAGTAAAGATACCGAGGAATGGATTTTTCCAATGTATTTGTACACAATTACTGAATAAGCGTACGGTTATAATTGATATACAAAACTCTGCATTGCATTTCACCTTTAAATAATTAAAGGAGTAGTCAAGGAAAATCTTGTTAACACTCTGGGGGCTGCATTTTAAGCTCAACTGTGCACGAAGTGCAAGGTGAGCTATTGTGATCACATTTTGTCCGGCGTGCGTCGACAACATTTGCCTTTGTTAACACTCTACAGGCTACATTTTGCATTGGATCTTCATGAAAGTGTATCAGAACATTCATCTCCATAAAATCTTTGACAAATTCGTAAGTGGGCCTTTTGAGGTAAAAAACTAGGTCACTAGGTCAAATTAAAGGAAAATCTTGTTAACACTCTAGAGGCCACATTTTCGACTTGAGCATGTTAAAACTTTAACAGAATGTTTGTCTTTATGATATGCAAGTGAAGTTCGAACATGGGTCATGTACGGTCAAAAAGTAGGTCACTAGGTCAAATTGAAGGAAAATCTTGTTAACACTCTACAGGCTGTATGTATTAATAATTTCTAGGTTAAGTTCGATAATGGGTCATATTAGGTCAGAAACTAGGTCACTAGGCCAAATTGAAGGAAAATCTTGTTAACACTGTAGAAGTCACATTTTTTGCTAAGGCAGCTTGAAATTTAGTAAGAATGTTTATCTAAATGATATGTAAGTTCCAATATTGGTCATATTGGGTCAAAATCTTGTTAACACTCTGGAGGCCTTATTTTCAACTTGAGCATGTTGAAACTGTTTGTCTTGATGATATGTAGGTCATCTTCGAACATTGGTCAGAACTAGGTCACTAGGCCAAATTGAAGGAAAATCTTGTTAACTGCTACAGCAGCATGAAATTTGGTCAGAATGTTTATCTAAATGATATCTAGGTCAAGTTCGAATATAGGTTACTAGGCCAAATTGAAGGAAAATCTTATTAACACTCTGGATATTGCAATTTTAGCTTGAGCATGTTGAAACTTTATCAGAATGTTTTTCTTGATGATATGTAAGGTCAAATTGAAGGAAAATCTTGTTAACACTCTAGAGGCCACATTTTTTACTTCAGCAGTTTGAAATTTTGTCAGAATGTTTGTCTTGAAGATATCTAGGTCAAGTTTGAATATGGGTCATATTGAAGGAAAATCTTGTTAACTCTTCTACAGAAGAGTCTGAAGACGCATTTAATGCTACAGCAGCTTGACATTTGATCAGAATGTTTATCTAAATGATATCTGAGCCAAGTTTGAACATGGATCATGTTGGGTCAAAAAGTAGGTCACTAGCTTTCATTAATGGAAAATTTTGTTAACACTTTGGACGCCACATTTTTTTGCTTCAGCAGCTTGAAATTTTGTCAGAATGTTTGTCTGAATTATATCTAGGTCAAGTTCGAATATGGGTCATATTGGGTCAGAAACTAGGTCAATAAAGGAAAATATTGTTCAAACTCCAGAGGCCGCATTTTTACATTGAGCAAGTTGAAACTGTCAGAATGTTGTCTTGATGATATCTAGTCCATGTTGGAATAAAAAAAAATATAGATCACTAGGCCAAATGAAGGAAAATCTTGTTAACACTGTGGAGGTTGCATTAAGATTGAGAATAATTATTTTGAATTGTTTTGCATCGCAGTACATTGTCAGTGTGTGTATACCATGTGACTTTTACGTCACAAATGCTACGGTGGACAGAAATATTTTACTTCGGTTTAGAAGTAAAAACAAAGGTAACTTTTTTATTTCTTCATCATTTTTAATGAAACATGGCGCAGTCTACGCCACTTACAGAGCCATATCTCCGGTTTTTCAACGGAGTTTGATTAGTGGTTTAGTTTCTTCAAACACTTCGATGAAGCTTTTCTCAAAATTTATTAATATCGCCGACAGCCGGAGCATTATCAAAACTGAATTTTGAGAACAGGTTCGTCTAAGTGTTTGAAAAAACTAGACCACCAATCAAACTCCTGTAAAACCCCGGAGATAGGACATTGTAAGCTGCGTAGACTGCGCCATGTCTCATTAAAAAGGGTGAAGAAAAAAAAAAGTTACCATTGTTTTTACATTCTTAACAAGAGCAATTATTGCTATCTGACCATGCAAATATGACGTCAAAAGTCACGTGGTATACACACACTGATTGTATTATTCAGCCAAATTAAAGGAAAATCTTGTCAACACTCTGGAAGTCACATTTTTAAAGTGAGCAGGTTGTAACTTTGTCTGAATTATTGTCTTGATGTTATCTAGGCTTAGTTCGAATAAAGGTCCTTTCCGGTCAAAAACTTGAGTCACTAGGCAAAATTTGAGAAAACAAAAATGAATGGCCGGTTTTTTTGCATTTCTGCATGAGTGATTTACGGAATTAAGCATAACTGTGATTAAGTTTAATAACTGTGATAGTTTACTAAATCCTTTGAGCCCATCTTCTAGGAAGTAATGGATTCCTTTCTTGACACATAGGGTTGCAGGTATAATATAATATAAACTGATATTCTCACATCTTGATAACTTTATCAGCAATATCAGTTATTTACACAGGCAATATTGTGTCATGACTAAAATAATGTTGAAAAGGGTGTATTCACCATCCAGAGAGAAACCAGCTTTTCTTGTAAGAAAAATTACTTAGTACTTATAATAATGCAAGTTATAACATTTTAGCCAAATAATCTTCTTTGAACAAAAGAAACGAACTCACAAGTGCATGTCACCATAGGAAAAAACACCTATTGCGTAACTTTGTAAACAAGTTATAACCTCTGAGTGACATTTTGTGAGCAATTTTCATTTATAATATATATAAACTCCCAGGTAATCCTTTGTGTATAAAACAAATCATGCTAAAATGATTAAATTGGTATAGTAATTGAAATATCACTATGTACTTAGTTTCTGATGAGTGAGAACATAGTATACATTGTCCTTATGAAACAAATTTGTAAAACTATGTTAATATAACCAATTCCAAATTTCATATTGTAAATATCTATACAGATATTTTACTTCAAAATAAAACTTTAGATTTTTCTTTTTGTGTTTTCACCCTTACTTCTGTTTAATTAACCCCTTTTCCACATACATCAAATCTGCAGAAAACATATTGGAAAAAAACTATGCAAATCTCTTCTAAATGAAAGGATAAATATTTAATAGAGTTGAAAAAATGGAGAAAAGCAGACATTGCTCTTTATGAGCTATGCCTCCTTTTGCCACAGTGTTTTCAGGTGTCAAAAGGTGTCCTTATTTGGGAAAGAGTTAATTCAATTTAACTTATATCCCTGCAGCGAACGACATCCAAAATAGTAAACAAAGAGTTTACTTAGTTTAATAGCCGTTTTACGTTGTTTTCAATACTTTTAATGCTCCCCATTTTTTTTCGGGATGTCCGTTCCATTTCTCAGCAGCTACTGAATTGAATTCGATGAAACTTTATGGGAAGCTTCACTATCAAGAAGAGATGTTCATATTATCACCGTGTTCCCCTTCCAAGTTTTTTCACAGGGTTATTGCCCTTTTAATTTCTATATAATATGATATCTATAGGAAAATTCTTGTCTCCTTTTGTCCGTGCTTTTTCTCAGCAGCTACTGACTAAAATTCAATGAAACTTTGGAAAGCTTCACTAACAAGAGGAGAGGTGCAAATTATCACCATGTTCTGGTTCGATGATTTGGCACAAAGTTATTGCACTTTTAATTTCTACATAATATAACTGACATAGGTCAATTTTGACAAAGGCTATTTCTCAGCGACTATTGCCTTGAATTCAATAAAACCTTTTGGAAAGCTTCACTTACAAGAGGATATGTGCATATTATCACCATAAGTGTGTCCTCTCTATACTTCAGGCAGCATTCATCTGTTCCACCGATATCTTGTTCAGTTATGTCTCAGTGACAGAAAACTGCAAGTGGGCATCAAATCCTGGATGCCTGGTTTCATATCATCACCTCCTTGCTAATAACAAACAATTTCTCCTTTACCATTCACTTTTATCAGTTCTCATAAAATGGCATTTCATATAGGTCGACGACTATAATCATAGCAGTTGTATCCCAGCAGTCATTTCAACATATTAATCCACATGTGCCCTGGCTTTCACACAACAGTGTTCCACACAGAGGACTAGATAAGGAGGAGTGAACTGGTCTTATCCCATCCATATTTCTCTTATGACTCTACTAAACTCTTATGTTGCTGGTTATCGAAAGAATCGTCTCACTGAGACGATTCTTTTGAGTACCCACAACATAGGGTTTGAGGGTCAAATAAGGATTTAGGGATGGGAAATGCTCTTCTACAATTTTGATACAAGGGACATTATTTGAACAATCTTGGTAGAGGACCACTAGTCAATGATGCACACCAAATATCCATGCTTTAAGCCTTACAGTTTTTGTCAAGAAGATTTTTAAAGTTTGTCCATTATTTTGTCTTGTGGTTGCTATGGCATCCAGAGTTCTGCATGGAAATAATTTCTTTGAACAATTTTAAAATGAAAATGGCACAACCCAAAGAACATCCCTGTGAAGTTTCACCAAAATTGGCCAAGTGGTTTAGGAGATGTCATTTGAAGCAATGTTTTACAGACAAAAAGAGTGATCACAATAGCTAACAGTGAGCACTTCATGCTCAGGTGAGCTAAAAAGAAATAGTTGCTAGGGAAAGGGCTATTTCAACCTTTTGGGCTTAATCATATTTAAAACTTTAAATATATCTTCTCAGAACATACAAACTGCATATTCAAATGATATTTTAGAAATGTTCCTATGAAAACATCTTGGCAAAAATGTGGAAAACATCTCCATAAATAAAAGTTCAATTATTAAATGGAGTTGAAAACATTGTGGAGAAAGGAGAAATTGTTCAATATGAGCAGTTTTTCCATTTGCCACAATATTTTCAAATGTGGTCTGTTGCGGTGGCATCAGAAAGTGTCTGTAAGTGGGAAAGGGTTAACATTGTGGCAACTAGATAAATTCCTCCGTTTACCACAATGTTTTAAAAAGTGGTCTGCTGCAGGCACATGTTTGGGAAAGGTTTAAATCAATGATTAACTCATCTTCTCCAAGAAAATAAAAACCAACAAGCGGGTTGTGAGTTTGAATCCCAGGCTGCCCGGCCAACATTATTTCCGATGTTTGACAAAAGTCACTGTGACAAGCTTCATTCGTCTTTCACCAATGGGCTAACAGTCTATGTGGAAAAGCAGCCAGTTGCTTGGAATGTATGTTGTGTGGAGTACTGGTGTGAGAAAGCTAGGAGACATGAGTTGGTGAACTGGCCGCCATGAAATGACTGAACACATGTTGAAAACGACGTTAAACCCCAATCAATCAATAAATCAAAACCATTAAAGTATAGTTAGAAGAAATCAATAACATTTATTAACAATATTCTGTTCCAGACATGTATATATTTACAAACTGTTGACAAAAATTACATTCCTTTTATGACGTATACAAGTTTATTATAAACCTGCACATGTTTTCAGAGAAAAGACATACAAAATGTAAAAAGCAAATACAAAACAAGAGTTGTCGGAGGACAATATAGCTCGCCTATCAGGGCCATCGTCTATCAGGGCCTACTTCAGAACAGTTATAGCATTAGGTAAAGTCACACAGTATCACCTATTGCAAGATAATACACCTTTTCAATACTTCCATGCAAATGTTAACCAAGTCCATACAGGCCTTTTAAATCTGTAAATTGGTTTATATACGATGAAAGCAACAGCATACACAGTGTCTGAGAAAAGGCCTTGCACGCAAAGGTTTGACCCAATTTCTAAGTCCAAAAAGGGGCACAATTCAGTCAAAATCCATTCCAGAGTTATGGGACTTGACATACAAGGTCCCCTAATGATCCTGAATAAGTGTGAAGTTTCAAAGCAACAGCATACACAGTGTCTGAGAAAAGGCCTTGCACGCAAAGGTTTGACCAAATTTCTAAGTCGAAAAAGGGGCACAATTCAGTCAAAAACCATTCCAGAGTTATGGGACTTGACATACAAGGTCCCCTAATGACCCTGAATAAGTGTGTGAAGTTTGAAAGCAACAGCATACACAGTGTCTGAGAAAAGGCCTTGCACGCAAAGGTTTGACCAAGCTGGCAACGCGGACGCCGGGGTGAAAACATAAGCTCCCCTATTTCTTTGAATAGGCGAGCTAACAATGGAATAAATGCCATATTTGACTATGACAAATCAGTTTTAGATAAGGTTATGTGAATTATTGAAAAATGATGTCATTGATTAACCCTTTCCCACCTATAGACGCATTTTGACGCATCTGCAGAAGACAACTTGAAAACATCGTGACAAAAGGAGAAATTGCTCAATATGAACAATTTCTCCTTTGGCCACAACGTTTTCAAGTAATTATTCCTACAATTATAGATATTTTCCATATTTTTAGTAGACATTTTCAAAGTTGTATGTTGCTGATTTGTTGTATGTGGGAAAGAATTAAATCATAGTAGTATGTCATTCACGTGCCATTCAGATTTTATTGGAGGTAAAAAGTGTTAAAAATTTAAATTTGTATAATTTGTCTTGTTTCTTTTGTGAAAGTTATAACTGGTATTATAACTAGAATTGTTTTTGCAAAAAACAGATGTCTCCCCCTCAAATATCTGTCAATATCTCTCAAAACATTCCAACCTATAAAGCAGACAATGGGTTCTGCACATCGCCTTGATGAGGTGAACATGTGATCTAAGTTTCATGAAAATCCTTCAAGCCGTCTTGGAGATATGGAGCAGACACGAAATAAAGCCTCAAACCTTTGACCTTCAAGCGTGACCTTGACCTTGAACCTATATTGTCGAGACGCAAGTTGTGCACGTCGCCTTGGTGAGGTGAACATGTGACCCAAGTTTCATGAAAATCCTTCAAGCCGTCTTGGAGATATTGAGTGGACAGGAAATAAAGACTAAAACCTTTGAGCTTCAAGCGTGACCTTGACCTTGAACCGGTATGGTCGAGACGCGGGTTCTGCACGTCGCCTTGATGAGGTGAACATGTGACCCAAGTTTCATGAAAATTCTTTAAGCTGTTTTGGAGATATGGAGCGGCACAAAATAAAGCCTCAAACCTTTGACCTTCAAGCGTGACCTTGACCTTGACCCAGTATGTTTGAGACGCGGGTTCTGCACGTTGCCTTGATGAGGTGAACATGTGACCAAATTTTCATGAAAATCCTTCAAGCCGTCTTGGAGATATTGACTGGACACGAAATAAAGCCTAAAACCTTTGACCTTCAAGCGTGACCTTGACCTTTAACCGGTATGGTGGAGACGCGGGTTCTGCACGTCGCCTTGATGAGGTGAACATGTGACCCAAGTTTCATGAAAATCCTTTAAGGAGATATGGAGCGGACACAAAATAAAGCCGCAAACATTTGACCTTCAAGCATGACCTTGACCCAGTATGGTCGAGACGCGGGTTCTGCACGTCGCCTTGACGAGGTGAACATCTGACCAAAGTTTCATGAAAATCCTTCAAGCCGTCTTGGAGATATTGAGTGGACACGAAATAAAGCCTAAAACCTTTGACCTTCAAGCATGACCTTGACCTTGAACCGGTATGGTCGAGACGCGGGTTCTGCACGTCGCCTTGATGAGGTGAACATGTGACCCACGTATCATGAAAATCCTTTAAGGAGATATGGAGTGGACACAAAATAAAGCCTCAAACCTTTGACCTTCAAGCGTGACCTTGACCCAGTATGGTCGAGACGCGGGTTCTGCACGTCGCCTTGATGAGGTGAACATCTGACCCAAGTTTCATGAAAATACTTCAAACCGTCTTGGAGATATGGAGTTGACACAAAATAAAGCCTCAAACCTTTGACCTTCAAACGTGACCTTGACCTTGACCCGGTATGGTCGAGACGCGGGTTATGCACGTCGCCTTGATGAGGTGAACATGTGACCCAAGTTTCATGAAAATCTTTCAAGCCGTCTTGGAGATATGGAGCGGACACGAAATAAAGCCTCAAACCTTTGACCTTCAAGCGTGACCTTGACCTTGACCCTATATTGTCGAGACACGGGTTCTGCACGTCGCCTTGATGAGGTGAACATGTGACCAAAGTTTCATTAAAATCCTTCAAGCCGTCTGGGAGATATGGAGCGGACACAAAATAAAGCCTCAAACCTTTGACCTTCAAGGGTGACCTTGACATTGACCCTATATTGTCGAGACGCAAGTTCTGCACGTCACCTTGATGAGGTGAACATGTGACCCAAGTTTCATGAAAATCCTTCAAGCCGTCTGGGAGATATGGAGCGGACACGAAATAAAGCCTCAAACCTTTGACCTTCAAGTGTGACCTTGACATTGACCCTATATTGTCGAGACGCGGGTTCTGCACGTCGCCTTGATGAGGTGAACATGTGACCCAAGTTTCATGAAAATCCTTCAAGCCGTCTCGGAGATATGGAGCGGACACGAAATAAAGCCTCAAACCTTTGACCTTCAAGCGTGACCTTGACCCTATATTGTCGAGACGCAGGTTCTGCACGTCGCCTTGATGAGGTGCACATGTGACCTAAGTTTCATGAAAATCCTTCAAGCCGTCTCGGAGATATGGAGCGGACACGAAATAAAGCCTCAAACCTTTGACCTTCAAGTGTGACCTTGACCTTGACCCTATATTGTCGAGACACGGGTTCTGCACGTCGCCTTGATGAGGTGAACATGTGACCCAAGTTTCATGAAAATCCTTCAAGCCGTCTGGGAGATATGGAGCGGACACGAAATAAAGCCTCAAACCTTTGACCTTCAAGCGTGACCTTGACCTTGACCCTATATTGTCGAGACGCGGGTTCTGCACGTCGCCTTGATGAGGTGAACATGTGACCAAAGTTTCATTAAAATCCTTCAAGCCGTCTGGGAGATATGGAGCGGACACAAAATAAAGCCTCAAACCTTTGACCTTCAAGGGTGACCTTGACATTGACCCTATATTGTCGAGACGCAAGTTCTGCACGTCACCTTGATGAGGTGAACATGTGACCCAAGTTTCATGAAAATCCTTCAAGCCGTCTGGGAGATATGGAGCGGATACGAAATAAAGCCTCAAACCTTTGACCTTCAAGCGTGACCTTGACATTGACCCTATATTGTCGAGACGCGGGTTCTGCACGTCGCCTTGATGAGGTGAACATGTGACCCAAGTTTCATGAAAATCCTTCAAGCCGTCTCGGAGATATGGAGCGGACACGAAATAAAGCCTCAAACCTTTGACCTTCAAGCGTGACCTTGACCTTGACCCTATATTGTCGAGACGCAGGTTCTGCACGTCGCCTTGATGAGGTGCACATGTGACCTAAGTTTCATGAAAATCCTTCAAGCCGTCTCGGAGATATGGAGCGGACACGAAATAAAGCCTCAAACCTTTGACCTTCAAGTGTGACCTTGACCCTATATTGTCGAGACGCGGGTTCTGCACGTCGCCTTGATGAGGTGAACATGTGACCCAAGTTTCATGAAAATCCTTCAAGCCGTCTGGGAGATATGGAGCGGACACGAAATAAAGCCTCAAACCTTTGACCTTCAAGCGTGACCTTGACCTTGACCCTATATTGTCGAGACGCGGGTTCTGCACGTCGCCTTGATGAGGTGAACATGTGACCCAAGTTTCATGAAAATCCTTCAAGCCGTCTTGGAGATATGGAGCGGACACGATTTCGGACAGACGGACAGAAGGACAGACAGACAGACGCCCAGGACAAAAACAATATATCTCCCCTGTATACAGGGGGAGACATAATAAAAGGCAAATTATACTGAGTAGCATTTAATTTTGCAACTCGGAGCTTGGGAAATTTGACCTGTTACGACCTTCAGTATCACTAGATGTAAAATTTTCGACACACTTTGTAGTAAATACAAAGTGACATATAGCTTATGCAACACAATTATACCTATGTATTTACAAAGTAGCGGTTCAAGATGTCATTACAATAAAAAACAATCACATTTTCTACAGTATTTGAAAAAGATTATTGAAACGTTACAACTAAACTTTAATTGCTCTGATTATTTATTTGACAAGTAAGAGGACCGCCTTGGTGGTGTAGTGGTAGAGCGTCTGCCTCGGGTGTGGGTTTGATCTCTGGCCTGGTCATACCAAAGACTTGAAATGGTCTGCCCTTCTTGGTGCTCAGGGTTATGGGGTTAGCATTACGACCAAGTGGATGACCAATAATCAACATTTCTTGTAAAGAGATATATCACATTTTTGCCTAGATGTTTTCAAAGTCGTCTGCTGCAATTTGTTGCATGTTGGTTAGGTCATCTAACATTTAATTTCAATACATATGAAAAAGAGCGACCCTCGAAACAGTACCTTAAAGATTGTATGCATAAAATTTATACATTTATTTTTATCACTTTACTGGCACAAAGATGAATTGAATACCTGATTCAAAATACAATGTTTATTATTTCATCCACTGACAAGGCATTTCGCTGGGAGAAATATGAGACTAATGACATGCAGTTTACAACTTTTAAAATTTACAGTTATCGCGAAACAAGTTCTTTCATCTTGTATTAATCAATCTTGATATTGGTTTCTTGGATACTCAACCAAATATTTTGCGCCATGTTTGAGAAACTCACGATTTTGACCTCGCTCTCGGTGGTAAAAGGCAAAATTTCTCATAATGCCACAATCTTTCAACTTGATTTAATCATCACATGGTCACATGTTTTCAAATATTTTAAAAATTGTATTACTTGTATTTGGAAATGGTTAACTCTTTCCAACATACAACAAATCTGCAGCCGAGGAATTTGAAAACGTATTGGCCAAAATGTGAAAAATCACCTTTAAGAGTTTAATTATTAAATAGAGGTTAAAACATTGTGACAGAAGGATGAATTGCTCAATATGAGCAATGTATCCTTCTGTCACAATGTTTTCAAAAGTTGTTTGCTGCAGAGGCGTCAGAAAACGTTTGTATGTGGGAAAGGGTAAATAAACAAATCTTTACATTTGTTGTATATAGAAATGATCTCTCTCTTCTACACTTCTATTTGCAACTATTTTTTAAATTTTACAATTATTTTTACAATTATTTTTTGCAATTAAAATTAATTTTTACAAACATATTTACAATTTCATAATTTGTTAAGCTTTAATAGGGTCAACCAATCTGACAGTTTAAAAGATAAAAAATTTGTGTGTTATATTTGTCCGTGTTTGAGGTATTTTCAACTTCATATACTTTTGCAGGAAAAGATTTTTTCTGTCCTAAAATCTGATCTTGAAAAAATGCACTTGAGTTAATGATTGTCATGCAGTACCACTAACCCTATTATACCTGAATATTAACCCTTTCCAACATACAACAAATCTGCAGTAGATAACTGAAAACATCATGAAAGTATATATATTGTTCTGCGTTGAAAACATTGTGGCAAAAGGAAAATTACCTATCGTGAGCAATTTCTCCTTCTGCCATAATTATTTCGAAAGTTGTCTGCTGTAAATGTGTAAAACTATTTGACTTTATAATGTGGGAATGGGTAAACCTCTGAACACTTTCCCAAAAGCAAACACAATTTGTGCATCTGCGGCACATGACTTTTGACATGTTGTTTTCTACTCTATTCAACAATTATAATTTAATTACTCAATATTTCACTATCATTGCAATAGATTTTTTAATTTTGTTTGCCAGAGATTTCTTGTATGTTGAAATTTAAGCCTTACCCACTTGCAGTTACATTCTGACGCATCTAAAGTCGATGACTTTTGAAAACATTGAGCCAAAAGGAAAAATTGCCCATAATGACCAATTTTGCCACAATGCTTTCCATTTGATTCAATAATTATTCAGTAATTTAAAGAGCTTTTCCATACTTATGTATGACAGAGTCTTCTGTTGCAGATACGTTTTATGTAGGAAAGAGTTTAATTCCTTATCACAAATTTAGTTGGATGACATATAACTACAGCATCCCGTATGAAGGAAAGATTCAATACCTAACAACAGGTTTGGTAGGATAACATACAACTACTGCAGCCTGTATGAAGGAAATATTCAATACCTAATCACAGGTTTGGTAGGATAACATACTTCAATACCTAATCACAGGTTTGGTAGGATGACATACAACTACAGCTGCTACACCCTGTTCATTTTGTTTAGGATTAAACATCGTCCGTCTCACTGGAATCTCTTTCCTAATCACCATCACATCCCCTTTAAAGTTTTTTATCGTTTCTGTAATTTTCCTCGACTTTGAGAAACACGACATAGCATAAGAGGATCGGCACCCCTCTGGTACAATTCCTGCAGGTGGGAAATATTTCACATTGCTCTTTTTCTTTCCCAAATACTCACCGATTTCCTCCTCAGAATCTTCATCATCAGAGGCATCACTTTGCTGTGTGTACGTTGAAACAGCTGTTGAAGGTCGTTTCCTAGTAGCATATACTTTCTTTTCCACTGACTCTGAACCCCAGTATGTCGGATCATCCTTTTCTTGTTTATATACCATGTTTCCTGGAAATCTCATGGCATTGGTCTCTGTCTTTGCCTCTTTACTGACGGTTTGTTTGCCCTTACCTTTGATGCGAGATTTAATTGTCAGTTCCTTAACTTCTCCATGTGGAGTTGATTTTCTTTTCGCTTTTGAAGCAAGCATTGATACAATAGAATTCTCTAACATTCTATTGGCTGCAGCCTCCTCAAAGTTTTTTGTGTTTGTTTCATCATATGTTGATTTATTTGCCCTCAAACTTGGTGAATTCACATGCATCACTGAAACTCCGACTGATCTGTTGGCCGCATTCTTATCTAATTTCTCATTCAGATTGTAAAAACTACTAACTTTTAAAACTTCATTACTTGCCTGTTTCTGGTATTGCAGTCTTTCTCTTGGCAAAGTAGTTCTCCTTCCGCCAGCACGTGTCCCTACAGGGTCATCATCAATAGCTTCTTTTGTTTGTACAGAGCCGCTTGCAGATCTTGGAATAATCAGCTGATTCAGTTTCTGAATCTGTGACACAGTTTCATATGGACTATCTGTAACCGTTACACTAGTTTTGTTCTTGTCTCTAAGTCTAATCAAGGCAGAAAAGCCTACATTTTCTTTGAACTTCAATGTTGATGTTACCTCGCTAACATTATTATCAAGGGTCATTGGATTTGGTGTAAAAACTTCGTATATATTTTTGGGTTCTTCTGGATCAGTGAACTGCCTCGATGTAGCTTTACTTATCACAGTCGACATATTGTCAGCAATGTAACCTGGAGTGTTTATCAAGCCCGAATCCCCAACCTCGTCATCCGGGGGCTCCGACTTGATGATAAAACCGTTCACTTCGGTAGATGTAGAAGCCAGCAAATCTTTTTGGTTACAACCTACAAATATTAATTTCTAAGATAAGTGGAATCTTATACTTTGTTTTATTGGAGTTTATGCCGTTTTCAACAAACCAGTCCTAGGCTAGGTAATATACCAGCATTGTCTAAATCAGACAAAAGTTCAAAAGCAATAACATTTTACAACTAGAAATTTGTAAAATTTATAAAACACTGACACTTTGTACATAAAATAAGTGTCTCTCACTATGTTAAAACCAGCCACGTTTTTAAGAATAAACCAACATATTTAAGTTAGTCTGGCTTAAAATGTTAAACAGTGTAACAGATATTCTATTCATATTCAGTGAGAATTGACCCAAAAAATGTTTTTCAATATTAGTTACCCAATTAATATGACTTCAATTCAGTATTTCAGTTACACATGTTACCTTATTAAGTATCTTTAGTTTTCATCATGAATCAATTATCGATACTGTAAGTCCTAAAGGTTATTGCTTCTTATCTAGACATACACTGATCCTCTAACCTAGTCTTATAAAAATGTCCTTCCTCATTAACAAAGTTTTCGGAAGTTCATTTCACTGTAGGTGTCAAAAAACAATGAACACATAAGCACAGGTGGTATATCTCTGATTGTGGGAACTTCAAATGGACCGTTGTCATTGCCTTTGAGTTCATAGTCGACTGACAAATAAATAGGTCATTTATGGACCATGCTTTTAAGACTCATTTTTCTTTGGGATAAGATAAGTTCATCCTGAACTCATTTAGAATTTAAAAACATTGTTTGTTGAATATAATTGTCCAAGATGTAACAGGGACATATCTACTTCCCTGGTTGTAGCTAGATCACTGTTCCTTGAATCTTCATTGTATGCAGAAGAAACAGTCAGATACATAAAGACTTGGTTTGGACCGAACTTATTGATAAATTATTGTCTTGAAGAATTCAGGTATGTTACCAATTCGTTTGAAATGAATTGCGAAAAATTGTTACGCAAACAGAAATACTCTACCCTTTGTTATTCCGCTGAGAAAAATTTAGTAAATTTTCTCTGGATCTTTAATCCCTATACCAATATCTATATCCAACTAGAAAGTTAACATTTTCCCTTAACTTTTGTCTCTTTTCTCCTTAACCCTTTCCCACATACAGCTAATCTGCAGCAGATGACTTTTAAAACATATAGACTAAAATTTTGAAACTCATTATAAACAAGATGGAGGTTCTGAGGGCCATGATGGCCCTGGATCGCTCACCCGAGTCATGAAATGTAATTTGTCATGCCAACCACAATAACTCATTTTGCAGTCAGGTAAGCCAATACAAGAGTTCTAAGAGGACCCCAGAACGAAAAATCCACACCCTGTGTTGCCTGTCTTTTGTCAAGTTTGTATGACTAAGAAGGTCACTCAAGAAATGTTTATGTACCAGTTAGTATTTAACAAGGAGTTTTACCCTATATATCTCCATGTTAAACAGGTGACCGCCAGGGCGGGGCCAATTTTGATCCCAGGAGTATAGTTTGAATATCTTAGTAGAGGACAACTAGATAATGCTTCACTTCAAATATCTAAAAAGCTCTAGGCCTTTCGCTTTTGAGCCAAGAAGATTTTCATAGTTTTTCCCTACATATCTCTATGTAATACAGGTGATTCCGGGGGTTGGGCCAATTTTAAACCATGGGGCATAATTTGAATAATCTTTGTAAAGGACTTCTAGACAATGCTAGACACCAATATATCTAGCCTCTAAACTTTTTCGTTCCAGACAAGAACATTTTCAAAGTCTTTCCCTATGTAAAACAGGTGACCCTCGGGCGGGGACAACTTTGACCCCATGGGCATAATTTAAACAATCTTTGTTGAGGAACAGTCAACAATGCTACACATAAAATATCAAAGCTCTAGGCCTTCCAGTTTCAGACAAGCAGATTTTCAAAGTTTTCCCTATATATCTCTTTGTAAAACAGGTGACCCCTGGGGCTGGGCCAATTTTGACCCCAGGGGCATAATTTGAACAACCTTTGTAGAGGACTACTAGACATTGCTACACACGAAATATCGAAGCTCTAGGCTTTTTGGTTTCAGACAAGAAGATTTTTGAAGTTTGCACCATATATACATATAAGGAAAACAAGCCCCGCCCCCGGAAAGCCATGTTTTTCAAAGGATCGGAATAAGTTCAACATTCTTGGTGAAGGGTCACCCAAGGAACATTTGTAGTAAACTATCTTTATATCGGGCCAGTACTTTTGATAAAGAAGATTTTTAAAAATTTAATAATGCACATAAATTATAAGGAAAACAAGCTCCACTCTCCTAGCGGCAATCTTTTTCAATGGATCGGAAATATTTGAAAAAACTTGTAGAGGGTGCCCCGAGGAACATTTGTGCAAAATAATTTTCAAATCGGGCCAGTACTTTTGGACAAGAAGATTTTTAAAAGTTTTGGCAATTTTCTCCCCTGTTCTGATGCCGCAGCAACCAAAGTTCTACTTGGTATTAAATTCTTTGAACAACATTAAAACAGAACCACCTAAGAAACATTCCTGTGAAGTCATTTTAAATCAGTCCATTGGATAAGTAGGAGAAGTCATTTCTAAGACAGACGGACAGACGCCGACGACGGACGTTGAGTGATCACAAAAACTCACCTAGCACTTCGTGCTTAGGTGAGCTAATAAAAAAAAGTATTGAACAAAATTAAAATATCGTGGCAAATGGAGAAAATGGTCATAATGAACAAGTTTTGCAAAGTTGTCAGAAAGCGTCCGTATGTGGGATAGGGTAAAAATTCAACTTCCAATTTTTAAGATGTTTCCTCGTTTCTACCTACCAACTTTAGCAGTTAAAGTATCTGCATACTGATTCATCAAGTCTTGAGCTTGTGTGAAACCAACGTAGGATGAGGTTCTTTGTACATCAAGTATCTATTAAGACAAATCAAAGTAGTCATAGTACCTTTACCTTCAGGTCAACAATGTATATTAGTGTTATCATATCATTATGTTTCATTACATGCTGGTATATCCAGATAATTTACGAAAATATGTAGAGCTTAACACTTTCCCACATAAATATGCATTCTGATGCCTCTGCAGCAGATGACTTTTGAAAACTTTGTGGAAAAATGAGAAATTGCTAATAATTTTTCCTTTAGCCAAAAGGTTTTAAACTTCAAAATATTCAATAATTGTTCTTTCAATTATAGGGAGTTTCATTAATTTTGATTAAATGTTTTCTAAGAAGTCTGTGACAGATTTGATATATGTGGGAAAGAGTTAAAATGTGCCATACCATACCAAAAACAGGCGATCGAGGTTTCTGAACAAAAATATGGAAATTCTGTATAAATAAAATTTAATTATTGAAGTGAGTTGAAAATATTGTGGCAAAAGGTGAAATTACTCACCATGAGCAATTTCATCATTTTCCAGAATGATTTTTAAAGTTGTTCCCTGCGGAATGGTCCGAATAGGCCTGCAAGTGGAAAGGATTTAAACAAAAAAAATACCTTGACATTATGTCCTGGAAAATCAATTGGGCTCTACTTCTCATAATGGGGAACAAGCATGCAAATCTTGATTATCCTCAGTGTCTTATATAAATCTTCCTTATTAGCCATTTTGATAATTGCCTCAAGCCAAAGATAACTTTTCAATGATCACAATGTTTTTAACAATTGTACTTTCATTTGTCCATACAAGAAATTGTCCATATGTTTGTCTAGCTAATTTCGAAGTCGCCTGCTGCTGATTTGTTGTATGTGGGAGAGGGTTAACTGGTAACGGGCCTTATGATACTGGACCATTTATATCCTCCTCCCATAAAAAAAAAGCGCCAACTGTCATGCCCGTCCTGTTCTTTTAAGACCAAGAATAGTGATAATGGTTGTACGTCAGGCAAATTTAGAGAGCAGACACTGTTAAAACAGTTTTGGCCTTTTGGTTGGTAACGTGGTTAGTTATCGAACCTGACCAAGATATTCTGCCCATCAACATATTGTCTAATTTGGTGATGATCAAATAAAATGACTCAAGCGATATGGCTGATTATAGCATTTGTCCGAGATAGTATGCCCATACACATTCTGACTGAATTTTGTGATGATTGGATAAAGGCTACTAAAGTTATTGAGCTGACAACACCGATTTTAGGTAGTTTTTTATAATTAAAGGGCAATATTTCTTGAGTGACTACAGCGATATGACTGGTTATCAAACTTGTCCGAGATATTATGCCAATACACATTTTGACTGAATTTGTGGTGATTGGACAAAGGCTTCTTAAGTTATTGACCAGACAAGACCAATTTTAGGAAATTTCTATAAATAAAGGGCGATTACTCTCAAGCGACAAAAGCTATATGGCAGTTTGACTAAATTTGGTGATGATTGGACAAAGGCTTCTAAAGTTATTGGGCTGACAATACCAATTTTAGGTAATTTCTATAATTGAATGGCGATAAGTCTCGAGTGACTAAAACGATATGGCTAGTTTTGAACTTGTCCAAGATATCATGCCTATACGCATTCTGTCTAAATTTGGAGATGATAGGACAAAGGCTTCTAAAGTTATTGGGCTGACAAGACCAATTTTAGGTAGTTTCTATAATTAAAGGGCGATAACACTTGATTGACTTAAGTGATATGGCTAGTTATCTAACTTGTCCAAGATATTATGCCAATACACATTTTGACTAAATTTGGTGATGATTTGACAAAGGCTTCTAAAGTTATTGGGCTGACAACATACTGGACGTCGCCCGCCGCAGGTGAAACTATCATACGCTCCGTTTTTTCATAACGGGCGTATAAAAACCCATATATACAGAGCTTTAGATAAGGAGCATTTATAATGTTTAAAAATCCTTTTTGACACGCAAACCATGTTTCAGTGAGACAATTCCATCCAGTACCCACAACATAGCTCCTGAATGAGTAATAAAAGAGATATTGTGGGGGAAATACCAGTTTACTCCTCCCTACTGTATCCTCTGTAGTTGGACATGCATGAATAGGTGAACTGGCCGCCGTGATATAACTGAGAAATTGTTAAAAACGGCGTTAAATTCCAATCAATCAACCTACTGTATCCTCTGCAGTTGGTCAATAAAGTGTAACCCTTTCCCACATAAAACAAATATGTAGCAGATGACTTTGAAAACAACAATATCAAAATACATGTATGGAATATCTCTATTAAAGCAAGTTTAATTAGAGAAAAGAGTTGAAAACATTGTGGTAAAAGGTGAAGCCATCTGATGCAGAGGCGTCAGAAAGCGTCTATATGTACTTACTTTTTTGAGTGGGACTGTAAGTGATCCATGATACATCATGTCTATGAGAGGTTTCACCATCGTCTGGGGAAATTCTTTCATGTCTATGTAAAACATGTCGTTTTCTATATCTGCCCCAATCTGAAAACATGAATTAATAGAAACTTTTTATGACTAAAGGACAAAAAGAGGTTCTATTGCACAGCTCAAACAGCATTGTCTATGAATGTCTTCAGAAAGAAAATAAGCTAAATAATAATTCAAATTAATGACCTCTAGGGCTCAACAAGACAGATATGAATGAACTCTTTCTCTTCTACAGACAAATTTAAATTCCTTAGTAACATACAACCAACTTGGAATACTTTGTGGGAAAAAGAAAAACTGTTCAAGTTGAGCAATCTCTCAAAATTTCTAAACTTTCAACTCGGTAAATATCATGTGCTTTTTCCCCAGATGTGTTCAGAGCAAAAATTTATTCAGCTGTTCCATTTCCTTCATACAACAACACTTAAATGTGGAAAATCTCTATATCATATATCATATGAAAATATAATTATTGGTTAGAGTGGAGATCATTTCCAAATGCTGACAAATGACATAAATCAGTTGCAGATGAGTCAAAACGCTTCTGCATACATGTGGGAAAGAGTGAAAAAAATGTCATATCAGGTTTACAAACAATTCACTCCAAAAACAACCAAAGGAATAATTTACTAATTATTTCTGTAATATGTTCCGCATTTGGAAACAATTCTGTCATTGTTTTAACACATAACCTGTTAATTAGTAGGCTATTTTTAGACTTTGCCATATTTACTTTTAAGCTATGTACTTTTAATCCTTTTCCACATGTTGATGAATCGGCAGCAGGAGAGTGTTGAATGAGCAATTTCTTCTTTTGCCAGACTGCTTTCAACTCTTCTCAATAGTTTAAAGTCGCCGGGCAGAAGCCAGCGACTTATATTTTTAATAGGTTTTCGGAAATGACATGGGAGGACGAGTTATTATTAGAATTTCTTTTTTTTAAATGTCTTGAACATATTAAGTTATGACACATCTAAAATGAAATAAATATTCTGATGTTTTAAGTATGTGCCATTTCTTTATTTTGACTCGCATTTATTTTTTTTTTGTTTTATTTACGAAGACCAAACAGTCCCTATTAGCCAGACTGAGGTACTGTATTTTCATATACTACATGTAATCACAATGCAAAACTACAAACCTTTACGTCGCACAGTCTTATTTGTTTACATACGCGCACCTGCTAGACTGACGCACTGCATTTTATTTTATTATTGATAGCGCGATGTTACTGTGTACAGTCTAATAGTCAAGTTTGTGCAGCCATAATTAGTTGGCTGTGTGTATGGTCAACCTACCTTAGAATGGAGATTGATCATAAACAATGAAAGGCTTCAATTATATTTCAATGAAGGACATTCACTTTGTTGACAAAGAAATGTTATGATACATTTTCACTTGACCCCACCCCTTATGTACCAATATGCCCCTCAGTTTTTTCAACTACTATAATGTAAGTGTTATGCATAACTGCAGTATGGATTTCCGGCAACATTGATGCGTTGCATCAACTTTCTCTTGTACTTTCATTTATAGAGATTTTCCATACTAATGCCTAGATATGTTCAAGTCATATGCTGTAGTTTTGTTGTATGTGGGAAAGCGTTTAGTATTCAATGCACTTCTTATCAAATACGTTGGTATGTTGCTGAACAGAATAATATCCCAACCAGCCGCTTGGAGTATCTATCCGCCAGTCTATACATTAACCTGACATAACTAGAAGCTAATTCTACAAGGTTTGAATTTCAGATTGCATACAAATGATGTAAGTTTTAACCTGACATAATTAGAAACTAATTCTACAAGGTTTGAATTTCAGATTGCATACAAATGATGTAAGTTAAACAAGAGTTGTCGGAGGACAATATAGCTCGCCTATCAGGGCCATTGTATATCAGGGCCTACTTCAGAACAGTTAAAGTATTAGGTAAAGTCGCACAGTATCACCTATTGCAAGATAATACACCTTTTCAATACTTTTGACAAAAATTCAACTAGAATGGAGTGCTCCCCGGAGTACGTGTGTCACTTGCCGGCGCCTTGTCAGAAAATTTTAATTTTTGATAGAAAAGGGGCAATAACTCTGATATAAAAAATATTTGGATTATCCCCCTTTTGTGAACCCATCACAAAAATTGATATAAACATTTGTCAGATGTTTCAATCCAATCCTTTGAGCAGGAAAAAAGTAATTTGAATATTTGACAGAAAAGGGGCAATAACTCTGATATAAAAATATTTGGATTATCCCCCTTTTGTGAACCCATCATACAGATTGATAAAAACATTTGTCAGAAGTTTCAATCCAATCCTTTGAGTAGATTAAATTTTTGACAGAAAAGGGCCAATAACTCTGATATAAAAATATTTGGATTATCCCCCTTTTTGTGAACCCATCATACACATTGATATAAACATTTGTCAGAAGTTTCATCTTTGAGTAGAAAAAAAGTTATTTGAAAATTTAAATTTTTGACAGAAAAGGGGCAATAACTCCAGGGGTTTTTTTCTGAAAAAGGGGAAGGGGCCTGGGGCCTTTGAGAAGGGGAAAATTTCGCGGCATTTTAGAATAAAGGGGAAAAATTGTAAACTAGTATAAAACTATAATGTGCATGTTTAACTTTTATCATTACAAGGCCATCTGTCTATTTTTCATGTTCTTGAACTCCTCCACTAGATTGTCATAATCCAGTTCACTCAAACTATACCACTGTCAAGGGTCGAAATTAGCAAGATTTTCTACTTGCATTTTTTCGCAAGTGCTATTTTTTGTTACTTGCTAAATGAGAAAACAACTTATTAGAACTTTAATTTTAAGCAACACAATGTGAACTACAATAGTGCAATACACTGTTATGGTCAATCATGAATGTAATGTAAACATGGTCCAAAACATGCTGTGAAAAGAAGCTGCTGAGACTGTCAGATACACAACATAGTCTAAAAACTGTGTTTCCATTTCTTGCTCCATATGGCAAAGTATGGGGTCTTTTCTGACTTAGTCAAGACAACATCCATCTTGTCACAGCAGTTTTTGGGTCATATTCTCTAAGGACAACATCAGCAACTTTAATTCTCATCAAAATATCAAGTATTTCAGCACCAAGCCTACACCTCAAGTCAAATTTTATTCTGTTCATTGTGGAAAGATAAATGAGATTTAAGCTAATGTTCAAAAATTAAATATGAAAAAAAAAAAAAAAAAAATTTTTTTTTTTTTATCGGAGGGGAATTTATATTTTTAGGGGAAAAACTATACTTATTTTCCGAGGGGAAGGGGCCGTTAAGCGGCCCCTTTTATATAAGGTAAAAAAACCCTGAACTCTGATACAAAATTATTTGGATTATCGCCCTTTTGTGAACCAATCACACACATTGATAACAAAAATTGTCAGAAGTTTCAATCTAATCCTTTGAGTAGAACAAAAGTTTTTTGAAAACGTGACGAAAAAAGTGTGACGGACAGACAGATGCCAGATAAAAAAAAAAATAGACAGACAGACGTCGAATAAAAAAAAAAGTAACATTTGTCAGAAGTTTCAATCCAATCCTTCGGGTAGAAAAAAAGTTATTTGAAAATTTAATTTTTTGACAGAAAAGGGGCAATAACTCTGATATAAAATTATTTGGATTATCCCCCTTTTGTGAACCAATCACACACATTGATATAAACATTTGTCAGAAGTTTCAATCTAATCCTTTGAGTAGAAAAAAAGTTATTTGAAAACGTGACGAAAAAGTTATATTTTTTGACAGAAAAGGGGCAATAACTCTGATATAACTTGACCTTGACCCAGGGTCAGGACGGGTGTAGTGGGGTGCGTAGATGGACCAATAGTTCCTAAATGTATAAACTAAATATGAAAGCAATCAATGTCATAATAGTGAATGCAGAGTGATATGTTAAACGTTAAACGCAAACCTTAAACCTTGTAACTGAACCAAGTAGAAATGACCTTGACCTTGACCCAGGTGCAGGACGGGTGTAGTGGTGTGCGCAGATGGATGACCAATAGTTCCTAAATGTATAAACTAAATATGAAAGCAATCAATGTCATAATAGTGACTGCAGAGTGATATGTTAAACGTTAAACGCAAACCTTAAACCTTGTAACTGAACCAAGTAGAAATGACCTTGACCTTGACCCAGGGTCAGAACGGGTGTAGTGGTGTGCGTAGATGGATGACCAATAGTTCCTAAATGTATAAACTAAATATGAAAGCAATCAATGTCATAATAGTGAATGCAGAGTGATATGTTAAACGTTAAACGCAAACCTTAAACCTTGTAACTGAACCAAGTAGAACCAAGTAGAAATGACCTTGACCTTCACCCAGGGTCAGGACGGGTGTAGTGGTGTGCATAGATGGATGACAAATGGTTCCTAAAGGTATAAACCCTTAAAACCAAAATGAAAACCTTAAACACAAACCTTAAACCCAAACCTTAAACCTAGGTGTCTACGCCACCGCCGACGCCGGGGGTAACACATAAGTTCTCCTGTACTTCGTACTGGCGAGCTAAAAAGCAGACTTGCAGGTAAAGAATACATGTGATAAAACACAATATTTTGCAAATGAACATTTTATTGTTAATACGTCTCAAGAGTTATAGGCAGAAGGTTGTGTAATTCTGCAAATGAAATAAAATTGGATAAAAAACATCAGGGGAAAGTATGAAAAATCTTTAGAAATCATTAAATGCAACTTCAATTTTAGAACAGTCGAAGAAAGCAAAGTGGCAAAAGTAGTAATTACTCATTATGAGCAATTTGTCATTTGTTCACAATATATGAATCTATCCAATTATCAAACTTTCATTTATAGAAATTTTCTATATTTTTGTTCAGATTTTTTTAAAAGCGGTTTGCTGCATTTTGGTCAAAATGCATCAGCATATAGTAAAAGGTCTTAAAATAGATCTCAAATTCATCCCTGTCTTATTATCCTCTCATTCAACTACTGGGGCATACAAACCTTTGTGAAAAAAATGTCGATAACACATTTGTGGACGTAAATGTTGGTGTCATGTAACCGTATTTCTAAATCACAATTCCTTCCCTCAACAAACTGTTCTTGCAGACTTTTCATAAAATAATCATTGTGATCTTCCATACTACTACAGAACACTTCATTATCTTCATTGCCTGCCATCTTTTGCAAAGATCTGTAAAATAAACCCAGAAAAATCATTACCTCAAAGTTTCATTGAACTTCAGCTAAAAGTTTCAGATATATATAGGCAAATAAATTAAGTGAACACAAACATTACAAATAATCAGAGATGGAGACATGCAGGCATCAGCAGACAGACATTGTTGTGGCATCATAATGCTGCCCCAATGTTTTTAAGGAGCTTTAT
Organism: Serripes groenlandicus; assembly: GCA_031761405.1. NCBI lineage: Eukaryota > Metazoa > Mollusca > Bivalvia > Cardiida > Cardiidae > Serripes > Serripes groenlandicus. The sequence continues at coordinate 87,094,411 of JASEVX010000002.1, read as the reverse complement.
AAACCCTTCCCTATATATGCAGAGACATTTTGAATCATTTGTAGCAGAGCCAGAAAACTTTTGAAAACATTATGGCAAAAGGAGAAATTGCGAATAATAAACAACTTTTCCAAATTTGCCGTATTGTTTTTGTGTTTGTTAAATAATTCTACTTCCATTTTATACAGATTAATTTTCAGATTTTTGTCTAAATATTTTTTGAGATTGGCTGCTGCAGATTGGCTGTACATGAGAAAGGATTAAAAACCTAAATAAATGTGCATGACTTTGTGTATACAGCTAAAAAGAGCTTATGTTTAATAGATTATTATGAGTTATTACTATAAGTGAAGCTCGAGTATAAAGTCTGTCAGGTATGACAACACAATGCAGGCATAAGTTTATACAATGTATTACCCAATTAGCTGTAGAGACCAATATAAGCCAGTGATATTAGCCAGCAAACCTGTTCACCTGTGTTCTACACCAACTAACAGTTACAGGTGCTGTTATCATTGTTTTCTATACCTGGCTTTATTGCACCAACACAACACACGTACAGCATTCTTCCCAAACGGTTACTCGCTAACTAACCATATAGCCCATTAGTCGAAGACAAATGACGCTAGTCACAATGAATTTTGTTGATCATGAATAGTTGAGCTTGGATTCAACCTCACGACTCCTGAATTGATAGCCCCAGGCAGGGCTTTTTTTCCTTATATAAAAGGGACCGTTTAACGGCCCCTTCCCCCTTGAAAATAAGCATAGTTTTTCCCCTAAAAATATAAATTCCCCTAGGAAAAAAAAAAAAAAATTTTTTTTTTTTTTTTTTTTTTTTTTCTTTTTTTTCTTTTCATATTTAATTTTTGTAACATTAGCTTAAATCTCATTTATCTTTCCACAATGAACAGAATACAATTTGACTCGAGGTGTAGGCTTGGTGCTGAAATACTTGATATTTTGATGAGAATTAAAGTTGCTGATGTTGTTGCCCTGCCCTTAGAGAATATGACCCAAAAACTGCTGTGACAAGATGGATGTTGTCTTGACTAATTCAGAAAAGACCCCATACTTTGCCATATGGAGCCAGAAATTGAAACACAGTTTCTAGACTATGTTGTATATCTGACAGTCTCAGCAGCTTCTTTTCACAGCATGTTTTGGACCATGTTTACATTACATTCATGATTGACCATAACAGTGTATTGCACTATTGTAGTTCACATTGTGTTGCTTAAAGTTAAAGTTCTAATAAGTTGACTTGTTTTTCTCATTTAGCAAGTAACAAAAAATAGCACTTGCGATAAAATGCAAGTAGAAAATCTTGCTAATTTCGACCCTTGACAGTGGTATAGTTTAAGTGAACTGGATTATGACAATCTAGTGTAGGAGTTCAAGAACATGAAAAATAGACAGATGGCCTTGTAATGATAAAAGTTAAACATGCACATTATACTAGTTTACAATTTTTCCCCTTTTTTCTAAAACGCCGCGAAATTTTCCCCTTCTCAAAGGCCCCAGGCCCCTTCCCCTTTTTCAGAAAAAAACCCCTGCCAGGGCCCATCATCGCATTTTTTGAGTAATAATTGCTAGACTGGATTCTATTTATGAATTAAGTAATGTAGATAAGATCCTTGACATGCTTTTCTTTCACATGAAATGCTTTGTGAAGAAGAATATAGAAACAATCTGGTCATGGGTAATCTTAAAAAAGCAAATGTTTGGAATGAGATTTGTTTATTTTCAGCAATATGCAGCTTCCAAAAAATTACTTGGACAGGGTTGCCATAAATCAGGTCATATTTTCGAGTAGTCCTACATAAAAATACATAGCATATGCTCATTTTTTTTTTATTATTCTGTATACGTTACCAAATAAATAACAGATGATAAAACGTGCAAGCGAAAGTCTAAATAATTTTAAAATTTTAACTAATTTCGTGGTGCTTTCGTGCTTTGATTCTTGACCCAATTGTAAAATGAAACGGAGTTATCTCTACTTATTCGTGCCCATTACAGAATTTTTATAACTACAAACGCCTTAAAATAATCGAAATTTATTGAAAATTATACCATATTATAACAATCTAAAAAGCTTTTTTGATGAATTTGACAAATATGTTTTTTCCCTTAAATAATATGAAGAATTATCTCCCTTGATACGCATAATTACACAGTTCCAGTTTCACTTCTGACGACGTCTTCCAACTCGAATTTAATCGACGCTTCACATTACAGATGATACTATTTAAATAGTAATTATTCGAATGTAATAACTCATGTACTCACAGTGTATCTATATATTTTTTAATAAAGTCTTTCCGCAACAGCCAGCGACGCTTTGTTGTTTTCAATATGGTCTCCCCTTCAGCGTAAGGGCGGTAACTCAAACAAACTCGAATAAATATCTGGTTAATTAATTCCCTTGCTAGATATATCGTTCGTTTCCCTCATAAAAGGGAGAGATATTTAGTGATTTATTGGTTTATGAATATTATTGAAATGGTAATCCATTATTACTGTTCTTTCACTAGTTTCTGGCTCTGAAATCAATTGATAGAATTCAGCAGGAGAAGGGATGAGATAACTCGACCATCTAGAATAGTTTAAACAGAACATATATAACATAGGCCAAGGACGTACAGATAACTAAGATACAGGGACGTAGATAAGATCATTTTATCTACGTTCCTGCATAGGCCTACTATCCAAACTTATGTTAATTTACAATTCGTTTTCAAAACAAACACTTTAAAAAATATTTCTGAATACAGAGCATATTTATGCTTATTTCGAGCCCTTTCCTAGAAATGTTTACATATTATAAAAAATATATAGACATGTCTGTGAATCTTGCCCAACGTACATTAGTCGGCCTACATTCTTTGTATATTTATCAGCTTCTACTCTCTTTTGCATGGAATATACGAGAACCGTTTGTTTTCTTCGTGTATTTTCAAGCAGACAACTTTATGAATGCCATATGTAAGCTAGGAAAAAGGGCACTGGCAACACAATGGAAAAACTCTGAATGGACGTATTATCATTGGATAGAGTTGACAAAAATCGTCTGCAGCTGGGAAAGGGTCAAAAAGATGTATTAAATAGATAAAAATAAATGAATAATCTTACAAAATAAGATAGGTATAACTAATTGTGCACGATTCTTCCACTTTGAAAACGATAAAGCCCTGTAGGCTAAAGAAGATTGCAAGATAGTAAACAGGACAGGAAACATAGTGAAGTTTTTAGATCTGCAGAGAAGCACAGTTATACATGCAGTATATATAGAGAGATACCAACACACTCGGACGCATCTGCGCAACATTCGACATTTGAAAACATTGTGTCAATTTCTCCAAAATGCCATAATGTGTTCATCTTTCTTCAATAATTACACTTCCATTAAAAGGGATTTACTATAGTTTTGCCAAGGTATTATACAATTTGGATGCTGCAGATGTGTTGTATGTGGGAAATATTAAGACTTCTTAAATTATAATTCGATTTGAACAAACTTGTTTATCATGAACCTATGTATAACTCTGCTAGAAAAAAACTTTCTCATTCGAATTCATCTAAGCACAACTATAACACCCGCTATCTTGAAAGCGTAACGTTGATCAGGTCAAAGCTGTGAGAAATAGCACGCTTGTTTGTTGATCTGTGAAAATAAATAAATTAATATCAAACCAAGAAAGATAATTAGATTATTACTGCACCAATGAGTTTGTAATTGTTGTATGACTTGCCTCCCTTGTTAATATTATTAAGCTTTATTGCATAAAACATACATACATGTTTAAAGCAAATACAGTTTAACACAAAGACATGCATTTCGTAAAGATAAACATACAATTGTCGGAAGAGCAAAGTAGTGGTGATTGTAGGCGGATAAATTTTAAGTTCTGATTAACATTGCCTCATAAATAAATCTACTTAATCCGCTTATAGTTGTTTTAGATGTTTCAGACATGAGATTGATCAATTTGTGTGTCGATGGCCATGTGAAATAATACCTTTTCAAATGTTTCACTCTTAAATCTGTGTATTTTGGACATATAAGAAGGAAATGATATTCTGATTCTATTTGATTAAAATGAATTTTTTTACAGATTCGAGCGCTACGAGGATTATTCATAAATCTTCCTTGTTCTATAGCTAAAGTATGCGATGACGTTCTAAATCTTGCTAATGCTGTTCTATATTTTGGTACTTTAATCACTTGTAAGTATTTTTCAAGAGCTACCGAATGTTTGAATAGGCAATATGACTCTAACCTTGGTGAGTTATTTATAGTTCTATACGCACGATGAAGGATGGTGTTTCCTACATGAAACCTTCAACAGAGTCGGGGGGGAAAACACATTTGGTATATAAACGACAACCTACACAGCAGTGTTAAAGTACAAAGGAAACAATATTTCAACAAATTACGCCATTCGATCTCTATTTGATTAAAGAAACATATATATTTTTTAACTCTTTCAGATGTAAATTATCTTAAGAAAGATAACTTTTATGTGTATTAAAACGAAAGAAATATGTTAAGACCGAGAAGTATTCTAAAGTGCTGATTATGCGCAAATAAACGGTGCTACGACTAAACCCATAAGCCCGCGACTTCTATTTTTAATAGCTTTTCGGAAATGACATGGGAGGAGTTATTATTAGAAAAAAAAAAAAATTTAAATGTCTTGAACATATTACAATTGTGATTGTTTAAAAACACTTAGTTATGACACATCTAAAATGAAATAAATAATCCGATGTTTTAAGTATTTGCAGTTTCTTTATTTTGACTCGCATTTGTGTTTTTTTGTCTTATTTATGAATACAAAAGAATCCCTGCTAGACTTGCTGCAGACTGTTATGTGTCAATATCGAGATACAAATCACGTCGACTTCTCCTTTTAGTAGCAATTTTAACTTACTGAATATTATTTTCATGTTCAAAGAGATGTCTTGATTTATGTAGAATTCATTTAATAATGTTAATCCATGAATATCTAAAATAGGAACTGTTTCTAAGCAAAATATATTGATCAACTGACTACCGAATATACCGACTGCGTAGATAAATCTCCTTTGCAGAGAGCCGTTCTTTACAATCACTTACAAATAGTTAGTTACAGGTGATTTAAAATGTTTATTTGTTAAGGAACAAATGACGAAAAGAACAAACTGAGATAAAACTGGTTTTAATATAAAAACTACTTTGAATGAACACTCTCTGTGTAAAAAACGACAATTATGCGAAGAAGAAACGTATTGGGTCTTTCGTACAAAATGATTATTTCCTTGACAATTTTAAATTTGTCATTAGATTCCCTACAGGCATTTTGCTTGCGATCTGCATATTGTTATGCATCATAAACACAAGGGCGCTGATCATTATATCATTTTAAAACATAGTTTTTAGTGCTTATTTTGGCCAGTTGTTTGAGCCATGGCTGTCACATCAAGGTACCAAAAAGTGCTACTTGTACCAAATGCCAACCAGAGACATTCACAATCAATCATCTGGGCCAACTGTATGCCTATGACAACTACGTCCGTATCCATAGTTCTAATAAGGATCTTCTCCATACCCACATGTTCTTTACCTGCAAGTCTGCTTTTTTAACTTACATCATTTGTATGCAATCAGAAATTCATGCCTGGTATAATTAGTTTCTAGTTATGTAGGTTAATGTATAGGCTGGCGATTAGAATGAATACTCCAACTGGCTTGTTGGCATATTACTGTTTTCAGCTACATGCCAAAGTCTTTGATAAGAAGTGTATTGAATACTTAACCCTTTCCCATCATCCAACAAAAATTCTCCTCTGAAACTATTTGATCCATTTTCAAATGATTTTGAAGAAGTGTTCTTTGGTGACCCTCTACAAGATTCCTACAAGCAATGTTGATTGGTTGAAAAACATGGCCATCAGGGCAGGGATTTTTTCTACCCATAAGACTTAAGTGATTTATTTTTTGCCTAATGGCAGTGGAGTGATACTCTTGTCATGGCAACAGAACAAGAAAAAATTCAACTCAATATTTTCAAATAATAATGTAGATATGTTTCTTGGTTGACCCTCTACCAAATTCCTTCATGTTGATTAGACAAAAAGCATTGCTGCTAGTGGTTGGGTTGTTCTACCTTGTATGGCTATAGTGAAACTTGCCAGTGGTTGGGTTGTTCTACCTTGTATGGCTAGTGAAACTTGCCAGTGGTTTGGACTGTTGCACCTTGTATGGCTATAGCGAAAATTTCTTCTAGAATATTTACTGTTTTTCAAAATACATTTCAGAACTTTTCCTAGGGTAACCCTTTACTAAATTCTTTCAAGCCATATTGATTACAATGGGGCTAATTTTCACATTATGCCTGGAATTTTACAATGACTGCTTGGCAGTATAATTGGTCCTTTTTTCAAACTGTTTAACCCCTTCCGACATTTAACAATACTGCAACAGATGAATTTGGCAACTCAATACAAATGTGGAACATCTCTATAAATGAAAGTTCAATTATTGTATATGGTTGAAAGTTTGGTGGCAATGTGAGAAACTTCTGCTTTTACCAATGTTTTCAAAAGTGGCTGTACATGGGGAAGGGTTTAAGTCCAGTCTTTCATATGATTTGATGGTTAAAAACTTAATTATGATGACCCTCTTTCAGATTTTAAACCATGTTGATTGGTAAGAAGAGGGCCAAGATGGCCCTAAATAGCTCAGCCAATTGAAAGTTGTATAGCTTTCATTTTGTTCAAGTATGAATGAGTTGGGTTTTATGGCACTGCAACACAAATAGGTCAATTAGGACCGGAGTGAGAAAAGGAGGACTTTCGGTTCAGACATGAAGATTTTCAAAATATTTCCCTTTATATCTCTATAAAATAAAAAGGCGAACCCCAAGGGCCAGGTCAATTTTGACCCCAGGGACATACTTTTAACAATCTTCGTAGATGACAACTAGACAATACTACACACCAAACATCTATGATTTAGGCCTTACCTATCTTTTTCCTTGTTGTTGCCCTGGCACCCAGAGTTCCGCATGCAATGGATTTGTTTGAACAATTTCAAAAGGGCACCACCCAAGGAAACATCCCTGTGATGTTTATCACAATTGGCCAAGTGGTTTATAAGATGTCATTTGAAGCAATTGTTTACAGACATTTGGACAGAGAGTGATCACAATAGCTCACCAGTGAGCACTTCATGCTCAGGTGAGCTAAAGAGCAATGGTTGCTAGGACGGGATTTTGTTTTCCCTTTTTGCCTAAAGTGAAAACTTTTTAATATCTTCTCAGAACAAACCAACTGTATATTCAAATGATGTTATAGAAATAAAAGTTCAATCAATTGAAAACATCTTGGAAAAAATATGGAAAACGTCTATAATATAAAGTGCAATTATTAAATAGAATAATTGTGGAAAAAGGATTGATTGATTAGGGTTTAAGGCCGTTTTCAAGAAAAATTCAGTCATATCACGGCGACCAGTTCACCTACTCATGCATTTCCTGGTTTTCCAACACCAGCAACTGGCTGCTTTTCCACATATACTATTAAACAGCCCGTTGTTGAAAGACGCATGTCACAGTGACTTTTGCAAACGTCAGAAAGAATATTTGCCGAGCTGGGATTCGAACTTACAACCCCTGGATTGAAAGCCCCCGTCGCTACCGGGACTTGGCATTGCTACAATGTTTTCAAATGGGGGTCTGCTGCAGTGGCATTCAGAAATCGTCTGAATGTTGGAAAGCGTTAACCTTTTCTGCATTTACACTTTTTCTTTCTCTGAAATATATTTCAGTGACTTTTGTCAAACATCAGAAAGAATGATGGCCAAGCTGGGATTCAAACTCACAACCCCTTGATTGACAGCCCACATCGCTACCTACTGAGGTACCGGGCTCGGCATGTAAAAAAGGAGAATTGCTCACTATGCTACAATGTTTTCAAATAGGGTCTGCTGCAGTGGCATTCAGAAATCGTCTGAACGTGGGAAAGCGTTAACGTCTCTGCATTTACACTTTGTTTCTTTCTTGAAAAAAACACAACATCAGATGCCTTTGCAGCAGAGAAAGTTGGGAAACATTGTGGGAAAAAGAGCAATGCAAAATACAAACAATGTCTCCTTCACCCAAAACGAAGTTTTTCAAACTTTGAATCTAAATTATATGAGCCGTTGCATGAGGAAACCATAATTGTGGACTCTGCAGAGCATATACCTGGATCAGCCTAAGCATGCAGCGCAGGCTAACCCAGACCGACACTGTTCGCCTCCAGTGAGTTTTCTGTTTCAGTAATCATTACTCTATACCTCTATTCCCCCCGAGACGGAATGTCACGTGTTGGCATGGATTATCCTGCGGAGGCTGATCTGGGTGGTTACATTACACTCATAATGTTGGTTTTCTCGTGGAACGGCTCATATATGGATACCAATTTTACTCAAATATATCAAAAGCCAATGGCTATAAAACTGTTATATGTAAATATAATAAAAAATGTCTTTTATTTCTTTATATGTAGCTTATTTTATGTTTCTCACATAAAACAAATCTGAAGCAGCTGACTTTAAAAACAACAAATCTAAAACATAAACATCTATAAATGAAAGGTTAATTATAGAATAGAGAAAAAACATTGTGGCAACAGGATAAACTCCTCCGTTTACCATAATGTTTTCAAAAGTGGTCTGATGATTGACTCATCTTATTCTACGTAAATCAAAACCATTTAAACATAGATAGAAGAAATCAACATTTATTGACAATATTCTGTTTCAGCCATATATTTACAAAAGGTTGACAAAAATTTCATTTCCTATATAGATGTATAAAAATTTATAATAAACATGCACATATTTTCAGGGAAAATGTAAAAAGCAAATACAAAACAATAGAATAAATTGCCATATTTGACTACGCCAAATCAGTTCTAGATAAGGTAATGTGATTTATTGGGTTAGCATTACCATTGAGTGGATTGTGTCAGGATGAAAGGACCAGTAGTACCGGCTACTAACCCTGGAAATGCTGTGATATAACTGAAAAATAGTTGAAAGCGGCATAAAACACCAAATAACTAGAACTATCACTGAAGATGATAAATACCCCCAAAACAGCACCTTGACCTACACCATAACTTAATTAGTAAAAGAGCCATAACTGTAAAATAACATGCATTTGTAACCCCTTTAGGATATGCACATCTAATTTTATTGAATTCCACCCAGTGGTTTGTAAGAAATAGGCCGGACAAAATATGGTATATATGACCAAGCGACTGACACGGCTTCTGACCGACCCCCTCTGCTTCGAAGGGGGGTATAATAACTAAATAAAATAAATGAAATGTCAGGGCCGATATTGATAAAATCTCTGAAAATCACTTTGTTAGGAGTAAGACAGGATTTTAGGACTTCAGTTGTTAAACAAGAAGCCATTTTATTTGAAGCCATCTTAATAAAAATATGAAAAGAAAAATGCCTAGATTTGTTCAAAGTCATCTACTACAGATTTGTTGCATGTTGGAAAGGGTCATTTAACGTTTAACTCTTTCCCACTTATAGACACTTTCGGATGCCTTTACATTAGACGACGTTTGAAAATATTCATTATTTCTTATAAAGAGATATATCAAATTTTTGCCTAGATGTTTTCAAAGTCGTCTGCTGCATATTTGTTGTATGATGGAAAGGGTTATCTAACATTTAATTTCCATTCTTATGAAAAAAGAGACCCTTGAAAGAGTACCTTAAAGATTATATGCATCAAATTTATACATTTATTTTTATCATTTTACTGGCACAAAGATGAATTAAATACCTGATTCAATATACAATGTTTATTATTTCATCCACTGACAATATATTTCACTGGAAGAAATATGAGACTAATGACATGCAGATTACAACTTTTATATTTTACAGTGATTGCGAAACAAGTTCTTACATCTTATATTTATCATTCTTGATGTCGGTGTCCTGGATACTCAACCAAAACTCTGGACCTTTGGATAATAAGGCCGGCAACCTATCTCTAAGCCTCTGTTTCATTTTAAGATGTTAAACCTTTACCACTTATTGACACAATTTGTCACATCTGCAGCAGCATCCTCGGTACCCAGGCTATTCATAAAATATATGATCATATATTTTATGAATAGCCTGGGTACCGAGGATGCTGCAGCAGAAGACAATTGAAAACATAGTGGCAAAAGGAGAAATTGCTCAGAATGCCACAATTTTTCAACTTGATTTAATCAATTAACTTTCATTTAACAGAGATTTTCTCAAAATATTTTCGAAATTCATAGTAATGTTATTAGAATATGTTTATGTCCTTTCCACATACAACAAATCTGCAGCAGACGATTTTGAAAACATGTTGGCCAAAATGTGATAAATCACCATTAATAAGAGATTATTATTAAATGAAGGTTTAAACATTGTGGCAGAAGGATGAATTACTCATTATGAGCAATGTATCCTTCTCTCACAATGTTTTCAAAAGTTGTCTGCTGCAGAGGCGTCAGAAAGGATTTGTATGTGGGAAAGGGTAAATAAACAAACCTTTACATTTGTTGTATATATATACATGATCTCTCTCTTTTACACTTCAATTTGCATTTTTTTTTTAATTTTACAATTATTTTTACAATTTTACAATTATATTTACAATTATTTTTTGCAACTCAAATACATTTTTACAATTTTACAAACATATTTACAATTCCATAATAATTTAAGCTTAGGGTCAACCAATCAGTTTAAAAGATTAAGGTTTTCTGTTATGTATGTCCGTTTTTGAGGTATTTTCAACTTCATACATTTGTGCAGGCAAATATTTTTTCTGTCCTTAAATCTGATCTTGAAAAATAGACTGGAATTAAAGATTGTCATGCAGTACACAAACTCTATCATACCTGAATATTAACCCTTTCCAAAAGAACAAATCTGCAGTAGATAAATGAAACATCACGAAAGTATATATACTGTTCTGCTTTTAAAACATTGTGGCAAAAAGGAGAATTTCCTATCATGAGCAATTTCTCCTTTTGCCGTAATAATTTCGAAAGTTGTCTGCTGTAGATGTGTAAAACTGTGTCTGTGTTTATAATGTGGGAATCGGTAAAGCTCTGAACACTTTCTCAAAAGCAAACACAATATGATGCATCTGCAGCACATGACTTTCGACATGTTGTTTTCTACTCTATTCAACAATTATAATTTCATATCCAATATCTTTATTTTTGGCCTAGATATGTTTAATTGTGTTTGCCAGAGATTTCTTGTATGTTGAAAATTAAGCCTTACCTCCTTGCAGTCACATTCTGACGCACCTAAAGCAGATGACTTTTGAAAACATTGTACCATTGAATGCTAGGATAACATACTTCAATACCTAATCACAGGTTTGGTAGGATAGCATACTTCAATACCTTATCACAGGTTTGGTAGGATGACATATTGCAATACCTAACAAGCAAATTCAGAGAATTATGGTCCCCCGCTTTGGGGGTCTTATTGGTTGGGTTGCAACGCTTCCTGGCATATTGTAACTGTCTTTTCTGTCTAGAGAAGGCTTTATTGTTTATAGTAATATGTCAGTTGTATTTGTGAAGTCTAAACAGATTGACCTCATTAAATTATATGGAAAATTAAATCATGGCTGGTTTATTATGAGCAATGTATTACATAGGTCAGAATAAATACCTGTCTTAAGCAGCCACATTGTGGAAATGTAGGTCAAAGGTCATGGTGAAGGTCAAATATTTGGTACTGATGGAAAGGGCTTGTTGTAAGGAATACACATGTAAAATATGAAAACAATACTTGTTATGGTTCAGAAGTTATGCTCAAAGTTAACATTTTGGAAATGTAGGTCAAAGGTCATGATGAAGGTCACAAGGTCAAAAATATGGGTACTGATGGAAAGGGCTTGTCACAAGGAATACATATGTGAAATATGAGAGCACTACCTCTTATGGTTCAGAAGTTATGATAAAGATTAAAATTGTGGAAATGTAGGTCAAAGGTCATGGTGAAGGTCAAAAGGTCAAATATTTGGTACTGATGGAAAGGGCTTGTTGTAAGGAATACACATGTAAAATATGAAAGCAATACTTGTTATGGTTCAGAAGTTATGCTCAAAGTTAACATTTTGGAAATGTAGGTCAAAGGTCATGATGAACGTCACAAGGTCAAACATATGGGTACTGAGTGAAAGGGCTTGTCACAAGGAATACACATGTGAAATATAAAAGCCCTACCTGTAATGGTTCAAAAGTTATGATCAAGGTTAAAGTTTTCAAAATGTAGGTCAAAGGTCACGGTCAAAGGTCAGAAGGTCCAAAAATATGATACTGACGAAAAGGTCTTGTCACAATGAATACACATGTGAAATAAAAAAGCCCTACCGGTTATGGTTCAAAAGTTATGATCAAGGTTAATATTTTTAAAATGTAGGTCAAAGGTCAGGGTCAAGGTCACAAGGTCAAAAAAATTGGTATTGATGGAAAGGGGTTGTCACAAGGAATACACATGTGAAATATGAAAGCAGTACCTATTACGGTTCAGAAGTTATGACCAAGGTTAAAGTTTTTGTGACAGCGTGACGGAGGGACTGACGGACTGACGAATGAGATTTAATGTCCCCGACGTTTTACTTCGTAAAGCGGGGGACAATAAGCAGCCTGTATGAAGGAAAGATTCAATACCTAATCACAGGTTAGGTAGGATGACATACAACTACAGCAGCCTGTATTAAGGAAAGATTCAATACCTAATCACAGGTTTGGTAGGATGACATACAACTACAACAGCCTGTATGAAGGAAAGATTCAATACCTAATCACAGGTTTGGTAAGATAACATACAACTACAGCAGCCTGTATGAAGGAAATATTCAATACCTAATCACAGGTTTAGTAGGATGACATACAACTACAGCTGCTACACCCTGTTCATTTTGTTTAGGATTAAACATCGTCCGTCTCACTGGAATGTCTTTCGTAATGACCATCACATCCCCTTTACTGTTTTTTAGCGTTTCTGTAATTTTCCTCGACTTTGAGAAACATGACAAAGCATAAGAGGACCGGCACCCCTCGGGTACAATTCCTGCAGGTGGGAAATATTTCACATTGCTCTTTTTCTTTCCCAAATACTCACCGATTTCCTCCTCAGAATCTTCATCATCAGAGGCATCACTTTGCTGTGTGTATGTTGAAACAGCTGTTGAAGGTCGTTTCCTAGTAGCATATAATTTCTTTTCCACTGGCTCTGAACATAAGTATGTCGGATCGTCCTTTTCCTGTTTATATACCATGTTTCCTGGAAACCTCATAGCATTGGTCTCTGTCCCTGCCTCTTTACTGACAGTTTGTTTGCCCTTGCCTTTGATGCGAGATTTAGTTGTCAGTTCCTTAACTTCTCCATGTGGAGTTGATTTTCTTTTCGCTTTTGAAGCAAGCATCGACACAATAGAATTCTCTAACATTCTATTGGCTGCAGCCTCCTCAAAGTTTTTCGTGTTTGTTTCATCATATGTTGATTTATTTGCCCTCAAACTTGGTGAATTTACATGCATCACTGAAACTCCGACTGATCTGTTGGCCGCAGTCTTATCTAATTTCTCAGTCAGATCGTAAATACTATTCCTTTTATAACATTTTTTTTTATTTTCAAGAGCTGATTTTAAAACTTCATTACTTGCCTGTTTCTGGTATTGCAGTCTTGCTCTTGGCAAAGTAGTTCTCCTTCCGACAGCACGTGTCCGTACAAGGTCATCATCAATAGCTTCTTTTCTTTGTACAGAGCCGCTTGCAGATCTTGGAATAATCAGCTGATTCAGTTTCTGAATCTGTGACACAGTTTCATATGGACTTTCTGTAACCGTTACACTAGTTTTGTTCTTGTCTCTAATCAAGGCAGAAAAACCTACATTTTCTTTGAACTTCAATGTTGATGTCACCTCGCTAACATTATTATCAAGGGTCATTGGATTTGGTGTAAAAACTTCGTATATATTTTTAGGTTCTTCTGGATCAGTGAACTGCCTCGACGAAGCTTTACACATTACAGTCGACATATTGTCAGCAATGTAACCTGGAGTGTTTATCAAGCCCGAATCCCCAACCTCATCATCTGGGGGCTCCGACTTGATGATAAAACCGTTCACTTCGGTAGATGTAGAAGACAGCAAATCTTTTTGGTTACAACCTACAAATATTAATTTGATTTGTCAGATGTGTCACTGCTTTAGGACCAACATCTAAGATAAGTGGAATCTTATACCTTGTTTAATTGGGGTTTTATGCTGTTTTTAACATTATTTCAGTTATATCTCGATGACAGTTCACATATTCATGATCCCTGCGTAAATAAACCAGTCATAGGCTAGGAAATATGCCTTGCCCAAGGGCACTCCACCATGGAATCTTATACAAGCATTGTGTAAATCAGACAAAAGTTCAAAACCAATAACATTTTACAACTAGAAATTTCTATTAATATTAATTGAGAATTGACCCATGTTTCCAAAAAATGTTTTTCAATATTGGTTACCCAATTAACATGACATCAATTCAGTATTTCAGTTACACATGTTACCTTATTAAGTATCTTTAGTTTTCATCATATATTAATTATCATTACTGTAAGCCCTAAAGGTTATTGTTTCTTATCTAGACACGCACTGATCCTCTAACCTAGTCTTATAAAAATGTCATTCCTCATTAACAAAGTTTTCGGAAGTTCATTTCACTGTAGGTGTCAAAAGACAATGAATACATAAGCACAGGTGGCATATCTGTGATTGTGGGATCTTCAAATGGACCGTTGTCATTGCCTTTGAGTTTATGGTGGACTGACAAATAAATAGGTCATTTATGGACCATGCTTTTAAGAGTAATTTTTCTTTGGGATAAGATAAGTTCATTCTGGAATCATTTTGAATTTAAAACATGTTTGTTGAATATAATTTTCACAGTTGTAACAGGGATATATCTTAATCCCTGGTTGTAGTTAGAAAACTGTTCCTTGAATCTTCATTTTATGCAGAATAAACAGTCAAATAAATTAAGACTTGATTGGGACTGAACTTATTGATACCATCGTCTTGAAGAATACACTGAGTATTAGAAAATTTCCTTCAGTTATGTTACCCATTCATTTGAATGAATTGCGAACTTGACCATTTTCATACGAGTTGTTACGCTAACAGAAATACTCTGCTAATTTGTTTGGTTTTATTAGAGTTAAACGCCGTTTTCAATATTATTTCAGTTAAATCACGGCGACAGTTCACTTAATTCACGTTCCCTGGTAAACAAACCAATTCTGGGCTAGGAAATGTGCCTTGCCAATGGGTACTCCACAATGACCGTAGTGTAGCGACTGGGGATTGAACCCAGGATGCCTGGTTCCAAATCCCCGATGCTTACCAGTCAGCTACGGCGGTTCCCTCTGCTCACTTGTTATTCCACTGAGAAAATTTAATAGATTTTCTCTGGATCTTTAATCCCTGTACCAATATTTATATCCAACTCAAAATTATGCAATTTTTGTAAGTTTTATGTAAAAGCTTATTTTGATTACTTTCCCTGAAGCTTTTGTCCATTTTCTCCTTTACCCTTTCCCACATACAGCAAATCTGCAACAGATGACTTTGAAAACATATAGATTAACATTTGGAAACTCATTATAAATTTTAAAAAATATTAAATAAAATTAATATTGTGAAAATTTGGAGAAAAAGTTCATTAGGAACAATTTCTCCTTTTGCCACAATTTTGTCAAAATTTGTCAGCCACAGAGATGTCAGAAAGTGTCTGTATAGGAGATAGGGTTAAAATTCAACTTCCAATTTTCAAGTTGTTTTCTTGTTTCTACCTACCAACTTTAGCAGTTAAAGTATCTGCATACTGATTCATCAAGTCTTGAGCTTGTGTGAAACCAACGTAGGATGAGGTTCTTTGTACATCACGTATCTATTAAAGACAAATCAAAGTAGTCATAGTACCTTTACCTTCAGGTCAACAATGTTTATAAGTGACTGTGTTATCATATCATTATGTTTAAATACATGCTGGTATATCCAGATAATTTGAGAAAGTATGTAGAGCTTAACCCTTTTCCACAAACAGATGCATTCTGACGCCTCTGCAGCAGACGACTTTGAAAAACTTTGTGGCAAAATGAGAAATTGCTAATAATTTCTCTTTTTGCAAAAAGGTTTTAAACTTTAAAATATTCAATAATTGTTCTTTTAATTATAGGGAGTTTCATTAATTTTGATTAAATGATTTCCAAGAAGTCTGTGACAGATTTGATATATGTGGGAAATGGTTAAAATGTGCCATACCATACCAAAAACAGGCGATGGAGGTTTTGAAATTACTGACTGTTCAGTTAGAATTGAACATATATTATATATTATGCAAACTTTTTATGACAATACACTTTTCCACATACAACATATCTGCAGTAGACGTATTTGTACCTATCTGAACAAAAATATGGAAATTCTGTATAAATAAAATTTTAATTATTGAAGTGAGGTGAAAATATTGTGGCAAAAGGTCAAATTGTTCACCAAGAGCAATTTCACCTTTTTCCAGAATGTTTGTTTTAAAGTTGTCCCCTGAAGAATGGTCAAAATAGGCCTGCAAGTGGGAAAGGATTTAGATAAAAAAAGACCTTGACACTATGTCCTGGGCACTACTTCTCATAATGGGGAACAAGTATGCAAAACTTGATTATCTTCAGTGTGATGTTTAAACCTTCCTTATTAGCCAATTTAATAATTGCCTCAAGCCAAATTGACCTTTGACCTCTTAGCCTGAAGATCAAAAGGGCACATTCAACTCATAATGGCAAACAAATTTGCCAAGTGTTTGAACTAGAACTATCACTGAAGATGATAAATACCTCCCAAACAGCACCTTGACCTACACCATAACTTAATAAGTAATAGGGCCATAACTCTGTAAAATAACATGCAATTGTAACCCCTTTAGAATATGCACATCTCCTCTTGGTATAGAAGTAAAAGTAATTTGAATTCCAGAATTATGACAAAATATGGCTTCCGATCGACAGACAGACAGACAGACAGCCCAACACAGTGACTCCTATATACACCCTCTTCTTCAAATGGGGTGAAATTATTATTATCCTCAGTAGTACAGTATGGTTTCCTCTTAATGAGACCCACACTATGTTGAACATAGACACAAACACAGACCTGGTCAATGATGAAAAACTTCCTTGCAATGCCTTGCAACAAGAATAGACTGCACAATTGTTCAGGCTGATCTTGGTCTACGTTGTTTTCAATTGTAGTTACAAGTCATTTAAAGTCACAATCAGTAGTGAAAGGGTTAATAAGTTTACTCTGTGTAAATTTCTACTAGCCTAAGATAACTTTTTAATGATCAGAAACATTTAACCCTCTCCCACATATTTAAAGACGCTTTTTCAACGCATTTGCAGCAGACAACTTTTGAAAACAATGTGGCAAAAAGGAGAAATTGCTCATAATGTTTTCAACTCGATTGAATAATCGTACTTTCATTTCAAGAAATTTTCCATATTTTTGCATAGCTGATTTGTTGTATGTGGGAAAGGTTAACTAGTAACAGGCCTTATGATACGGGACCATTTATATCCTCCTCCCATATAAAATCAAAGTGCCAATGGCACTGTAGTGGCGATCGTATGGAAAATCCTGCAAAGTAACAAGCAGTATATCGTGTAGGGCTTGCGATTTTCAATAATAGTGCACTCTGGTGCAGGTAAATTTGTGAATGTATCAACCCTGCATCTTTTGACAGTAGAATAATGTTAGTTTGCCAGAATGTTGTCTTGGTGATTTTTTTTATTTATGTTCTGAAACTGGTCATCATGTGTTCAAAATTAGGCCATTCCAAATTTATGAAAAATCTAGCTGGTACTCGATAGACTATCGTTTAGCTCATTAGAATGGCTATTTGTAATCTAAATTGTTTGGGTAATCACATGTTCATCACCAGGTCGCTAGGCCATAATAAGATAAAATATTTTGTACACTTTAGAAATGACAAAATTATCAAGAAAAGAGAGAAAACAGTATCCATTAGTTAGGTGTTTGTTTCAATGATGTCCGATATTAAACAGGTCTGTCCCTTCACATTGCATGATTGAGGGTTGTCAGAGACATAAAAGTACAGTGTATTTATATGTCTCTGAGGTTGTTAAACTGCTTCGAAAAATTTGAGTGCAATAACAAACACAAAACATGCACAAAAAGCACAATTTCACTTATAATGCTCGATCTCCAAACTAAATTAGGCTACACTTTCAGCATTGATTGCTACGTGTATACATAACGTGTGTACACACTGACATTGTGTGTCCTTTAAACCTTTGTAAACCGGTCTTATCATCTAGACGCTTTCATATATTTAAACAACTACAAAATAAAGCGTTTATAATATTGAGATTTAAGAACACCAGTCTCGCGAGCTATTTATAGAACCTTTTGGAATTTCCAGATTTGAGCATCATCAGAGTTATTTGCCGTTATTTGCGTTTTTTGCAAGGCAGAACGTGCAATGATATTTATTATCTGCCAAATCATGACGAAGATAATATTAACATATTTTAACTCTATGTAGATAATGTCTCGATAAAACTCAAATATTAGTAACAATCCGGTACCAAAGTAGCACTGACATAATTATTATTAATCGCGTCTCTGCATCAATGATGGAACTATAACGGATGTGAGTAAATTAGTTTGCAGTAAGGAAAATAAATATCAACCGATATTTCAAAACCGACTATATAAATATTTTTCTTTGTTGTTGTTTCTGTTAGCATTGTGGCGATTGTCAAACCAATCGCCACAAAAACATATATAGTACAGCAGGGCTCCGAAAACTTTGAAATCTTAATCGGTCCGGTGAAATTTTATGAGTCAAAAATCCGTCCAAACAGGCAAATATTTTGGTCTTCCAGAGGCCTGAAGTACAGAGTTCTAGATTAGGGGCATTTATAATGTTCAGAAATCCTTATTTGACACTCACATCATGTTTCAGTGAGACAATTCATGCGAGTACCCACAGCATAGCTCCTGAATGAGTAATAAGTAATAAGAGAGATAATGTGGGGGAAATACCAGTTTACTTCTCCATACTGTATCCTCTGTAGTTGGACAATAAAGTGTAACCCTTTCCCACATTAAGCAAATCTGTAGCAGACGACTTTGAAAACAGCAATATCAAAATATGGAATATCTCTATAAATGCAAGTATAATTAGTGAATCGAGTTGAAAACATTGTGGCAAAAGGTGAAATTGTTCATCATGAGCAATTTTTCCTTTTGCCACAGTGTTTTCAATAGTCATCTGCTACATCAGAAAGCGTCTGTATGTACTTACTTTTTTGAGTGGGACTGTAAGTGATCCATGATACATCATATCTATGAGAGGTTTCACCATCATCTGGGGAAATTCTTTCATGTCTATGTAAAACATGTCGTTCTCTATATCTGCCCCAATCTGAAAACATAAATTAATAGAAACTTTTTATGAATAAAGGACAAAAAGAGGTTCTATTGCACAGCTCAAACAGTATTGTCTATGAATGTCTTCAGAAAGAAAATAAGCTAAATAAGAATTCAAACTCATGACCTCTAGGGCTCCACAACACAGATATGAAATCTTTCTCTTCTACAGACAAATTCAAATTCCTTAGTAACAAACAACTTGGAATACTTTGTGGGAAAAAGAAAAAACTGTTCAGGTTGAGCAATCTCTCAAAATTTCTAAATTTTCAACTCGGTAAATATCAAGCGCTTTTTTTCCAGATGTGTTCTGAGCAAAAAATGCTTCACCGGTTCCATTTCCTTCATCAACAACATCTATGTAAATGTGGAAAATCTCTATATTATATATCAAATGAAAATATAATTATTGATTAGAGTTGAAATCATTTCCAAATGCTGTCAAATGACATAGATCTGTTGCAGACGAGTCAAAACGCTTCTGCATACATGTCATGATGTGGGAAAGAGTGAAAAATATGTCATATCAGGTTTATAAACAATTCACTCCAAAAAACAACCAAAAGAATAATTTACTAATTATTTCTGTAATATTGTTCCGCATTTGTAAACAAGTCTGTCATTGTTTTAACACATTATCTGTTAATCAGTAGGCTATTTTTAGACTTTGCCATATTTACTTTTAAGCTATGTACTTTTAATCCTTTTCCACATGTTGATGAATCGGCAGCAGGAGAATGTTGAATGAGCAATTTCTTCTTTTGCCAGACTGCTTTCAACTCTTCTCAATAGTATATATACTCTCATTTATAGAGATTTTCTATACTAATGCCTAGATATGTTCAGGTCATCTGCTGTAGTTTTGTTGTATGTGGGAAAGGGTTTAGTATTCAATGCACTTCTTATCAAAGACTTTTGTATGTTGCTGAACAGAATAATATCCCAACCAGTCGCTTGGAGTATCTATCCACCAGTCTATACATTAACCTGACATAACTTTTAATAAGAAACTAATTCTACAAGGTTTGATTGATTGATTGGGGTTTAACGCCGTTTTCAACAATTTATCAGTTATATCACGGTGGCCAGTTCACCTACTCATGCATTTCCTGGTTTTCTCACACCAGTACTCCACACAACAATCTTCCCAAGCAACTGGCTGCTTCTCCGCATAGACTTAGCCCATTGGTGGAAGACGAATGACGCATGTCGCATGTCAATCGTCGGAAAGAAAGTTGGCCGAGCCTTACAAGGTTTGAATTTCAGATTGCATACTTTATGATGTAAGTTTTAACCCGACATAATTTTATAGAAACTAATTCTACAAGGTTTGAATTTCAGATTGCATATAAATGATGTAAGTTAAACAAGAGGCCCATGAGGGCCTATGCTCTACTGGTATGGTTCTTTGGTCATTTTCAATCCAGAGCATGTATGTATGGTGAAGATCGGATAGTAAATGGAGGCTCTTTTGTGTTCACAAGCTGTATTATAGCAATTTTTACAATTTCATGGGCCATAATCCAGTCTTGCATGGGCGGATCTAGCTGGTTTTCAAAAGGAACCAAGCTCTCATCAATATTTAACTACTATCTAAGTTTGGTGAAGATCAGATAGTAAATGGAGGCTCTATTGTGTTCACATGCTCAATTATAGCAATTTGGACAATTTCAAGGGCCATAATCCAGTCTTGCATGGGCGGATCTGGCTGGTTTAGGAAAGGAACCGAGCTCTCATGGATATCTTACTACTGTATAAGTTTGGTTGAGATACAATCAAAAGTGAAGACTGTATCGTGTTAAAAAGTTCTTTTATAGCAATTTTGACCATTTCAAGGGCCATAATCCAGTCATGCATGGGCGGATCTGGCTGGTTTTCGAAAGGAACCGAGCTCTCATGGATATCTAACTACTGTATAAGTTTGGTTGAGATACAATCAAACGTGACGACTGTATCGTGTTAACAAGCTCTTTTATAGCAATTTTGACCATTTCAAGGGCCATAATCCAGTCTTGCATGGGCGGATCTGACTGGTTTTCGAAAGGAACCGAGCTCTCATGGATATCTAACTACTGTATAAGTTTGGTTGAGATACAATCAAACGTAAAGACTGTATCGTGTTAACAAGCTCTTTTATAGCAATTTTGACCATTTCAAGGGCCATAATCCAGTCATGCAAGGGCACATCTGGCTGGTTTTCAAAATGAACCAAGCTCTCATAGATATCTAACTACTGTATAAGTTTAGTTGAGATACAATCAAAAGTGAAGACTGTATCATGTTAACAAGCTCTTTTATAGCAATTTTGACCATTTCAAGGGCCATAATCCAGTCTTGCATGGGCGGATCTGGCTGGTTTTCGAAAGGAACCGAGCTCTCATGGATATCTAACTACTGTATAAGTTTGGTTGAGATACAATCAAAAGTGAAGACTGTATCGTGTTAACAAGAAATTGTTTACGGACGCACGGACGCACGGACGCACGGACGACGGACACATCGCCACGACATAAGCCCTTCTGGCCTTTGGCCAGTAGAGCTAAAAACCAGACTTGCAGGTAAAGAATACTGTATGTGAAAAACACAATATTTTACAAATAAACATTTTATTGTTAATACAATAATTGTGGAAGACAGTGGTGCAGAGGTAGAGCGTCGGCCTCTCGTATCAAAGGTCCCTGGTTCGAGTCCCGTGATGAGCGGGTCCTGACTTTGGGATTTTTCCACACAAACGGCGCAAGTACTGGTTAAGTCTCCAGGAAGCAGACATCGAGAGTGAATAATCCAAGCCAAAGGCTTGTTTCGCAATCGATGTAAAATAAATAAGTTTAAATTAAAAAAAAATTGTTAATACATCGCAAGAGTACAAGGCAGAAGATTGCGTAATTCTGAAAATAAAATCGGATAAAAGAATGCAGGAAGTTATTTAACGCTTTCTCACAAAGAACAAATTTGTATCAAACAGCTTTTAAAACATCAGGCGAAAATATGAACAATCTTTAGAAATCATTAAATGCAACTTCAATTTTAGAAGAAAGCAAAATGGCAAAAGTAATAATTACTCATTATGAGCAATTCCTCATTTGTTCACAATATCTATGAATCTATCCAATTATCAAACTTTCATTAATAGAGATTTTCATATGTTTTTAAAAGCTGTCTGCTGCATTTTGACCAAAATGCATCAGCATAATTATAGTAAAAGGTCTTAAAATAGATCTCAAATTAGTCCTTGTCTAATTAACCTCTTATTCAACACCTGGAGCATACGAACCTTTGTGAAAAAAATGTCGATAACACATTTGTGGACGTAAATGTTGGTGTCATGTAACCGTATTTCTAAATCACAATTCCTTCCCTCAACAAACTGTTCTTGTAGACTTTTCATAAAATAATCATTGTGATCTTCCATACTACTACAGAACACTTCATTATCTTCATTGCCTGCCATCTTTTGCAAAGATCTGTAAAATAAACCCAGAAAAATCATTACCTCAAAGTTTCATTGAACTTCAGGTACAAGTTTCAGAGATATATAGGCAAATAAATTAACTGAACCCAAACATTACAAATAATCAGAGATGGAGACATGCAGGCATCAGCAGACAGACAATGTTGTGGCATGATAATGCTGCCCCAATGTTTTAAGGAGCTTTATAAACCCTTCCCTACATGCAGAGGCATTTTGAATAATTTCTAGCAGAGCCAGAAAACTTTTGAAAACATGGCAAAAGGAGAAATTGCGAATAATAAACAACTTTTCCAAATTTGCTGTAATGTTTCCATGTTTGTTAAATAATTATACTTTCGTTAATACAGATTAATTTTCAGATTTTTGTCTAGATATATTTGAAATTGGCTGCTGTAGATTTTCTGTACATGGTAGAGGGTTAAAAACCTAAATAAATGTGCATGACTTTGTGTATACAGCTAAAATTAGCTTGTGTTTAACAGATTATTATGAGTTTGGAAATAAGAGTTATTACTATTAGTATTAGTGAAGCTCGAGTATAAAGTATGTCAGGTGTGACAACTATATTACCCAATAAGCTGTAGAGACCAATAGAAACCAGTGCTATTTTTTATTTTTGCCAGCAAACCTGTTCACCTGGGTGCTACACCAACTTACTAACAGTAAGTTGCTGTTGTCTTTGTTTTCTATACCTGGTGTTATTGCAACACCACAAAACACTTACAGCATTGTTCCCAAACAGTTACTCACTAACTTTCCATAGAACCATTGGTCGAAGACAAATTATGCTTGTGACAATGAATTTTGTTGATCATGAATGGTCGATCTTGGATTCAACCTCACGACTCCTAAATGGATAGCCCTTGGCCCATCATCACATTTTCTGAGTAATAATTGCTAGACTGGATTCTATTCATGAATTAAGTAATATAGAAAAGATCCTTGACATGATTTTCTTTCACATAACACTTTGTGAAGAAGAATATAGAAACAATCTGGTCATGGGTTATTTTAAAAAAGCAAATGTTTGGAATGAGAATTGTTTATTTTCAGCAAAATGCAGCTTTCAAAAAATTACTTGGAAAGGGTTGCCCATAAATTAGGTCATATTTTCGAGTAGTCTAAATCATTTAAACTTTCGGTTTCTCAGTTTTATCCTCTGTCATTTATTAGTTAACCAGGATCGGTCCCAACCAGGATAATAACAAAATGAAAAAGGAGCATATATGCGATGTCTTTTTTTTTTAAGTACTAGTTTTCGAGTAGTTCTGCATAAAAATACGTAGGATATGGTCAATTTTAATTTTGTTATTATTCTGCATACGTTGCCAAATAAATAACAGATGATGAAACGTGCAAGCGAAAGTCTAAATAATTCAAATTAATAATCGTTCGTGCTTTGATTCTTGACCCAATTGTAAAATGAAACGGAGTTATCTCTACTTATTCGTGCCCTTTCCAGAATTCTTATAACTACAAACGCCTTAAAATAATCGAAATTTATTTAAAATTATTATCATATTATAACACTCTCAAGTGCTTCATTGATGAATTTGACAAATATGTCAACACGTTTTTTCCCTAAAATAATATGGGGAATTATCTCCCTTGATACGCATAATTACACTTCCAGTTTCACTTCTGACGTTACCCACTTCTAACTCGAATTTAATCGACGCTTCACATTACAGATGATACTATTTAAATAATAATTATTCGAATGTAATAACTCATGTACTCACAGTGTTTCTATATATATTTTAATAAAGTCTTTCCGCAACAGCCAGCGACGCTTTGTTGTTTTCAATATGGTCTCCCCTTCAGCGTAAGGGCGGTAACTCAAACAAACTCGAAATAAAATCTGCTTAATTACTTCCCTTGCTAGATAAATCGTTCGTTTCCCTCATACAAAGGATAGACATTAGTTGATTTACTGGTTTATGAATATTATTGAAATAATAATCTCTTATAAAATCGAATTTAACAGGAGATGATATAACTCGACCATCTAGAATTTATTTATACAGGGACGTAGATAAGATTGTTTAATCTACATTCATGCTTATGTATGCCTACCATCCAAACTTATGTAAATTTTCAATTCGTTTCGACAACAAACGCTTTTAAAAATATTTTTGAATACAGAGAGGAAATTGCTTATTTCGAGACCTTTCCAAGAAATGTTTACACATTATATAACAATTATAGTCGCGTCTGTGAACCTTAAACTGTGTAGATCAGATTAAATTAATCGACGTACGTTAGCCTGCCTACACTGCAAAATCCGAATTTACTTTCCTTTCATGGAATAGCTCATATAAGATATACGAGAACCGTTTATGTTTTTAAACAGACGACTTTACAAATGCCATGTAAGCTAGGAAAAACGGTAATGGCAAAACAACGGGAAAATTCTAATTGTATTATCATTGAATATAATTAACAAAAGTCGTCTGCAGCTGCAAATCGAAAAGGGTTAAAATATGTCTTGTTTTTATTAAATAGATAACACAAATGAACAAGACGAATGTTTGACGCAAAGCATCAAAAAGAAGCCGCAATATTTTGTTGCACATGAAGAAAAAATAATGCATTTAAATCCACAAACATTAGACAAATTTGTAGTTAGTAATGCAGATATCGGTATTTGAAGATTTAAGTTTTGTGTAGGATATTTAACCTGGCAGGGTCTGTGTTTTAAGTGAATGAGATGAATAGAGTTAAACTGATCATGAAAAGTGACATACAAGACTAATGCTAAAGATAAATGGACATGAGGTTATGATAAATTTCAATTTGTACCAAAGATAATCAACTATTTGTATTGAACACAAGCCCTGTTATGATAAGTTGAAAAGTGTTCAAAATTATTGTGGTAAATGCAAATCATGATTGCTCATTATGAGCAATTTCTCCTTTTGCCACAATGATTTCAATGATGTTTAACCTGACAGACTTTGAAATCATCAAGTACAAAACATAGATAATCTCTATAAATGATAGTAAGATAATTGAAAAGAGTTGAACTTTGTGTGGCAATTGCTCATTATGAGCAATTTCACCTATTGCCACAATGATTTCAAAATTCGTCTGTTGCAGAGACGTCAGAAATGGTATATACTCGTATGTGGGAAATGGTTAAAACCGTAAATGGAGAAAATTAAGCTCATTATGAGCAATTTCACCTTTTGCCACAATGATTTCACAAGTCGTCTGTTGCAGATGCTCATAAAGGGTATATACTCGTATGTGGGAAAGGGTTATAACCGAAAATTGAGAACATTAATCTCATTGTGACCAATTTCACCTTTTTCCACAATGATTTCAAAAGTCGTCTGTTTCAGAGGCTCGGTAAGGGTACATTTGTGGAAAAGGGTTAAAATTGGAGAAAATGAAAGCAATAAATACATAATTGGTCATAACCTGATTCAGCGTTAATTTAAATTGTTATTGGAGAACGTTTCCTGTGGAGATATCAAGACCCAAAACATTGAATGGGTATAATAATATGAAAGGTAAAGGTGTTAGAAATTTACAACACGAGTACGCTTCAAACACACTACTTTCTTATTGTTTCATCAGAATGTCGAACGAGCAAACGTCCTTTTTTCGTTCCCGGTTCAAGCAATTACATCACATAGAAAAGTGAATGAAGCAGATAAGGAAAAGAGCAGATAACCATTGTATATGTTATTCTTGTTTTAATATAACGGATAAGCATAAGTGTCTGTACAAAACAGTGACGTAATAACGGCGAGAATTATAAAGTTATTGGGTTTGTTACTGACCCACTACGGAAATATAGGGGGTCTGTAGGATTAATAGGGGGCGAGGCGATAGCCAATAGACCCCCTATATTTCCGTAGTGGGTCAGTAACAAACCCAATAATGTATTTATTTCGTCGACCACTTTAAACTGAACTATACTGTTACTTGTTGATGTCTTAGCTACACTTCTTTCATACCCCTATAAACAACAACAACAACAACAACAACAACAACATTGTTAGCATGTACCAGGCAGGCTTTATTAGTACAGGACTGAGATACAAATAATCATTAACATATTCTTCTGATCAAGTCTTAAATCAACATTAGTTATAAAAACCCAGATCTATAAACAATATGAGCTTATTTAATGCGGTCGACTGGCCCAGGAACAACCAGAGATAAAAACATCTTTTTGATGAAATAACTCTGGAAACCTGTGTCCGGGCGTCAAATGCCATACCGCGAAGCGCCGGACCTTACTTTGCTCTAGACAAATGCAATACGCACTCCTTTAGTGCGCAGTAATACATTTAGTGGTACATGGTGACTTAACCAAATATAAATATTGTCCCTTTCAACTCTCAAAGGACTTCAATTATTGAAAATAATCGACTTTCATCTAAAGTAATGTATAAAGAAATAACGAAATCATTAATGAAATTGAAATTGAACACGTCTTGCCTGTACGTGACTGACTGGTAGAATGATTTGCTTACACAAACTGCGCACGGGTTCACCCGTGCGTAAATAACATACCCACAATTCAAATCACATGTCGCTAAGACAACATTTTCTCTCTATACTTCGCACCGCGAGAAAATACTAATTTGTTGGTAGCATAATATGACACCGGTTCAATATGAACACATTAATTTCAATTAATTTCATTTCTTTCTGGTTAACTGGTAAAATTTGAGAGCCACTTTACGAAAACCAACCTTTGAACTGACTTTTTTTTTACTTTACTCACCCCCTATGGAATTTACTCACCCCCTATAGAAATATAGGGGGTCTATAGGGGGTCTGCACGTGACACGCTTTAACCAATGAAATTGCTAGAATTTCGTGGGAGGCGAAATAAAGCGTCTTCTGCAGTTCCTTCCTCTTATTACTCAATCTCCTTTGCAGAGTTGTCGTTCCTTACACTCACGCATACATAATGAGTCGATAGTGTTAGATAATGCTTATTACTGCGTAATATATAGGATGAAAGGAATCAGACTATAGTTAAAGCGCATTTTTTGCCTATAAGGCTGGTAACCAATTTAGCGGAATGGTTCTCTATTTTATTGTTTCTAAGACTAGATACAGTATGTATTACGCGCTGAAATAAAAATGGACATACATAAAATTAATATACTGGCCTTTGTCTTTTTTTTTTACTTGTAAAACTCACACATGTACATAAAGTATAAAAGAGATGTTTTAAAAGTCATTTACCCTAAATTAATATACTTAGTAACGACAAAGAGAAATCCCGTTATGTGGCCACACTGGAAGGTCTAAAAAAAATCTCCTTGTACTAAATTTCAAAGCATTATTACAGGAAGCCGCCTACTGGCGGCTTCCAATTATCTTACAAAATTACATAGGAAGCCTATATCTAATTGTGCCAGGTTCTTCTACTTTGAAAAATATAAAGCCCTGTAGGCTAAAGAAAAGAGTCATCCGTGAATTTGAGATAGGCAGAGACATTTAGAACAGGACAGTAAATACAGTGAAGTGTTCATATCTACAGAGAAACAAAGGTAGGCCTATATATATAGTTACTTTTAATAATTCCCACACAGTCAGACGCATCTGCGTGCGCAACATTCGACATTTGAAAACGTCTCCAAACGCCACAATGTGTTTATCTTTCTTCAATGATTACACTTCCATGTAAAGAAATTTTCTATATTTTTGCCCAGGTATTTTAAAATTCGGCTACTGCAGGTTTGTTGTAGGCCTTTGTTATAATCGTTCGATTCGAACAATCGTGTTTATCATATATCTGTGTCATGATACAAATCTGCTAGAAAGAACTTTTTCATTCTAATTAATCCAAGGAAAACTATAACGCCCATTATCTTGAGAGTGTAACGTTGATCAGGTCAAAACTGTTAGAAATAGCACACTTGTTTGTAGATATGTGCAGGAAAGTAAATAAGAGGGATCAGCAACTCCATCTGTACACATATGTTATCTGGAAAAAATCACATGGAGAAATGGAATTGTCAAACTTTTTACAATGTGTAGCAAATAAAACTTTTAAATCATATTTGGCACATAAACAAAACGTACATATTCTAAAAGCTTAAACATTCAACTAAAGTAACAGATACATTGAACAACTGGAATGCGTTTGTAATTTGAAAGATGACTGGTTTAAAAGACACAGCTATTGTGATTTTTTAATTGTTTAAAAAATTAATAGACTGACATTATTCATAAGGATAAAATATTATCAAAACATGTAATGTATTCAAATAGTTTTACCTACTGCAATATAAGAATGGTGAAACTTTCAGAAAGTATCTTTGTTATTGTTATATCTTTTTTAGTTTTGCCTTCTACAAATGTTGCGGCGGGTGTTATTTTAGTCTATAATTAAGTTACTTATCCGTCTTATCTACGTCCCTGTTCTGTGTAAATAAATAACATTTATATAGGCCTACTAGTTCGAAAGGTACAATCATAAATCTCAAACCAAGAAAGATAATCAGATTTTTACTGCATCAATGAGTTTGTATTTTTTGTACGACTTGCCTCCCTTGTTAATATCCCTCACGAAGAATGGCTGCATAGCATTATTCAAAGTACAAACAGAAACAAGTTTTCAATAGATTACGCCATTTGCTCTCTGCTTGAGACATATATACATTTTGACTCTTTCAGATGTAGATTATATTAAAAAAGATAACTTTTATATATATTAAAACGAAAGAAATATGTTAAGACCGAGAAGTATTCTAAAGTGCTGATTATGCGCAAATGAACGGTGTTACAGCTAAATCCATTATTAACGTTATTATAACTCGTGTCGACAAAGACTTGCATACGCATCCATGCTAAAAGATCCAAACTGATAATACTTTACAGCAAAAGTTTCTTGAAACCTTCTGGAAGAAATGGCTCCCCTCCTTGACGCTCGGGGTTGCGGGGTTAGTATTACGACTGACTGGCTGGTGTCAGGATAAAGGGACCAGTAGTGCTGGTAACTTACACAGGGAACGCATCGATAACTGAAACATTATTGAAAGTGGCGTAACACACAAATCCATCAAATGAAACCTTCTATTATTTATTGACAAAGAGTGAAGAGCTAGATAAGAAATCGCGTATGCGTCGGCGAATCTGACGCTGATCGTAACTGCTTAACGATTGGTTTTCGCAAGAGCATCGGTCAATTTCTCTTCTTTCCACAACGTTTTCAGAAATTGTCTATTGCACATTTAATGTCTTGGTCTAATGATAGATTATTCATTAGTCCAACCCTTTACCCGCGATTTTTTTTGAAATTGTGTTTAACTACCCTTCATTTTGAATAAGTTGTTACATTTTTTATTGAAATCTTTGTTAATATTTGATAATTAAGTACCGAACAATGTAGACCAGGAATAAGGTGTCGAAGTGGCAGGGCAGATTGATATCGGACTAAATTGTTTGAAAATGTTGTTTAAAGTCGTGAATAGTAGGATAAACAAATGGTATTTAATGTCGTGGATATCAGTATAAACAAATGGTATTTAAAGTCGTGGATGCCAGTATAAACAAATGGTGTGTAAAGTCGTGGATATCAGTATAAACAAATGGTGTGTAAAGTCGTGGATATCAGTAAAAACAAATGGTGTTTAAAGTCGTGGATATCAGTAAAAACAAATGGTGTTTAAAGTCGTGGATATCAGTATAAACAAATGGTATTTAAAGTCGTGGATATCAGTATAAACAAATGGTGTGTAAAGTCGTGGATATCAGTATAAACAAATGGTATTTAAAGTCGTGGATATCAGTTTAAACAAATGGTATTTAAAGTCTTGGATTTCAGTATAAACAAATGGTGTGTAAAGTCGTGGATATTAGTATAAACAAATGGTGTGTAAAGTCGTGGATATCAGTATAAACAAATGGTATTTAAAGTCGTGGATATCAGTATAAACAAATGGTGTTTAAAGTCGTGGATATCAGTATAAACAAATGGTGTTTAATGTCGTTGATATCAGTATAAACAAATGATGTTTAAAGTCATGGATATCAGTATAAACAAATGGTGTTTAAAGTCGTGGATATCAGTATAATCAAATGGTGTTTAAAGTTGTGGATATCAGTATAAACAAATGGTATTTAAAGTCGTGGATATCAGTATAAATAAATGGTGATTAAATTCGTGGATATCAGAATAAACAAATGGTGTTTAAAGTCGTGAATATCAGTATAAACACATGGTATTTAAAGTCGTGGATGTCTGTATAAACAAATGGTTTTTAATGTCGTGGATATCCGTATGAATAAATGTTGTTTAATGTCGTGAATGGCTGTATAAACAGGTGGGGTTTAAACTCGTGAATATCAGTATAAGCAGATGGAGTTTTATTTCATGGATAGCAGCATAAACACATGGTATTGATTGTCATGGATGGCAGTGTAAACAATGGATGTTTAAAGTCAGGGATAAACAAATGTTGTATAAAGACGTGAATAGTAGTATAAACAAATGATGTTTAAAGTCATGGATAGCAGCATATTCAAATTGCGTTGATTGTCATGGATAGCAGTATAAACAAATGGTATTTAATGTCGTGGATATCAGGATAAATGAATAGTGTTAAATGCCTTTAATATCAGGATAATGAAAATCAATGCATAAAAGTAAAAAATAATTGTTTCCAAAAATAAAGGTTCACTTAGAAAATATGAAAATGTGGTTTTATTACGATATTTTGCTAGAAACAGTTTCTATGCATACATATATAGGCTTATATATCACTTCAAAATTGATCTGGTCCTTCGCAAAAACATGTTTAGCATCACAAGCTAAAAAAGCAATTAATTATATCAATGATCAAATTACAAAACAGTGTTGGTTTCTTTGAAATGAGCAAATATTTGAAACTAAGGTTGAGCCAATCTTAATGTATTCATCGTAAATATGGGGATATGGACATTAACAAACAGGTGAAACTGTACATGAACAATTTTGTAGGATATTTTTAACTCCCAACTAATGTAGCTCGCATGTTTGTTAGAGGAGAATGCGGTAAATACCAACTTTGTGTGGATTACGATTGTAATTGCACCAGATATTGGTTCAAATTGTTAAACACGAATAAATAAAGATATCTATACCAATGTTATAATATGTCAAGGCAGTTGGATGAAGTTTGACGAATTACTTTGGCCGCATAAGTTAAACATCTTCTATTCAAATATGGGTTTGGGAAAGCATGGTTGAATATTGTCGTTGATGATGATAAATTGTTTATTTATATGATCAAGCAAAGATTAATTGATTGCTCTAACCAGGAATGGGTGGAGAGCCTAGCCGCGTCCGGAAAAGGTCGTTTTTATAAATATATTATGCCTGAAGTGAAAGCTGCAAAATACTTGTAATCTTATTTGCCATTAAAATTCAAAATTTCACTTACAAGATTTAGATTCTCTGCTCTTAATTTAATGATGGATACATACCGTATGAAAATAGAATATGTTCTATTTGTAATACTCTTTGAAGATGAATATCATTTTTAGCTCTACTGGCCAAAGTCCAGAAGAGCTTATGCCGTGGTGTGGTGTCCGTCGTCCGTCGTCCGTGCGGACGTGCGTCCGTGTGTCCGTGCGTCCGTAAACAATTGCTTGTGAACGCGATACAGTGTTCAGTTTTGATTGTATCTCAAATTGTCAAAATTGCTATAATAGAGCTTGTGAACACACTAGAGGCTCCATTTACTATCTGATCTTCACCAAACTTACACAGTAGTTAGGTATATATGAGAGCTTGGTTCCTTTTGCAAACCAGCCAGATCTAGCCATGCAAGACTGGATTATGGCCCTTTTAATCGTCAGAATTGCTATAATTGAGCTTGTGAACACAATAGAGGCTCCATTTACTAACTAATCTTCACCAAACTCAGATAGTAGTTTAATATTGATGAGAGCTCGGTTCCTTTCGAAAACCAACCAGATGTGCCTTTGCATGACTGGATTATGGCCCTTGAAATTGTTAAAATTGCTATAATACAGCTTGTGAACACAATATAGCCTCCATTTACTATTCAATCTTCACCAAACTTAGATAGTAGTTAAATATTGATGAGAGCTTGGTTCCTTTCAAAAACCAGCCAGATGTGCCCTTGCATGACTGGATTATGGCCCTTGAAATTGTCAAAATTGCTATAATACAGCTTGTGAACACAATAGAGCCTCCATTTACTATCCGATCTTCACCAAACTTAGATAGTAGTTAAATATTGATGAGAGCTCTGTTCCTTTCGCAAACCAGCCAGATCCGCCCATGCAAGACTGGATTATGGCCCTTGAAATTGTCAAAACACAAAAGAGCCTCCATTTACTATCCGACTTCACCATGCATACATGCTCTGGATTGAAAATGACCAAAGAACCATACCAGTAGAGCATAGGCCCTAATGAGCCTCTTGTTTTATGATATGACCGTTATGCAGTGACTTTACCCTTTCCCCCATATAGACGCTTTCTGACGCCTCTGCAGCAGACGGCTTTTTGAAAACATAGTGACAAAAGAAGAAATTGCACAGAATGTGCAATTTCTCCTTTTGCCACAATGTTTTCCACTTTTTGTCATAGGTTATCCATTCAATTATGGAGATTTTCTATGTTTTGACAAAATACGTTCAAAGTCGTCTGCTGCAGAATGTCGTATGAGGGAAAGGGTTAAGAAATTAATATATTACTAAGCTAGATAACTCTACACACACATATCAGTTATAAGACTTAATTCTAATAACTACTTAACTACTTAATTCAATAACCTGCTGAAAGTCAATGTGTATCCGCTTAAAAGCAAAAATAAAGGTTCAGTTGTGTCTGCCTATTATTTACAATTACCTTTTGTAATTTTAACTTTGACATGATGTTGTGATTGTTATACTTCTTTTATACATACAATTAACAGACCATTTTATTATGTCAATCAATCATGTCATGTTCTCATCTACCATTCACCATCTTATGTACAATGTATCATACTAACTAACATTCACCTTATTTAAATTCAAATGTAATTTCTATTTGAAGGATTCATGGTAGATAAGTGAAATGAAATTAATTTATATTACTTAATGTGCAACCTTCGTTAAATAAAGATTTTATAATAATAATTATTATTATTATTATTATTATTATTAAATCTGTATACATGGACTAATATTTACAGTTATAAACAGTGGGGCTCAAACAAAAAGTTGGTACTGTCGGGTCCTTAGTCCGTTTTCAACATTATTTCAACATAGTTTCAGTCATAACACGGCAGCATTTCATTTTCCCATGCTCGCTGTTCCAAGTCTACGACGCTACCCACTCACTATTGGGACGATACGTGGCTTTCAAAACAGTTTCAGCCATATCACAGGAGCACTTCACCTATTCATGATCCCTGGGTAGTCAAACCAGTATTATTCCTGAAACTTGAAATGACTCACTCTGACGGCTACCCACTCACTATTGGGACGATACATTGCTTTGAACGTAGTTTCGGTCATGCCACGGGAGCACTTCACCTGTTCATGGTCCCTGGGTAAGCAAACCAGATATATTTATAAAACGTGCAATGGCTCATTGCCACGGCCCTGCGTAAGAATCAAACCCGTGACACCCGTGCGCGGATTCCAAGTTCACCCACTTACTATAAGGACGATACGTGTCTTTCAACGTAGTTCGGTCATGTTACGGCAGGAGGGTGTATGTGGTAAACGGTTAATTTGCAGTGTTCCCTGGGTTCACACAGCAATTCAATAACATACCAACATGTCATATGGCTAAATTATTATTGAAAGTGGCATAACACATCTTCAATGGCTCAAAATATGTTTGTCCTGGTGCTGTCTGGTCCTGAGGCCGTTTTTAACATTATTTCAACATAGTTTCAGTCGTCAAGGCAGCATTTCACCTTTTTATGCTGGCGGCATGAGGAAAAGCAGTATTATTTATGGAATTTGCAATGGCTCATTGTGACGGCCCTGGCTGAGGTTCCAACCCGGGACACCGGGTTCCAAGTCCAAGATGCTACCCACTCACAATTGGGACGATACGTGGCTTTCAACACAGTTTCTGTCAAATCACGGGCGCACTTCAACTATTCATGGTCCCTCGTAAGCAAACCAGTATTATTCCTAAAACGTGCAATAGCTCACCGTGACGGCCCTGAATAAGGACCCAACCTGGGACACGGGCTTCCAAGTCCACGACACTACCAACTCACTATTTTGACGATATGTGGCTTGCAATGTAACGACAGAAGTCTGTATGTGGGAAACGGTTAATGGCAGTGTTCCCTGGGTTCACATAGCAAGGTAACAACCAATCAACATGTCATATAGCTAAATTATTGTTGAAAGTGGCATAACACATCTTCGTATGGGTAAAGGTGAACAATTCTCAAATTGGCATTTCACACCTACAGCTGAAGGGCAGTAACCTTTTGCCCAATCAATCATGAAAGAACTTAAATGATTTCCCTTCGTGCAGAAATCTGTATAAACTATAAATATAGACTAATCATTACATTTGGAAAGCTACACCGTCGGTTGTCCGTTTTGAATTTAAATATAAACGTTGACTGCTCCAGGCACATCAGAATGTGTCTTCATGTGGGAAAGGGTTTTAATATTCTAAACTGGTAGTACTGTCTTTCCCTCCTTGGTGCTCAGAATTGTGAGGTAAGCTTTACGACTGACTCGCTGTTGTCAGATTAAACAGACCAGTGGTACATGTAACTTATCAAGGAAACACCGAGATATAACTGAACAGTGTTAAAAGCAACGTAAATCACCATACAAACAATTTATAAAACTCACAGTGATTCAGTGGAAAGATTTCAAAATGTACTTTAATAAATTTCAGTGCGAGACAGCGAATAAAAACGCAATAAAAAACTCACCGATGATTTATATAGTTTTCTATAGATAACAGCACTAACTAACAACGATCGGGTCATACCAAAGACGTTACACTAGACGTATTTTTTTTCATGCTTGGTGGGAATAGCGCTTTACGACTGATTCATCAATGGCATCGTTCTGTAATTGAAATACTTTTGAAAACGGCGTTAAACAACATTCATTTGTGTGTGATGTCTGGAGTAACCTGCTCCTACAATGACATTATAGGGTCAGACATACGCCTATAAAGGCGGTGCCCTTTTGAAATGGTGTAGCAATCAACGGGCTCTATCATAGAGCCAACCTTTTTAGGGACCAACCGATTTACATTTCAAACTCTGTTTGATGTACATGCAGTTGGTTCATTATTGTCATGGTGGAGTGCCCTTGACCAATGCATATTTTCTAGCCTAGTCCTGGGTTGTTTAACCAGGGATCATGAATAAGTGAACTGTCGTTATATAACTGAAATAATGTTGAAAATGGCGTAAAACCCACAATTTAATAACAAAAACCAAAAACATGTGCATATAGTTTGATTCGTTATTTTATGTGTTGACTCCATACACCATGTTTTAATTAACCACTGAAGAGCTTACGAAATACGTTGTATATTTACCAATTTACTATATATATGCAATAGCGATCTATAAGTAAAGGTAATCACTTTAGTCGCCATAATTTGTTTATGCCATACGTTCTTATTTACAATAGTGCGCCCGGTACCAGACTGCATAGTTGGTTTATGCCATACGTACTCATTTACAACAGTACGCCGGGTACCAGCCTAGAGGTGACCACTCTAGTCGCCATTGTTTGTTTATGACATACGTACTAATTAACAATAGGACTCTGGGTATCAGAATAGAGGTGACCACTCTAGCCGCCATTGTTTGTTTATGCCATACGTTCTTATTTACACTAGTACGCCCGATAACAGACTGCATAGTTGGTTTATGCCATACATACTCATTTACAACAGTACGCCGGGTACCAGCCTAGAGGTGACCACTTTAGTTGCCATTGTTTGTTTATGCAATACGTAATAATTCATAATACGTACATTGTTTGTTTATGCCAGACGTACTTATTCACAATAGTACGCCAGGTACCAGACTAGAGGTGACCACTCTAGTCGCCATTGTTGGTTCATGCCAGACATACGTATTCGCTATAGTACGACGGGTACAAGACTAAAGGTGACCAATCTGGTCGCCATTGTTGGTTTATGCCAGACGTACTTATTTAAAATAGTACGCTGGGTACAAGATTATATTGTATCTCGAAACTTGTACAGAACCGTTTACAGCATATGCTAGATGTATCTGCCAGTAAAGACTTGCAGGTAAAACTTCAAAAGCTATACAAAATTGAGAGGTGCTTTATGAAAACCAACAGTAGGAATGTGGCAGCCATTACAGATCTATATCAGCATGTGCATCGGCGGAGTCTAATATGGGTCGACACTGGTTACGAAACAGTCATTAAAGCGGATTAAGATTGAAAACATTGTATGAAATAGACAATAGCATAGCAATTTTTTTCCAATTTTTCAACAATGTTTTCAGCTTTATTTCAAGAATTAACTGTCACCTCTCAAGCTGTAAAACATTTTCTCTTTACATAATTTCAAATCTGATTACTAGTATCTGCTAAACAATTATCCCGAAATTGAACAATATGCAAGTATGCTGTAACGAATGTTGACCAATGTAGCCTGATTTGGTCAACATTTGTCTCTATTAAGCATTTACCCCCCTTTCCGACATGCAAACAATATGCGGGAGACGAATTTGAAAACACTTAGGCAAAACTATTAAACTCTTTGTTCATAACAGTATACGTATTTAATCAAGTTGAAAGCTTTGTGGAGAAATGACAATTTTCTCATCATGAGCAATTTCTTATTTTGCCACAATGTTTTCAAATGTTGTCTGCTGCATTTGTGTCTGCAAGAGGGTAAATGCTTAATGTATCGATCTAGCTCAAACCTACTCCATGAATTTGTTAGAACTTATTAATGATCAATGGCGATGATACCAGTTCCAGGAATCCAGCAGAATAATGGTTTAATTTGGATAACATGCAAAACAATTACACTTCTGAACTCAAAAGTGGTAGACATAGAACAATTTTAGTTGTTTGTGAATTCGTGTTACTACTCTCTGTCTTCAACAGTTTGTTGTTAGATTTCTCAATCCGCACTTCCGGTATATCCGGTAAAAAACGACCTTTGCTTGATTGGCCGAATGTCGGCGATGTAATTACAATTGTCTCTTCATTCATCGATTTATTTGAGTGAATCGACTCATGACCATGACCTTGAAACATATACGAGTCATGTGACCTGGAAAGTGTTTGAGAGCTTCCTCTGGATAAGGTGGACGACCTTTTGGAAAGTTTTGCGTGGTCCAAGGCATGGAGGCGTGCATGTTGTCGGCGTAACCGCAGTGCTATCGGATTGCAGCTAGGTAACGTTCTTGCACACATATTAAGCACTTGAGGACCTAGAGATTTTACAAGCCAACCATTTATTACTTCATTCTCCTCCTCGCTGTTAACAGTCTCCCCTCCGTCGAGTGAGGTCAGACTATGTGTAGACTGCATTTGCCCTTTGTAGTACTCTGAAATTGCGCGTGAGTACCGAAAGCTTTGTATCACCTTCATCGGTTTAATCACTTCTTCTTTAGGCTTCGGGGTTTCAGGTTTATCGCCGAATAAGTCTTCACGTGTGTCCCTTTGTCTTGTTTTAAATTGAATTTTCTTATTTTTTCTCTTGATTTGTTTTTGGTCACTCGGTTTTGGTTTTTCCAATAACCTTTTCTGCACACTTAGTTTCCGGATGTAATCCTGATAAGCATGTGGCTTATTTCGACTATTCTTCTCGGCTTCATTGTTTAACCTTTCATGTTTATTGATTTCATCATTTACAATTGGCGGGAACGTAGATATAGCATACTCTGGATCAGACATATCGTCATCTATTGTGTTAATTGTATCGTTTTCCGTATTAATGGAGTGTTTGTTATTAGTTTTACTTTCTTCACCTTTGTCTCCAAGTTCAGACTCTGTTTCAATAGGCGTTAGTTGAAATGCGTTCTTAACCACGGGATTAATTCCATCTGGCATAACATAAGGTTGTCTTATTGTAACATGACTGTCAACTCCGGGAACATATCCTTGTGTTTGTATAATATGTGTTGGTACACGAGACTCAGAACGAACAGATTCATGTAATGGTCTTGACGACTCAGAATGATAAAGCTCGAGTTTAGTATCACTCGAGGCACGTTTTGTATCCACACTGGATGAGGTAGGAATTGACGGCAAAATATTTGCAGTCTTTGTTTTTATATCCGTTAAACCAGAAACCGGTTGATGTCCAACAATCTCAAAAGCACTTGTATATTCCACAGATTGACTGAAATAATGTGTGTCGTGTGCCTCCAGACTAACTGGTCTCCGTGCATTAAACATATCACCTCGTTGTATGACCTCCCCCACAGCAGGTTTAAACCACTTTTTGTCCTCTACTGCCTTATCTTTTGTGTCTATATTAAATATACTGGCAACGAAATCCTTTGTCGGATCAGTGTTGTGCAAAGTAAGCCCCGGGTCTTGCATCATGCCGCAAAGAAACAAAACTGTCCACCTATGAGCTAAATGTCACATTTAATTTAAGTTGTATTTCCATCGGATGCCTTCTTTTATCATACATCATATTCGTTTGCGAAAAGCATACACTCATTAGGTAATGCGTATAACACAGAGTGGAAAACGTCCTTTGTGTTCATCTATTATATTCATTCAAATCCCACATAAATGCGTCCCAGTGTTATCTCGCACGTTTTCCAAATCTATGCGGCTTGTTGACACTTCAAAAGCTTATAGACCACATAAAGTTATACACTCAATAATTTATAAATTCTACAGGTTTTATTTATTTTTACCGAACGTCTTTTCTTTGCGATTTCGATAAGGTACGGCCATTAATTACGAATGTAAATAGTCAGACGCGATATTATTCCCATGAATTGTGCCTGCTCAAATAGTGTTTGTCACTTTGCTCTGATACTGACTGTGTTATGTTCCCGCCCTCCTGGCTGACTTCGTCTGTAAAATAAAACATGACTTCATTAAACCTGTCCCACACACAACAAAGATATGGAAAATCTCTTTATATGAACGTTAAGTCAATAAAACAGTGTGGAAAAAGAAGAAGTTGTTCATTATAATCAATAACTTATTCTGTCACACTCTTTTTTTAAATATATCAAAACACGTCTTTATGCTGGGTTAAACAAGAGTTGTGATTTAAATTCTGTTTTTGTGTGCTGCGTAGTTATTGAACAAAACATTGTATGTATCCCCAGTATTGAAACCTTTCAATCATAGATATGTGATTTAAATTCTGTTTTTGTGTACTGCGTAGTTATTGAACAAAACATTGTATGTATCCCCAGTATTGAAACCTTTCAATCATAGATATACATGCGTAACTATATCTTCAAAATACGTATGCGTTATATTGTCAGTCTAAAGTTGATGCTATTTGAGCCGCCCCGCGAGAAAACCAACAATGTGGTAAAGTATCGACCTTGATCAGCCTGAGCATGTCACGCAGACTTATCCGGGCAAACACTTTTTGCCTCCTGTGGATTTTCTGTTTAATGAATCATTACTGTATACCTGTATCCCCTAAGATGGAATGTGTCGGCTATGATTAACCTGCACGGAGAACGGCTCATTTATAAAATCTTAACCTGACCTCCAAAACTGTGATAATGTACCATTTCCACAATAAATCTGCAGCAGGCGCATTTGAAACATTCCAGCATATAGAACAAAAGTCACCACAAATGAAAGTATAATTATGTGTTTAAAGAGAGTGGCAAAAGAAGAAATGCCAATTTTCAGCAATTTTCCGTTTTGCCACAATGTTCAACGCGTCAGAATGAGTCTGTAAGGGGGAACGAGTTTAGAATTTAATCCAGCAATATTGTGGTACAAATTCATCTTTACTTCTCTTTATTGAGACATGCGGTCCTACACGTAATATCTGAATTGGCGCCCAATGAAGGTCAAGTATTTCGCAAGCATCATTGAAGCTCTCTAGAATTGTTTTAACCGTAAACCGATATTTTTAACAGTATGCTGCTTTTTGATAATGTACATTCTATTAATTTACAACCGACCGGCTCGATCGTGTTATGGTTAAGTATCTTCCCAAGGTGCGTGAAGTCATGGATTCGATCCCCGGCCGGGTCATACCAAATACTTTAAAAATGGTTGAAAAATGGCTTTCCATCCTTGGCGTTCAGGGTTATGGAGTAAGCAGTACAACTGACTTGCTGGTGTTAGGATTAACGGACCAATAGTACTGGTAACGGACCTAGGAAACGCCGTGTTATAATTAAACAATTGTTTAACTCTTTCAGCGACAAAGGCAATTTTGAGGTTTTTGCAAACAATGCAGATTCAGGCGAGTCAGCTCGTAACGAGCTGTCTCACCTGAAATCAGCATTGTTTGCCTTTTAGTAATAGAAATATTCCAAAAGTCTTATAACAAGAGAAATGGAAACGCCCTATTTTGAACATGGAAGAGTCTACTTTAAACAATTCGGCGCTGAAAGAGTTAAAGCGACGCGAAACATGGTACAAACACACAACACAGTATAAACATATGAAGGCATGCTTTCGCGTGACGTAACTCAGTGTTATTGTACCGAGTTATTCGTCAACTTTGACCGCTGAGGTCCAAACAGACATATCAACTAAAAATAACAGGATTTTAGGAATCCATACATTCTTACATATGAGCCGTCCCACGAGAAAACCAACATTATGGACTCTGCGTAAAGTATCGACTCGGATCAACCTAAGCATACCGCGCAGGCTAACCCGGACAGACACTTTTCGCCTCCTGTGGATTTTCTGTTTCAGGAATCAATACTCTATCTATCCCCCCTTAGACGGAATGTGTCGGCCGGATCAGTCTGCGCGGACAGCGCAGGCTGATCTGGTCGATACATTACGCAGATATATTGATATGAGCCGTTCCGCGAGAAAACCAACATTATGGACTCTGCGTAAAGGTATCGACCCGGCTTAAGAATGCCGCGCAGGCTAATCCGTGCAGACACTTTTCGCCTCCTGTGGAATTTCTGTTTAATGAATCGTTACTCTATACCTCTATCCCCCTGAGACGGAATGTGTAGGCCCGGATTACGCAGGATGATCTGGGTCGATATATTACGCATAATCATTAATGTTGAGTTTCTCGTGGAACGGCTCATACGCAGGTCACAACCCAATCTCCTTCGCAGAGTTGTCGTTCCCTTACACTCACCATACATACTCATATGTGTATGGTGAGTGTAAGGAACGACAACTCTGCGAAGGAGATTGGTCACAACCATCCAGAAAATGAAGAAATTCATTGCCAGCAATCATAAATGGCCCAGAACTGTATACCATTACCCTCATCCAGCTAGTTTTTAGTGAGTTTTCTTTTAAAGATCTTTTCAAATATATGGAGTTTACATTGCTAAATATTGATATGTTAGACTGTACGGATGAGCTGGCTGTTCGTGGTACTAATTGTTCGAATATGTATTATTCAGTTGTGAATTTTACAGCGAGTTTAAAGTGGTGTATCCGGCAAATACAAAGTTAGTTTTAAGGTGCGTATCCGGCAAATGGAAATTAGGTTTGAAGTTATGCACTATGGCAAATGTAACGTTTGTGTATAGCGGTACATCACGGCAAATGGAAAACTAGTTTAAGTGGTGCATCAAGGCAAATGCAAAGTTAGTTTAAAGTGATGCATTAAAGCAAATGCTAAGTAAGTTTTTAGTGATGCAGCACGGCAAATGGAAAGTTGGTTTAACGTGATGCATCAAGGCATAATGGTTGAAAATGTAAATAATGTTAACCCTTTCCCTCATAAGACAATTTTGCAGCAG
Source organism: Serripes groenlandicus (assembly GCA_031761405.1). Lineage (NCBI taxonomy): Eukaryota > Metazoa > Mollusca > Bivalvia > Cardiida > Cardiidae > Serripes > Serripes groenlandicus. The sequence continues at coordinate 87,051,555 of JASEVX010000002.1, read as the reverse complement.
ACGACTTTGAACGTATTTTGTCAAAACATAGAAAATCTCCATAATTGAATGGATAACCTATGACGAAAAGTGGAAAACATTGTGGCAAAAGGAGAAATTGCACGTTTTGTGCAATTTTTTCTTTTGTCACTATGTTTTAAAAAAGCCGTCTGCTGCAGAGGCGTCCTAAAGTGTTTATATGAGGGAAAGGGTTAAGTGTAAAGTTTATATAGTGCAACTATTGTTGCAATGATTTTTCTGTTTAAAAAGAAAGCTATAGATCGCTGGAGTACTGTTTAGTTTACGGATGTTTGAAGTTTACGATGTTTAGAAAGACATTCTCTATGATTAATGGGGTGAATAATTTCAATGTCGATTCAAAAGGTACAAATATTTGGCGTTATTAAATGGCCGGTTTTGTAATACAATACAGTATAATACATTTTATTACATTCAGGTACATTTGCCTATAGTAAATAACAAAACAAGTATGTACAATTAACAAAACGTAATCCCTTTACGAGAAGCAAAGATAAAATAAATAATGAATATTAACTAATTGTTCCTATAACATAAACAATAATAATAACAATTCAGACAAATATAATAGTGCATACTGATATCAAACTATATAACTGTATACAGTCTGATATCGGTCTACACCACACATCTATATCCCACAATTTACATTGATAGCGTACTCGTGTACGTATATATATAATTATTCATTCAAGCAATAATGGTGATGAAAACTATGATTGTGTAGATCGAGATCAGACCGCATAACTATGCAGTCTGACCTCGGTTTACTTTTATATTTTTTTAAATTCTATTTTATTGTAATCATTAGAGCCAGTGCATGAAAAAAGTACATATTGGCATTTCTGCTGAACATAATATCTTCTCAGAATACAGACCTCCCCGCTCGCCCCCCTCTCTCTCCCCTCTCTCCCTCTCTCTCTCTCTCTCTCTCTCTCTCTCTCTCTCTCTCTCTCTCTTCTCTCTCTCTCTCTCTCTCTCTCTCTCTCTCACTCTCTCTCCTCTCTCTCTCTCTCTCTCTCTCTCTCTCCCTCTCTCCCTCCCCCTTTTTTCTCCCTCTCTCTCTCTCTCCCCTCTCTCTCACCCTCCCTCTCTTTCTCTCTCTCTCTCTCTCCTTCTCTCTCTCTTCTCTCTCTCTCTCTCTCTCTCTGTATGTATGTGTGTCTGTGTGTCTGTCTGTATGTCTGTCTGTCTGTCTCTGGCTGTCTGTCTGTCTCTTGCGATCTCTCCCTGTCTCTCCCTGTCTCTCTGTCTCTCTCTAACTCTTTCTGTCTCTCTCTCTGTCTCTCTTTCTCTTGTCTCTGTCTCTGTCTCTGTCTCTGTCTCTGTCTCTCTCCCTCCTCTCTCTCTCTCTATGTATGTATGTATGTCTCTCTCTGTCTCTCTCTGTATGTATGTCTGTCTCTCTGTGTCTCTATGTGTGTCTGTCTCTCGGTCTCTCTCTCTCTGTCTCTATGTCTATATATATATGTATTATATATATCTGTCTCTCTGTCTCTGTATGTCTCTCTCTCTGTCTCTGTATATCTGTCTCTGTCTCTGTCTCTATCTCTGTCTCTGTCTCTCTCTGTCTGTCTCTCTCTGTCTGTCTCTCTCTCTCTCTTTCTCTCTCTCTCTCTCTATCTGTTTTGTTTTCTCTCACACACACTTTCTCCCTCTCTCTCTCTCTCTCTCTCTCTCTCTCTCTCTCTCTCTCTCTCTCTCTCTCTCTCTCTCTCTCTCGCCTTCTCTCTCTCTCTCCCTCTCTTCCCCTCTCTCTCTCCCTCTCTCACCTTCTCTCTCCCTCTCTCTCTCTCTCTCCATCCCTCCTTCTCCCTCCCTCTCCCTCCTCTCCTCTCTCCCTCTCTCTCTCCCTAACTCTCTGTTTCTCCGTCTCTGTCTCTGTCTCTGTCTATATGTATGTCTTTCTCTCATCGAGTCTCTCATTTTCTCTCTTTCGCTCCCTCATTCTATCACTTTTCTCGCTCGTTCTTCTGCCATTTCCTTTCTCACTCATTCTCTTAAGAAATTATTAATTCAGATCAGCCATGTTTAATTGTAAATTATAATACACAAGATAAGGATGTGTGTGTGACAGTCAAAAGTGAACCCTAACATATTGAATTTATAATAAAACCAAGTTGAAACGTGATCAAGTATGGGTAAATAAAGGGATGTTTGATGTTTTATTGACGTTTTCTAATAACACAGGCTAATATAACACAACGCAATAAGTACAAGTTAAAGGTGTTCAATAACTTGCAAATTACATCCTTTGTTATGTTTGGTGTGTGGCGGTTTAGACGAAAATGGGTCTAGTGGCATGTACCCATAGTGAAGGACCAGACAATCATGGCCATACTCAACTGTCCGTCCGAACATAATGTTGTCAGTTAGTTCAAGATGTAACAATTGATAGTATACCAGAAATCTAACCCCACTGGATTCACTCCAATTTATCATAACGTGATTCCAAGTCAGAGGTACAATAACACTCAAAGTTTACATAATGCTGCTTTTAAATTGGATATGAGGCACGTTACACGAACAGGCGTCGTTTTGTATTTGAGCACAGTGAAGACTCATATGAGCCTCGGCATACACACAGTTACACAACACTCTTCACTGTCCGTCTTCATGCAATATGGTCCTAGCTATAATTTCTCACACACACAAAGACACGTAGCTTATTAGAGATGTTCTACGTTAATTACACTCCAGTCTTGTCATCATAATATACGTACTATCAGTATGGAACTGCGTAGAGGGAATGCGTTCAGTCTAACTATTACTGATTATGGAAATGCGTAGAAGGCATACGATCATGCGGTCTGTCATTACGGAAATGCGTAAAGGGCAGGCTCGTTCGGGAACAAGATCCCGAATAAATGCATGCTTTTAAGCTATCTTGCTGAAAGGTTGTCATCGAGAATGAAAACCAACAGTATTTGAGTAATCGAAATATTTATCGTTATTTGAAAAACCAATTTAGCAATCAATTTCTTTTATAAATGCATTAAAACTTACGACTACATTTTATTCAGCCAATGTTAATGTTTCAGCATTAAATATCAAATTAACGTAAACGATACTTTTCTTTGTCCAAGTCATAGTTGATAATTGAATTTTATTGCACACAATTAATTATATAAATATATACTGTATCGTGTTATTTACTATGGCAGATAAACATTGGTCTTTGGGGGATTTAAACATCAAAATACAACTGATCTAGAGCGAGAAACAATTTTGTTTGAGAGAAACAGATAGATTGACTGATCAGCAGTCATTGTTGAGAACATTTATGGTTGAGAGATAGTACGACTGATATAGTCAGAGAAACACCTATGATAGACAGGTATAGATAGTACGTCTGATCTATGTCTGGAAATAGCTATTGATGAGAGATATTGATAGTACGACTGATCTAAAACGAAACGCAGTGAGTGTTGGGCGATACATGTGTAGATAGAACGATATATTTAGAAAGAGAAACAGTTATGGTTAAGACATAGATAGATAATACGACTGGTCTTAACCATTTCCCTCATAAAGACGCTTTCTGACGCCTCTGCAGCGGACGGGTTTTTGTGACAAAAGAAGAAATTGCTCAAAACGAGCAATTTCTCCTTTTGCCACAATGTTTTCTACTTTTAGTCAAAGGTTATCCATTCAGTTATAGAGATGTTCTATTGTTTGACAAAATATGTTCAAATTCGTCTGCTGCAGAATTGTCGTATGAGGGAAAGAGTTAAACGAGAAACAATTATGGTTGAGAGGAATAAATCGCAAGATAAATCTAAAACGGGAAACAGTTATTAGTCGCCGGGCATAAGCCCGCGACTTCTATTTTTAATAGGTTTTCTGAAATCACATGGGAGGGGGGATTATTATTAGAAAGAAACACATTTAGATGTCTTGAACATATTACAATTGTGTTTGTTTAAAAACAATAAGTAATGACACATCTAAAATGAAATAAATATTCCGATGTTTTAGGTATTTTCAGTTTCTTTATTTTGACTCGCATTTATGTTTTTTGGTTTTATTTACGAAGACAAAACAGTCCCTATTAGCTAGACTGGTATACTTTATTTTACACTATATACTACATGTAATCAAAAGTCGATAACTACAAACCTTTACGTCGCAGTCTAATTTGCGAATGCCAACTGCGTAGATCAATCTCCTTTGCAGAGAGCCGCTCTTTACACTCACTTACAGATAGTAAATTATAGGTGATTTAAAATGTTTATTTGGTTCGAAACAAATGAAGAAAAGAACAAACCGAGATAAAACTGGTTTTAATGGAAAAATGACTTTGAACGAACACTCTCTGCCTATAAAGAGAGTTTCAAGAACGACACCTCTGCGAATAAGAAAGAATCGGGTCTTTCGTACAAAATTATTTCGTCCTTGACAATTTTAAATGTGTCATTTAATTCCCTAAAGGCATATTGCTTCCGATATTTCGAAGGTGGTCTAATTTATAAATATTGGACTACATTTCAACATTTGTTAAAGTATGATATAATTAGGATGCTAAGCTAATATCATTTTGAGAAAAAGAGAAAACTCATGTCTTCAGCGTTTTAACCCTTATCTCATTGTTTTAAAAGTAGATTGCTGCAAAGGTGTCCACTGTTGACTTTAAAAGAGGAATGGTAAACTGACGTGCTATTGCATGCAAATCCTAAATTGTCTGTTTTGTGGTTTTATTGAAAAATAATAAAATTCAAATATTCTGACAAACATCTTGAAAAGTGTATGTGGAATTCACAAATCTTATAATTATTCCTTAATGAAAGCACTGTATACATACTAAGACTAATGATTGGCAAGATAACTCATTTCCATTACTGTTTATGATCAATAATTAGTTGGTTGTGTGTATGGTCAACCTACTTTGGAATGGAGATTGATTATAAACAATGAAAGGCTTCAATTATCATTCACTTCGTTGACAAAACAATGCAAGTTATGATACATTTTCACTTAACCCCACCCCTGATGTTCCAATATGCCCCTCTGTTGATAACTGTTTATTCAACTACTATAATGTTAGTGTTATGCATAACTGCACTATGGATATCCGGCGACATTGATGCGTTGCATCAACTTTCTTTTGTTGTTGACAGAGATATAAACGAGATATAAAATACACGACACCGCGTTATTCTGTGCACAACGTCACGGGTTCGAATCCGCTCATATACGATTAATAACATGTTGTTGGTTTCCCACCCGACGATAAACCGACAGACAGTGTGTCGAACTCGATTGTAGATCTATTTAAAAATAATTAAGATATTTGGATGTAATCGGTTTACCGGTCTGACACGAAGTCTGATATTATCGGTAGGAGAGTAGCGAGACTGTGTTAAATACAAACATTCACGATCTACCTATGTTCAAGTCAGTACCGTGTAAATATACCCGAACACGAACACATTTTACCTGAACAAATTTTACCGGAACAAATTCTACCCGAACACTAACATATTTTACCCGAAAAAAATATACCCGAAAATATTCTACCCGAACAAATTCTAGCCGAAAAAAATATACCCGAACAAATTCTACCCGAACACGAACAAATTTTATCGGAATAAATTCTACCCGAACAAATTCTACTCGCACACGAACATATTCTACCCGAACAAATTATACCCTAACAAATTCTACCTGAACAAAATCTACCCGAACACGAACAAATTTTATCCGAACAATTTCTACCCGAACACGAACATATTTTACCCGAACACAAATATATTTTACTTGAACAAATTCTACCCCGAACACAAACATATTTTACCAGAACACAAACATATTTTACCCGAACAAATTCTACACGAAAAAAATATACCCGAACAAATTCTACCCGAACAAATTCTACTCGCACACGAACATATTATACCCGAACAAGTTCTACCCTAACAAATTCTATCCGAAAAAAATCTACCCGAACACGAACAAATTTTACCTGAACAAATCTACCCGAAAAAATTCTACCCGAAAACAAACATATTTTACCCGAACAAATTCTACCCGAAAAAAATATACCCGAACACGAACACATTTATCGGAATACATTCTACCCGAACAAATTCTACTCGCACACAAACAAATTTTATCGGAACAAATTTTATCCGAACAAATTCTACCCGAACACGAACAAATTTTAACTGAACAAATTTTATCCGAACAATTTCTACCCGAACACGAACATATTTTACCCGAACAAATTTTATCCGAACAAATTCTACCCGAACACAAACATATTTTACCGGAACAAATTCTACCCGAACACTAACATATTTTACCCCAACAAATCCTACCCGAACAAATTCTACCCAAACAAATTCTAGCCGAAAAAAATATACCCGAAAATATTCTACCCGAAAAAATTAAACCCGAAAATTTCTACCCGAACCGATTAATCGTTGCCATCCCTACAACAGAGTATAGACAATGACAACAGAGCTTCATTGATGAGTATAGTAAATGACAACAAAGCTTCGTTGACGAGTATAGACAATGACAACAGAGCTTCATTGATGAGTATAGTAAATGACAACAAAACTTCATTGACGAGTATAGACAATGACAACAGAGCTTCATTGACGAGTATAGACAATGACAACAGAGCTTCATTGACGAGTATAGTAAATGACAACAGAGTATAGAAAATGACAACAGAGCTTCATTGATGAGTATAGTAAATGACAACAGAGCTTCATTGATGAGTATAGTAAATGACAACAAAACTTCATTGACGAGTATAGACAATGACAACAGAGCTTCATTGATGAGTATAGTAAATGACAACAGAGCTTCATTGACGAGTATAGTAAATGACAACAGAGTATAGAAAATGACAACAGAGCTTCATTGATGAGTATAGTAAATGACAACAGAGTTTCATTGACGAGCATAGAAAATGACAACAGAGCTTCATTGACGAGTATAGTAAATGACAACATAGCTTCATTGACGAGTATAGACAATGACAACAGAGCTTCATTGACGAGCATAGAAAATGACGACAGAGCTTCATTGACGAGTATAGACAATGACAACAGAGCTTCATTGACGAGTATAGACAATGACAACAGAGCTTCATTGACGAGTATAGTAAATGATAACAAGGCTTCATTGACGAGTATAGTAAATGACAACAGAGCTTCATTGACGAGTATAGACAATGACAACAGAGCTTCATTGACGAGTATAGACAATGACAACAGAGCTTCATTGACGAGTATAGACAATGACAACAGAGCTTCATTGACGAGTATAGTAAATGATAACAAAGCTTCGTTGACGAGAATAGTAAATGACGAGTATAGTAAATGACAACAGAGCATAGACAATGACAACAGAGCTTCATTGACGAGTATAGTAAATGACAACAGAGCATAGACAATGACAACAGAGCTTCATTGACGAGTATAGTAAATGACAACAGAGCTTCATTGACGAGTATAGACAATGACAACAGAGCTTCATTGACGAGTATAGTAAATGACAACAGAGCTTCATTGACGAGTATAGTAAATGACAACAGAGCTTCATTGACGAGTATAGTACTTGAAAACTTGTATACAGTGTAATCTATCAATGCGTTACCTCTGTGGTTCGAAACACTATTAAGAACGGCGGTTTAACCCTTTCCCACATTCAACAATTCTGCAGCAGACGACTTTGAAAACATAGTGACAAAACCTGAAAAATCTCCATAAAAGATAGCTTTATTGTTAAAAATTGCTCATCGTGAGCAATTTCACCTTTGGCCACAATGTTTTCAAATGTCGTCTGCTGCTATCGTATCAAAATGCGTCTGCAGGTGGAAAAAGGAATACTTATTTCCACGGTAATGAGGTAGATGTACAAATATCACTTCTACAGCCTTGTTGCTTGGAAAGATTGTTGTGTGGAGTACTGGTGTGAGAAAACCAGGAAATGCATGAGTAGGTGAACTGGTGGCCGTGATATAACTGAGAAATTGTTAAAAACGGCGTTAAACCCCAATCAATCTATAGCCTTGTAGTCCGTGCGTCCGAAAACAATTGCTTGTGAACGCGATACAGTCATTAGTTTTGATTGTATCTCAATCAAACTTATACAGTAGTTAGATATCCATCAGAGCTCGGTTCCTGTCGTGAACCAGCCAGATCCGCCCATGCATGACTAGATTATGGTCCTTGGAATTGTCAAAATTGCTATAATAGAGCTTGTGAACACAATAGAGGCTTCATTGACTATCTGATATTCACCAAACTTACACAGTAGTTAGGTATCTATAAGAGCTTGGTTCCTTTTGCGGACCAGCCATATCCGGCCATGCAAGACTGGATTATGGCCCTTGAACTTGTCAGAATTGCTATAATACAGCTTGTGCACGCGATAAAGTCTTCCGTTTTGATTGTATCTCCATCAAACTTATACGGTAGTTAGATATCTATGAGAGCTCGGTTTCCTTTTGCAAACCAGCTAGATCCGCTTATGCAAGACTGGATTATGGCCCTTGGAATTGTCGAAATTGCTATAATAGAGGTTGTGAACACAATAGAGGCTCCATTTACTATCCGATATTCACCAAACTTAAACAGTAGTTAAATATTGATGAGAGCTCGGTTCCTTTCGGAAACCAGCCAGATGTTCATTTGCATGACTGGATTATGGCCCTTTAAATTGTCAAAATTGCTATAATAGAGCTTGTGAACACAATAGAGCCTCCATTTACTATCCGATCTTCACCAAACTTAGATAGCAGTTAAATATTGATGAGAGCTTGGTTCCATTTGCAAACCAGCCAGATCCGCCTATGCAAGACTGGATTATGGCCCTTGAAATTGTCAAAATTGCTATAATAGAGCTTGTGAACACAATAGAGGCTCCATTTACTCTCTGATCTTCACTAAACGTAGATAGTAGTTAAATATTGATAACAGCTCGGTTCCTTTCGAAAACCAGCCAGATGTGCCCTTGCATGACTGGATTATGGCCCTTGAAATTGTTAAAATTGCTATAATACAGCTTGCGAACACAATAGAGCCTCCATTTACTATCCGATCTTCTCCAAACTTAGAAAGTAGTTAAATATTGATGAGAGCACGGTTCCTTTCGCAAACCAGCCAGATCCGCCCACGCAAGATTGGATTATGGCTCTTGAAATTGTAAAGATTGCTATAAAACAGCTTGTGAACACAATAGAGCCTCCATTTACTATCTGATCGCCACCATACATACATGCTCTGGATTGAAAATGACCAAATAACCATCCCAGTAGAGCATAGGCCCATATTTTTTGTATTCTTGGTACCATGGGAGGTCTAATGAGAGTAGCTTTATTCACTAATTCAAAGTACCGATGAATCAACCATAAGGAAAATCGCCGTCTTCATTTCACCATAGAATTAGCGTTTGTGTGGTACAATTAAAGCGCGAAACTCCCTAGCTTCATATTCAGACGATCCCGTAGATATAATTGCATGTTTTAAAGCATTTTAACATATTTGTCTCTTTCATTTAGACATATAAAAAGAAGATCTAATGGATTTCTTTGTAAGAAGATTTTATATAAAAACCATTCACAATGACATTTGTCTTTTTTCCTTATAAATCAATGACAAGGTTTTTATCTAATGCACATGTCAGCACTATTTCAGCTGTATCCCTATATGCTCTTTGCAATTCTTAAGTGCTACTTCACCACCATAATCATCATCATCATCATCATCGTCGTCGTCGTCGTCATAACCATCATCATCATCATCATCATAAGCATCATCATCAACAACAACATCATTATCATCATCATCATCATCATCATCATCATCATCATCATCATAATCATCATCATCATCATCATCATCATCATCATCAATAACAACATTATCATCTAGGAATAGATGTACGACATAACAGCCAAAATATCAAGAGCAATTATCAGGTGATATAATCGAAAGTAAGTTGTGATTAGAGCATCAACAGTATTAGATTAGAAATTCTAGTAATAAAACCAAAACTACCAGAAGTAGTATTTAAAAGTTAATCATTTTTTTTACATTAAAAAGTAATTAAAATCAAATTAATAAATGTCACGTACCGTCAATACTTTGTTCGGTGCTTACAAAACTAATAATGCTTTAATTGAAGATAGAAAGTTCAATATATATATTTACAACCCTTTACTCTATGTTTATTTTATTATCGATATCTGAAATACAACTCGCATCAAATTTGTTTTTATAAATCAAAAGCTAAAAGCGAAAGAAACATGGAATAAAATACTATTGTCCTATTTAATTTCATTGGAAGCATGTGGTAAAGGGTTAATTAAACAAGTGGATACTCGTTTACAAGTACTCAGTGCAGTTGCAGCAAAGACAACACCGCTTAAAACTAGTCTTTCTAAATAATATAGATAAGTCTAACATTCAAAATGAGAGAACATAGATATTGCCTCGACTTTTCGGGGGGAAGAAACGTACCTATTAATCCGTTTCAACTTGCAGACACATTTCGATGCATCTGAAATTGTTGAAATATGTGATTAAATGAGAAATTGCTCACAATGAGCAATCACTCATTTTGCCACAATGTATTATTAACTCAACCATTTATAGAAGTTGTCCACGTGTTTGCCTAGATGTTTCCAAAGTCGTATGTTGCAATTTCGGTTTGTATACGGGAGCAGTTTTAGAATATGGTAAAACACTCCTTATTTATATGGACACATACTTGTAATATCTAAAGTCGTTAATGCCGGTTAGAAATAATTTGAAAGGAAAATATTATTCTTCCGAACCACGTCATCTTATTGATCAAAATAACGAACTTAGATCAGACTTGTTTTATCCTCGATAATGCCTTATTTAAACTTAACCCTTTCCCTCATACGACAATTCTGCAGCAGACGACTTTGAACTTATTTTTTTCAAAACATAGAAAATCTCCATACAGTTGAATCGATAACCTATGACAAAAAGTGGAAAACATTGTGGCAAAAGGAGAAATTGCACGTTTTGTGCAATTTCTTCTTTTGTCACTATTTTTCAAAATGCCGCCTGCTGCAGAGGCGTCAGAAAGCGTCTATATGAGGGAAAGTGTTAAATAGTCCGACTTTGTCCTTTGCAATTGGTTTTAAATGTTTTAAAAGTTCTGTATTTTAACTTATTGAGTTTCACTGACCCTTTTCCTGATAAGCATAATGTTTAATACATAGTTGATAACGTGATAGCTTAAATCGAACAATGTATTCCGTGTGTCGAAAAAACAACTTTCAGTTTTCTGGATATATCATTCTTTTAGAGATGATTCTAACCCTTTCCAACATACTTCATATCTACAGTAGTCGACTTTGAAAACATCTAGACAGACAAAGTTAAACTTCAATAAATGAAAGTCTAAATAAGTTAAATAAACATGAAAACATTGTGAAAAATGGTTTCAAATGTCGTCTGTTGCAGACGTGTCGAAACGGACTACTCCAGAAATATCATATAATATAGCGATTGATGTTAAACAAAAGTAACTGAAACCTACTACATAAATCATATACGCGTGTTTGGAATGCGCCTGTTAATTGCTACTAAGTTTGTACTTTCGTACGTAATGCTCTTATACTTAGATGTGACATGTCATGGGAAGTCGTAGTAGGATTAGCCTGCACCATTGTGTAGTCTGATCAGGATCATCCCTATTCGTTACTTTGTCGTAAATGTTAAGCATATAAACTCTAACTATATACAGACGCTTTCTGATGCCTCTGCATCAGACGACTTTTGAAAAAGGAGAAATTGCTCATACTATTTTAAACTCTTTCGATATTCATATATTGTGTTTATACATATTTTCGATATTTTTTGTCTAGAAACTTTAGTAAACATTGTGAAAAAAAGGAGATTTTGCTCATAGAGACCAATTCCTCCTTTTGTCACACTGTTTAAAAGCCTTTTCGATATTCATATATTGTATTTATACATATTTTCCATAGTTTTGTCTAGATGCTTTCAAAGTCGTCTATTACGGCTTTATTGTTAAAAGCCATTTTGATAACATTTATAACACCAACATACACAATCTTAATAGCAAAACATTTCAAAAACCTTCGAGACTATAGCAACAAAAGTAGACGATTGGTAGAGCGTCGGCCTTACGTATCATGGTCCATAGTTTGAATCCTGTTATGAGTGGATTCAGCCATCAGGATATTTCGACACAAACTCCAGGAAGCAGACATCGAGCGTTATTAAGATCTTGTTTCGTTATCGATGTAAAATAAATAAATTAAAACTAACATTGATATTAAAATCAGATGAACACAGCATAGGACTGATTGATTTTCGCCGTTTTCAACACTTTTTCAGTCAGATCACGGCGGCAAGTTGGCAAGTTCACGTACTCATGTGTTTCCTAGCTTTCTAACACCAGTACTTCACACATCATACTTTAAAAGCAACTGGCAGTTTTTCCACAAAGACTGTAAGCCCATTGGTGAAAGACGAATGGCGCTTGTTATAGTGACTTTTAAAACAACAAAGGAAGATATACAGGAAAGGCAAACTAATATATATGTGGTTTTATCAACTTATTACGAAAGTAATATTGAGATAAAATATAAATAGGATAAGTTCATTGACAATAGGAGGACTAATCCGTAATAACAATCGTCATCAATATACACAAAACGTGTTCTTAACCTCGCCCCTTATATATATAAGCCGTTCCACGAGACAACCAACATTATGGACTCCGGGTAAAGTATCGACCCGGATCAGCCTAAGCATGCCCTGCAGGCTAACCCGGACAGACACTTTTCGTGTTGTGGATTTTCTGTTTCAGGAATCATTACTCTATACCTATATCCCCATGATGCGGATTGTGTCGGCCCGGATTAGCCTTCGCGGACTGTGCATGCTCATCTGGGTCGAAACATTACGCATTAGTCCATAATGTTGGGTTTCTCTTGGAAATACAAACGCATTTTTAACTTTAGAAAATAATAAGATTTTTGAAACTTAAAAACGGACAACTTTGCATTTTCCAGCAGCGTTTCTATCTTGTGTGAAAACTATTGTTACAATTGTACACATCTTCAATTATTTTCTACAGATGTTATCAATATGGAAGAATCCACAATTCAATTATCGTGTAATGGTTCAAACAGACATCTATCGAACAGAGCAGATTTGTTTTTGTAGTCAACTTCTTACACCTCCTCAAACTGCGACGCGGGCTTTCAATCCAAGGGTGGTTGTTAGTTCGAACCCCAGCCCGGCCAACATTACATTCGACGCTTGATAAAAGTCACTGTGACAAGCGTCATTCGTATTTCACCAATGGGCTAAAAGTATATGTAGAAATGCAGCCAGTTGCTTGGAACGTTGTGTGGGAGTTCTGATGGTCACGACCTACCCATACCAATGCACGTTGAAAAAATGTCCCATCACTATGCTTTATCCTTTCCCAGCTGCAGACGCATAATGACGCATCTGGAGCAGACGACACTTGAACACATGTTGGCAAGAGAGGAAATTATGATCAGCAATTTCTCATCTTGCCAAAATGTCTTCAACTTCACAATAATTATATTTTCATATTGATGGTCCAGATATATGTTCATGTTTCTTCCAAGTTGTCTGCTGCAGATTTTGTGTATGTTGGAAAGGGTTAAATTATTATTATTTGCTTAATTCATCCATATACAGTGGAATAACACTTGTTAATGTCTGAGTTTTGCCAAATAAAACATGTTCAAAATAGCAAACCTATAGAGCTTTCTATTTGTTTATCATTGCTACAAGTGACAAGACGTGCCTTTTTAGTGGTTGCTATTGTCCGCAGTTACGATGTGGTTTGAAATTTGACCTTTAATACATTTTATAATGAATGCGTTCACTAGAAAGAGGGTAATTCTAAAGGATACTATAAAAGCTTGAATTATCTAAATCGGATTTAACAATGACAAACAAAGGCCATCGAAATCCTATAAGATTAAACAAATAGTAATAAAAATGCGAATCTAAGTTCAATATCTACGCCTCTCAGTGTTGTCTCCATTCAGGCACTGTTTATGATCAAATTGAAAAGTTATCAGCGGACGAAGATCATTTTATTTTACTTAAATGAATGTCCTGTTTTCCCATTTGCTTTGTTTTTGCTCAGTTCTTTAAAATCAATCGATATGCTATAAATAAAATAATACTTAAATCGCAATGTACAATCTTCGACTCAAAATACATGATTTGTTATTCAAACATTGCACATATTTTTAAGAAAACATTAAAACACATCAGTAACACTTTTGTATCAAATTGGGTATTTTGTAAGTATTATATTTAAACCTATCGCAACAACTTTTGCGATTCAAATGCATTAATCGAAAAAAGTAAACAAATGCTGTCAGAATCTATTCATTTTCGACGGAATGCATTCATTCTTGTTTGAAATGTCTTTCGCGTATTATGTTATGTGTGGACATATTAATATAAAACGAAACTCGTTTTCCACTTAAAGAACATATATGTCGAAACAATACGGACAATGTCTATAGTCTCTGTATATATTCAAATAACTACCATCTGCCACTATAAGTGAACGTCTACGGCTTCGAAATTTAGCTAAGGTCTATTTTTGCATATATACGTTAGTAGTAAAGACAGATAGCGAAGATGGCTGTCTAGCTTATAGGTTGAAGTTCGCTTCGGACAATTGTTTTGGAGTTCCGGTGAACTGTTCGAGAATCAGGAAGTGCCAAAACTTGACATTCTTTCCGAAGACAGACCAAATATTTCCCAAAAAATTAAACTGTTTTCCATTTCACTTGAC
>JASEVX010000002.1:86864121-87036523 GCA_031761405.1 Serripes groenlandicus | reverse complement strand
ATTTCGAAAAGTCGTCCGCTGCAGATGGGCCAAATTGTATGAGGGAAATAGTGTTTAAGGATGGCTTAGAGGGGATAAGTAATTAGGGTTTAACGCCGTTTTCAACAATGTTTCAGTCATATCACGGCGGCCAGTTCACATACGCATGTGTTTCCTGGCTTTCACCCCCCAGTACTCAACACAACACTGGCTGCTTCTCCACATAAGCCCATTGGTGGAAGACGAATGCCGCTTGTCACAGTGACTTACTTTCGAACGTCGAAAAGAATGATGGCCGAGCTAGGGTTCGAACTTACAACCCCTGGATTGACAACCCGTGTCGCTACCGACTGAGTTACCGCAGTTTGCTTAAAGGAGGTTGGTGGTAAAATAATGTTTAATAGTATATATACAGTACATCACTAACGTTCCTTTTCACATTTATTTGAATTTGGACCAGCATATATGTTTAAGCTTTCCCAAATAGAGACGTATTTTGACGCATCTGCAGTCAACTTTTCATAACACTGGGGAAAAAAAGAATAGCTCATTTATAAGTGTGTATAGGAATGAAAGTTTCATTTAAAGAGATTTAGAAGATGATAAATATAAACTAATTGTCATAAAATAAAAAACTTACCTTAAAATATGTACGTGAAAAACCAGATTTATAAGTGTGTATAGGAATGAAAGTGAGATTTAGAAGATAATAAATATAAACTAATTGTCAGAAAATAAAAAAACTTACCTTAAAATATGTACGTGAAAAAACAGATAATATCAGTAACACTTTATGATACGTCAAATCCACCATTATGAACAAAACAACACGGTTCTATTAAATAAAATACTTTAATTAATAGCTACCACTGTTGCCTCGATATAGGTGAGTGCAGACCGACTACCTGGCACTTGTAAACATCATTACCTTTACATTCATCTAACCCTTTCCCAACATGCAGACGTCTCGACTTCCGAAAACATTTTGGCAAAAGAGGATATTTTTACATAATGTGGCATAATATTTTGAGCATTATTCAATAATCATACTTTCGCTTATCAAGAGTTCCAATCTGTTGCAGAAGAAGGATGTGGAGAAGGGTTAACCCTTTCCTAAATGGAATACGACTGAAACAGACAACTTGAAACCATAATTTCTCTAAATGAAAGTAAGTATTGTTGAAAACATTGATGCAAAAGGAGAAATATCTCTTTATTAGCCTTTTCTCCTTTTCAAAGATTGTTTTCAAAATGTGTTTGCTGCAGATGCGTCAAACTTTGTCCGTATATGGGAAAGAGTTTAAATAAGTTCCATTTGTAAAAGGGAAATCTAAAGACCAATTTCTCCTTTCGAATCTTTAAAAACCACATTTATACTTGTATTGTTCCGTTTTATTTATTTGTTGGATCAGATTTAATTATTGTAGAAACGGTCTAAAATCTAAGGTAAATTCCTGCTATAATTGATCGATTCAATCAGCTGTATGATCTGTATTGACCTTGGTATGTAACGTTTTTACGGTACTATTAAAGACAAATCAGATGTAAAAATGGGACTGTCTGTCATGGATAAAGGGAACTTGAGCAATTTCTCCTTTTGCCACAATGTTTGTCCACTTTTTTGTCATTGGTTACCCATTCAATTATAGAGATTTTCCGTTTTTTGACAAAATATGTTAAAAGTCGTCTGTTGCAGATTTGTTGTATGTGGGAAAGGGTAGAGGCATATTCAATGAAAAAAGCATTCAATGCAGTCAGAAACTAATAACTCGGATGTAATGGTATGAATGATAAATTGTTGGTAAGGCCTTCCCAGTTTACAGATAGATGAAATATGTCCGATTCTTTACAAACAAAGTATTTAAACATTCATTTTAAATTCAAAACTACAACACATGAGCCGTTCCACGATAAAACCCAACACTATGGACTCTGCGTAATGTATCGACCAAGATCAGCCTGCGAAATCCGCGTAGGCTAGGCTAATCCGGGCCGACACATTCCCGTCTCTGGGAGATAGAGGTATAGAGTAATGATTCATGAAACATAAAATCAACCGGAGGCGAAAAGTGTTGGTCCGGGTTAGCCTGCGCGGCATGATAAGACTGATCCTGGTCTAAACTTTACGCAGAGTCTACAATGTTGGTTTTCTCGTGGGACGGCTTATAATATTGATTGTACTTCTCTTATCTTACATCACGCCATTGTCGTTTAGGTAATAATTTATGACTTTTATTTAGGCAACATGCATAACGCTTGTATTTGGACACAAAACACTGTTTAACCCTTCTCCGTTCTCATATTTACACATCTGCGACTTTTGCTGCAATGTTTTCGATTGTATCAAATAATTACATTGTCATTCATGGAGATGTCCCATTTTTTTGGTCGAGATGTTTCAAAAGTCCCCTCATGCAGAAACTGTCAACGCATTTCCAAACCAAATTCCCCACCGACTCATGTAAAATATATGTAACAGAAATGTCAAGGGAAATAAGAGGGAATTAATGATCAATTGAATCTCATGTTTTCATATGATTTCGCTTCAGTAGATTCCCATTGAACTGATTGATTAGACTCAACATGTTTTCACGTTTAAAATAGCAGACCATAATACTTCATTATTTTTTATTCATATTTTATTAAGGTTAATTTCGTTCAAACTGACATCAATCTTCTTTTAACCCAGTTCCCTCATACAGCAAATCTGCTACAGACAATTATGGAAAATCACTATGAAATTCAAAAAATGAAACATTGTGCCAAGAGAAAAAATTGCTGGTTTTGAGTAAGTTCTCCTTTTGTCAAACTGTTTTTACATTCGTCTACTGTAGAGGGTTCAGAAAGCGTCAGTATGTGGGAAAGGGTAAGTACATCTGTTTGAAATCACAAACTATACTTGTTATGTATGGAGGAGGATAGCCATTAGCTGCACATTACAGCGTACGCGGCACGTTAAGCTACTTACACATACACTATGCTTAACATTATAACAGCAGTTCTTGTAAAATAAATCACACAAAACTGCGGTTTTAAGGTTTGCAAGGTTTTTAGTACTTTCAGCAAAGACTCGGATCAGCCATTGTATTTTCTACAATCTCACCAGAGTCGTCAGTTCCCATCTGTTGCATCATTTGATCAATGGCTTCCAATATCCGATCGCCTCGGATATGCTTCTTTTAGAGTCGTTTAGGTCAGATGGAAGCAATTCATTTCCATAGGCGACCATTAAAGCGTTTTTTGGTTATGGCTCTTTCTCAACAATCCAAATAACCCAGAAACCTATATTCAATTAAAGTTCATTCTTAAAACTACCAAGAAAGCACAAAAAAACCTCACATATTGACCTTCCTTTTTTTGAGCAATGACGTCGTATCGTAGGTCACCAGTTTTACTTTAAATTTCAGAAAATACGTGTTGTTCTGAAAATGGCTCTTAAGCTGTCAATATAGCTAAAAGCAAACCATGTTTTGATAACAAATCAGTCACAGGGTATGCAAAGTTTTTAAAAACACTTTCAACTTTCAACAAAATCATTAATGTCCAATGGGAGACCACTTCAGTCTGATGGATTCATCTGAAATTCCCTCGACACCCTCGACACAATTGTCTGCCCGGCGCTCCGTTCCGAATTGCTTTTATCGTAACACCACAACGAAATTGGTTCCGTGTCGTAGTAACCTTTTGAGCTATTGAAGTAGCTCCTCTCCTGCACTGGTTCAGCGGGATGAGAAGTCAGAGATATATAATTGTTTGATTTACGTTCAGTAACAGCATTTCTCTATCATTTATGTGCATTAATGAACCATTTCCAACACAGAGACGCTTTCTGAAACCTCTGCAGCAGACGTTTTTTTAAAAACATGGCGACAAAAGAAGAAATTGCTCAAAACGAGCAATGTCTCCGCGCTATAATCCCACGGCGACCGCTACGGCCTGTTAACTATAGGAATACGCCCTAAGGTGAACCTGAGGAAACGGCAGATCCTCTGCGGTCGCCGCACGTATCTCTCAATTTCGGGGGCCTACGGCCGCCGTATCATAGCCGTACGAATAGACGCAATTTACAGTGTTAATTCATACATTCAAACATACTTAATTGATATGATAACGGGCTAAGATGTTCACTAACTGTCTCTTTGTTTTGGTGTCACATAAAGGTATATACACATGATATTATCAGTGTTAAAACTTTGCCGTCAATAGTTGCACCTAGCACTACAGTAAATGTAGGCGGACAGCGGAGCGTCTAAAGAAAATGGATGTGTTCACAGACTTGCCTGAGTGTTCACTTTTCGCAAATGTTATACGGGCTCTTTTGGCAATATGCGTCTGTCAAGTATATGAATAATCAAGATCTAGAATAGACCGACATAATTTACACATCAGTCGTTCTTTGACAAAAAGGTCTCAAACAATTATTTTTATACAGATTAATGCCGCTGGCCTCGGTTTTTTACAAATCAATTGATCTGCAGCTACATTGTTTGTCCGCCTTTAGAGTAAAAAGGTATATTTATTCCCACTGCAAACAGTGTATACTATGATCAGACACGATGCAATGGCACGTATTACGTTTTGGTCAATAATTGAGCGCCACAAACATATAAATGCTGAATCTCTAAAGAGCTGGAAGCACTATACTTAAATGCTAGAACATTGTCGTAACAACTTAATTAAATATTGTATCGAAATGGGATTTAACCCTTTCAGCGCCGAATTGTTTAAAGTAGACTCTTCCATGTTCAAATTCGGACGACTCTATTTTCATGTTAAAGGATTTTTGGAATATTTCTATAACTTACAGCCAAACAATGCAGATTTCAGGTGAGACAGCTCGTTACGAAATATTCCGTGTCTACCCAATGGTTTGCAACTAGTACAAGACACTTACCGTTGATGTCATCAAGTAATCTCCCTTGAATCGGAAAAGGTCAACATTTGGTTATTTTGGATCGCAACCGATATGTCGGCGATTTGAGCCGTTTGTGATCGCCAAGTACTAATTGATGTATTGGGGTTAAACGCCGTTTTCAACCATTTTCTAGACATAACACGGCGACCGTTTTATTCACCAATATGTTTCCTGGCTATCGCACGCCATGTCTCCACAATTATGTCATTTTATGCTACTGGCTGCTTTTCAATATCGAATGTTAGCCTATTGGTGGTACAGACTAACGATTGTCGCATTGACTGTCGCATCAAACATAGTCGGAAGTACTGTTAGCCGAGCTTTAGTTCGGACCCACAGTCTCTGGATAGATAGGACGCTCAGCCGGGCTCAGCTGACAAGTGCCGGAAGATTTTACTCGCTCATTGACCAGTGGACATTAATCACTAGGCCCATACCTCTAAGAACATATTATGAAACAGCATATTGAGCCTTTGGTAAGTATCGTAATCTATGGCCAGAATATGTGTTGTAACATTTAACTCATGGTAGGTATTACAGTCTGTGGTCAGAATATGTGTTGCCGCAACATTAAACTTATAGGACGAATTACAGACTATTGTCAGAATGTGTGTTGCTGCAACATTAAACTTATAGGACGTATTACAGACTATGGTCAGAATGTGTGTTGCTGCAACATTTAACTTACAGGACGTATTACAGTCTTTGGTCAGAATATGTGTTGCCGCAACATTAAACTTATAGGACGTATTACAGTCTTTGGTCAGAATGTGTGTTGCCGCAACATTTAACTAACATGGTGTACTACAGACTATGGTCAGAATGTGTGTTGCTGCAACATTTAACTTACAGGACGTATTACAGTCTTTGGTCAGAATATGTGTTGCCGCAACATTAAACTTATAGGACGTATTACAGACTATGGTCAGAATGTGTGTTGCTGCAACATTTAACTTACAGGACGTATTACAGTCAGTGGTCAGAATATGTGTTGCCGCAACATTAAACTTATAGGACGTATTACAGACTATTGTCAGAATGTGTGTTGCCGTAACATTTAACTAACAGGATGTAGTACAGTCTTTGGTCAGAATGTGTGTTGCCGCAACATTTAACTTACAGGACGAATTACAGTCTTTGGTCAGAATATGTGTTGCCGCAACATTAAACTTATAGGACGTATTACAGACTATGGTCAGAATGTGTGTTGCTGCAACATTTAACTTACAGGACGTATTACAGTCAGTGGTCAGAATATGTGTTGCCGCAACATTAAACTTATAGGACGTATTACAGACTATTGTCAGAATGTGTGTTGCCGTAACATTTAACTAACAGGATGTAGTACAGTCTTTGGTCAGAATGTGTGTTGCCGCAACATTTAACTTACAGGACGAATTACAGTCTTTGGTCAGAATATGTGTTGCCGCAACATTAAACTTATAGGACGTATTACAGATTATGGTCAGAATGTGTGTTGCTGCAACATTTAACTTACAGGACGTATTACAGTCTTT
This sequence comes from Serripes groenlandicus, assembly GCA_031761405.1. Classification (NCBI taxonomy): domain Eukaryota; kingdom Metazoa; phylum Mollusca; class Bivalvia; order Cardiida; family Cardiidae; genus Serripes; species Serripes groenlandicus. The sequence continues at coordinate 87,030,112 of JASEVX010000002.1, read as the reverse complement.
GGTCAGAATATGTGTTGCCGCAACATTAAACTTATAGGACGTATTACAGACTATTGTCAGAATGTGTGTTGCCGTAACATTTAACTAACAGGATGTAGTACAGTCTTTGGTCAGAATGTGTGTTGCCGCAACATTTAACTTACAGGACGAATTACAGACTTTGGTCAGAACGTGTGTTGCCGCAACATTTAACTTACATGATGTATTACAGACTATGGTCAGAATGTGTGTTGCTGCAACATTTAACTTACAGGACGTATTACATTCTTTGGGCAGAATGTGTGTTGCCTTTAACAACTTATTGGATGTATTGCAGTCCATGGTCAGAATGTGTGTTGGTGTAACATTTACTTATTGGTCGTATTACAGTCTTTACTCTGAATGGATGTTTCCGTAACATTAAACTTATAGGACGTATTACAGACTATGGTCAGAATGGATGTTTCCGCAACATTAAACTTATAGGACGTATTACAGACTATGGTCAGAATGTGTGTTGCTGCAACATTTAACTTACAGGACGTATTACAGTCTTTGGTCAGAATATGTGTTGCCGCAACATTAAACTTATAGGACGTATTACAGACTATTGTCAGAATGTGTGTTGCCGTAACATTTAACTAACAGGATGTAGTACAGTCTTTGGTCAGAATGTGTGTTGCCGCAACATTTAACTTACAGGACGAATTACAGACTTTGGTCAGAACGTGTGTTGCCGCAACATTTAACTTACATGATGTATTACAGACTATGGTCAGAATGTGTGTTGCTGCAACATTTAACTTACAGGACGTATTACATTCTTTGGGCAGAATGTGTGTTGCCTTTAACAACTTATTGGATGTATTGCAGTCCATGGTCAGAATGTGTGTTGGTGTAACATTTACTTATTGGTCGTATTACAGTCTTTACTCTGAATGGATGTTTCCGTAACATTAAACTTATAGGACGTATTACAGACTATGGTCAGAATGGATGTTTCCGCAACATTAAACTTATAGGACGTATTACAGACTATGGTCAGAATGTGTGTTGCTGCAACATTTAACTTACAGGACGTATTACAGTCTTTGGTCAGAATATGTGTTGCCGCAACATTAAACTTATAGGACGTATTACAGACTATTGTCAGAATGTGTGTTGCCGTAACATTTAACTAACAGGATGTAGTACAGTCTTTGGTCAGAATGTGTGTTGCCGCAACATTTAACTTACAGGACGAATTACAGACTTTGGTCAGAACGTGTGTTGCCGCAACATTTAACTTACATGATGTATTACAGACTATGGTCAGAATGTGTGTTGCTGCAACATTTAACTTACAGGACGTATTACATTCTTTGGGCAGAATGTGTGTTGCCTTTAACAACTTATTGGATGTATTGCAGTCCATGGTCAGAATGTGTGTTGGTGTAACATTTACTTATTGGTCGTATTACAGTCTTTACTCTGAATGGATGTTTCCGTAACATTTAACTTACAGGACGTATTACAGTCAATGGTCTAAATGAGTGTTGCCTTAACATTTAATTTACGGAACGTGTTATAGTTTATGGTCAGAATGTGTGTTGCTGTAACGTTTAACTTATTGAACGTATTACAGTCTTTGTTCAGCATGTGTGTTGGCGTAACATTTAACTTACAGGATGTATTACAGACAACGGTCAGAATGTGTGTTGGCGTAAGATTTAACTTACATGATGTATTACAGACTATGGTCAGTATGTGTGTTGCCGCAACATTTAACTTTCATGATGTATTACAGACTACGGTCAGAATGTGTGTTGCCGTAACATCTAACTTACAGGATGTAATACAGACTATGGTCAGAATGTGTGTTGCCGTAACATTTAACTTACATGATGTATTACAGTCTATGGTCAGCATGTGTGTTGGCGTAACATTTAACTTACAGGATGTATTACAGTCTATGGTCAGAATGTGTGTTGGCGTAACATTTAACTTACAGGATGTAATACAGATTATGGTCAGAATGTGTGTTGCCGTAACATTTAACTTACAGGGTGTTTTACGAACTATGGTCAGAATGTTTATTGTCATAACATTAAACTTACAAGATGTGTTACAGACTAGGGTCAGAATGTGTGTTCCCGTAACATTTAACTTACAGGATGTATTACAGTATATGGTCAGCGTGTGTGTTGGCGTAACATTTAACTTACATGATGTATTACAGTCTATGGTCAGCATGTGTGTTGGCGTAACTTTTAACTTACATGATGTATTACAGACTATGGTCAGCATGTGTGTTGGCTTAACATTTAACTTACATGATGTATTACAGACTATGGTCAGAATGTGTGTTGCCGTAACATTTAACTTACATGATATATTACAGTCTATGGTCAGTATGTGTGTTGGCGTAACATTTAACTTACAGGATGTAATACAGACTAAGGTCAGAATGTGTGTTGCCGTAACATTTAACTTACAGGATGTTTTACAGTCTATGGTCAGCATGTGTGTTGGCGTAACATTTAACTTACAGGATGTAATACAGATTATGGTCAGAATGTGTGTTGCCGTAACATTTAACTTACATGATGTATTACAGACTATGGTCAGAATGTGTGTTGCCGTAACATTTAACTTACAGGATGTATTACAGTCTATGGTCAGCAAGTGTGTTGGCGTAACATTTAACTTACAGGATGTAATACAGATTATGGTCAGAATGTGTGTTGCCGTAACATTTAACTTACAGGTTTTTTTACGAACTATGGTCAGAATGTGTATTGCCATAACATTAAACTTACAAGATGTGTTACAGACTAGGGTCAGACTGTGTGTTGCCGTAACATTTAACTTACAGGGTGTTTTACGAATTATGGTCAGCATGTGTGTTGGAGTAACATTAAACTTACAAGATGTGTTACAGTCTATGGTCAGAATGTGTGTTGCTGTAACATTTAACTTATGGAATGTATTACAGTCTTTGATCAGAATGTGTATTGCGTAACATTTAATTTATGGAATGTATTACATTCTATGGTCATAATGTGTGTTGCCGTAACATTTAACTTATGGAATGTATTCATTCTATGGTCAGAATGTGTGTTGCCTTAACATGTAACTTATTGGTCGTATTACAGTCTATTGTCAGAGTGTGTATTACCGTAACATTTAACTTATGGAATGTATTACATTCTATGGTCAGAATGTGTATTGCCGTAACATTTAACTTATGGAATGTATTACATTCTATGGTCAGAATGTATGTTGCCTTAACATGTAACTTATTGGTCGTATTACAGTCTATTGTCAGAATGTGTGGAGGCGTAACATTTAATGTATGGGATGTATTACAGTCTATGGTCAGAATGTCTGTTGCCTTAACATGTAACTTATTGGACGTAACAGTCTATGGTTAGAATGTGTGTTGCCTTCACAGCAATCTGTATTGACATGGTATATCTTACATTTTTGGAATAGGATAAATTTGAACTACATCGTGTAAATTAGATATAATTAGTCGCCGGGCAGAAGCCCGCGACTTCTATTTTTAATAGGTTTTCGGAAATCACATGGGAGGGGGGGTTATTATTAGATTTTTTTTTAAATGTCTTGAACATATTACAATTGCGTTTGTTTAAAAACACTAAGTTATGACACATCTAAAATGAAATAAATATTCCGATGTTTTAAGTATGTGCAGTTTCTTTCTTTTGACTGGCATTTACGTTTTTGTGTTTTATTTACGAAGACAAAACAGTCCCTATTAGCTAGACTGGGATACTTTATTTTCATAAACTATGTAATCAAAAGGCGATAACTACAAACATTTACGTCGCACAGTCAAATTTGTTTAGATACGCGCACCTGCTTGCAGAGACTATCGATATGAAAATCACTTTGAATTCTCCCTTTAATAGATCAGTATCAACATAAACTGGTAACAGAAACAAAAATAAGAAATATTTTGAATATTTTGTGAAAATATGTCTCAAATATAAGCCTGTTTATCGGTCGTGAACGTCGAAACGCCTTTTCCTCAGTTCGTGACCTAGTTTCATATTGCCAAAATGTAAACAAAGCGAAGTAACCGGAAGTAAAATGTAAACTTAGAAAAGTGACTTGTTTATGCAGACAAAAAATGTCGCACGACAAATTGATATCTTAAACGTCACGCAACGAGTGCATGGGTCGAATGTAGGAGAAAGAAAGATACTATAGAAATGCATTTTTCTCTCGAATGCAGTGGAATAAAACATGCACTAAAGCTTTGCCTGACTTTGTATTCACTTTCTTCGATGTCTGACATCTTGAAACGAGGGTCAACATTATTACAGATAGTATATTATCGATAGCTAATATTACACACTTAAATGATTAAATATATGTGATATTAAATGTTTATTTGGCTTGAAACAAATTAAGAGAAGAACAAACTCTGATAAACAATAGATTTAGAAATAAAGAAAATCTGCTCTTTCGCACCCAATTAATTTCATACTTGCCACCTATTAAATAGTAATGGGACTCGCAACTGGCATTTCTCTTGCGCCAAACATATATTGTATGCATCAACGATTTAGATAAACAATTTAGCTGATATGTTGTTTCAAGTGTGGTCTACGTTTTAAACATATGATGATATTTTTTAACATCTGTGAAATATTTATTATAATTATTATTAAAAAGGAGGAAGTTCATGTCTTCAGCAATTTAACCGTTTTCTCAATGTTTTAAGCGTTTAAAGGTTTTCATTGTTGCTTCAGACATGGAAAGGGTTTAATAGCTTTTTATTGCATGTAGATTTAAATCCCAAAATGTATTAATTTGTTGGGGTTTTATTGACAAATACAAAACATCCAAAATCCTGACCACAAGAAATCCTGAAATTTGTAGATCTATGTGGAATTTCAAAAAATCCTGGAATTAGTCCTTATGAAAACATTATGTGTATGTTTAGACTAATGAAAGTCAAGAATACATGTGTGTTAAACAATAAATCAATGCAGTCTTTTCCGGCGACATTGATGCCTTGCATCAACTTTCTCTTGTGGCATCTCTGTTACAGAAGCCATTAAGTGTCCAATGGGGAATTACAAGTATGACTACACTTATCGATTCTGCCAAAATATACCTCTACCGGCAAATAGGATCTATGTGGACAGAGTAGGGTGTAGCGAGACTGTGCGTATAATAATGAGCATGCATTATACATGAATCTGCATTATACACAGCTGTAACAAAGCTATTATTGACTATACCCGATTTCTTTATAAGCGATATTTATTTGTGGAATGCGGATATTTTGTATTCAATTGGTTAATTCAGATCATTACGTCAATCGAGTTCTATTTATACTGACAATCTAACAGTGTTTCCTTCTTCCTGGTTAACGTTGTCTTTTGCAGCGTTTGATGTGAATACGATACTGCTTTTATAAAACAGAATATGCATGTTAGTCATTCGTGCAGTTTGATCCAGTTCGGCCCTTTTGTTCTATCATTCACATAATACATCATAAACTTCGGAAAAACAATTGTCTAGGTGAATTAGATTGTATTGCTGGGCTGACAGATCTTTATCTACATTTGAGCCGTCCCGCGAGAAAACCAACAGTATGGACTCTGCGTAAAGTATCGACCCGGATCAGCCTAAGCATGCCGCGCTACTCTATACCTCTATCTTCCTGAGAATATGTCCGCCCGGATCTGGGTCGATACATTACGCAGAGTCTATGATGGTAGTTTTCTCGCGGGACGGTTCATTTGTCAAAATGTTGCTAAGGTTCGTGTACATGGAACATGGTTTATATCATCTTTATCACACACCTTTCAAACTTCCTTAAAAAAATAACTATATCAATTAAGATATCTGAGGAGATCGATATTTGTTAACATTTTATGGGCTCGCCGATTTCCGACGGAAGTCGTATGATTTCGGTTTTGTTAGTTGGTCACGAAAAATACCAATTTCTAATTGACTCATGCGGAAATCGCCATGTTCACATCGGATTTTCTATTTAACCCTTTCCCACATGTAGACACTGTCTGGCGTCTCTTCAGCAAACAACTTTTGAAAATATTGTGGCACATAATGAGTTCTCATAATGAACAATTTCTCTTCTTGCCGCAATGTTTTAAAATCTATTCAATGATTAAACTTTCATTTTTCCATATTCTTTCCTAGATGATTTCAAATCCGTCTGTTACAGATAGACTGTATGTGGGAAAGGATTAACAGTCATATTCAATGGTTTTAGACAGACAACGTGGTGAAGTGGTTAGAATGTCCGCGCCTCGGGGTCGGGTGACATGCCTTCGGGCCGCGGTCAGATATAAACTAATACTTCATACTGGTACATGTAGCAATGGCTCTCCTGCTTGTCGCGCATGGATGCGTGGTTCATTACGACTCATACAATGTTGTTAGGAAAGCAGCTAGACAAAGTATTGTAAAACATCAAGAATGCATTGAATATAATTAAAACAAGTCTGGCAGAAGGATATGTTATTCTATTTAGCGCAATGCTTTCAGGTGTCGTTTGCTGCAGATGCGCCAGGCTGCTTCTGAATGGTAAACTGTTAATTTTCTTTTGATAACCATTTATTCAGTGGCGTATTTCATAACACACTTTGCTAACCGGATCTACCGATCAAATAACAGTTTTAAACTAGAACATGTCTTAGTGCTCGGTGATTAGGACAATCTGAATACCTCGCAGAAACACGTACATACATGTACCTTTAAGCCAATGCACGTGATACATTAACACATTTTCTCCATCACTTTACATATAAGTCACGTGGGGGATCGTGCGGCAGAACGGAATTACGTAATTGAGGGTAAAAGATGCTAACACACGCTTTTTTACAAGTTATCTATGAAGTATTCATAGTATTCTAACACATCGATATCTCTGAGGGTGCAAGGCAAAAGCAGTAAGCTGGTTCTTTGATTCGGCTGGTACTCGCCCGAGTTCTAGGTTTGTTAGGACAATCAGAACACATCACAGGGCTGGAACATCGGTTGTGCTATACACATGACTTTACCAATCGAAAGTCGTAATTTCCCTTCTTTACGCGAAGGGTTGTTCGATTAGTGTTACGTTAGATGGGCTCGTGTCTAGATTAGTACTGGCAATAAACCAATGAAACGCCGTGATGTAAGTGAAATACTGTAGGATACGGCGATAAACACCATTCAAGCAAACACAATGATAGTCTAACACAATGACTGAGCCGTCCCGCGAGAAAACCAACATCGTGGACTATACGTAAAGTATCCAACCGGATCAGCAGGCTTACCCGGATAGACACTTTTCGCCTCCCGTATATATCATTACTCTAAACATCTATCCCCTGAGACGGAATGTTTCGGCCCTGATCAGTCTGCACGGACTGTGCAGGCTGATCTGGGTTGATACATTACGCAGAGGCCATAATGTTGGTTTTCTCGCGTGACGGCTCATATGTATATCCTCTGCAAATCCGATACATGCCGATCAGCTATCGATCGACAACGACTATGACCGAGTTGACACGATGAAAGCCGATTGTTATTAATAAGGTTCAATATACATAGGTAAATCAATGTAATACAGACTCGAATGTAAAGCTTATGTAAGACACGGGTGAACATGTCAGTAGTCTTATGTGAAACATAAACATTACAGGGAAAATCCACTTCGGATTTTAGAATTTTACATTCGAAATAAATGAACCAATATAATTAATTGAGGATTTGTGTATTGGTGCCGATTGCTAGGACACTGAATAGATAGCGTTAACGGAGAGGGCATTTTGTGTTACCTGAATGTCCTCATGTAGACGATCGATAATGGATGGTTTAACTATTAGAACCTCGTGGATCTTACAGATATTACTGGTTTTATGGACTACAGGTATCCATTTCATTTTATCTACGGTAAACCGTCTTATTTGCCCGGCACTCCAGTTTAACTATCCTAAGGACGGTTTCTACCAGTATAGATCCAGATCAACCTGCGCAACCGCGCAGCTTGACCTGTCTTCCCACTGATTACTAATTAACCGCATAATGTTTCAATCAATTTCAGACAGAAAAAGTTGATTCGGATATGAATACATGTCCATGAATACACAGGCTGATCTGTATCTACTCTAGTCGTGAAACACTGCGGTTGGTTAACTCTTTATTTATTTTGGTGTTGAATGACTTTCATTTGAGCGGTGCTCCGTACACAAATAATTACACGTGTAGATTAACATGCGCCTGTGCATCCATTTATAGGATAAAACTATGAACTACATGTACATGTACTTTATCTGCTCGCCAAATGGCATTAATGCCGAGCGCGAGGGTAAACAACGCCAAACAACAATAACAACATGTACTTTCATGCCTTCTTGAACCTCTCTTTGACTGAAAGGAAATCAACGCAGATTCCGACCAAGTTTCATAGATCCGCCGGTTAATCTTGATCTACCCTGGTTTGTTTTTTTCGCAGATCAGCGCTTATTTATTAGATTGTTTTCCAGTGATGTGTCCTTGCTTCTTTAAAGTGTGTATTTGATATGATCGATGTATTCAAGTCTAGGAATCCGCCGTGGTAGAGTGGTTAGCGCAGGAGATTTGAAACCGGGTACAACGGTCATGGTGGGGTGCCCTATGGTAAGGCACATTTTCTAGCCTAGTACTGGTTTGTTTACCCAGGGATCATGAATAAGTGAACTGTCGCCGTGATTTAACTGAAATATTGTTCAAAGGGCGTAAAACCCAAATAAAAAAAAAAAAAAAAAAATAAAGTATTCATGTCTACTGAAAATAATCGAAGACAACTGAGAGCGTGTCGTTTTAAACATCGTCTGGTACTCGCACGATCCATCACTCCATTCAATGATGAATTATTGAGTAAAATTGTAAAAAGGTGACCCGAAAATGTGTAACATTGTGGCAAAGGGAAATATATATATAGCTTGTTTGGAGTATATGTCTGATCTAAAATAGTTCTGAGATATAGAGGTGCTATAAGTCGTCTGTATGTGAGAAAAGCTTTCCAGCATAAAACAACTCTTCAGCAGAGAAACTTTGAAAATGCATAGGCAGAATGCGGAATTCTCTATGAATAAAAGTATATTAATCAAAAGAGTTGAAAATATATTGGCGAAAGCAGGAGCGTAGCTCCCTTTAGGCACTGTAGGCACGTGCCTAGACATTTTTTCTAAAAATGCCCCCAAATGCAGCTGCGGCGATACACATCTTCGTAATGTATCGACCAGATCAGCCTGCGCTGTCCGCGCAGACTGATCCGGACGACACAAGGGGGATGTATAGAGTAGTGATTCCTGAAACAGAAAATCCACAGGAGGCGAAATGTGTTTATCCGGGTACACCTGTGTGGCATGCTTAGGCTGATCCGGGTCGATACTTTACACAATGGTGATTTTCTCACGAGACGGTCTACACATTGATTATTGCCAAGCTACGCCCCTGGAAAGAGATTTCTTTTCAATATGATCAATTTCTGTTTTCAAACGTTATCTGCTGCAGAGACATCTTCTGCAACAAAATCGTCAAAACCTGAATCAACAGAGTGTTACCTTGTTTTCTAAATTATTATAGGCTTTCATTCTCTGGTCCATTTTGTAAGATCTATATTGATCTAGAGCAAGCATTAATCTAAGCGATAGAGAACAATGTTGAAAAAGATGTTAATCTCCAATTAATCAAACTAACTATTCCTCCAACATGAATAGACATTAAAGGCGGTCTCGGAAAGTCAACAAGGATTTATCTGTTTCTCTCACTTTTGTATAAACTTTCTTATCGTCCCTGACCAAATCCGTCCTGGTTCCGTCATTGAACCAACTGATTCAAATACCGCGCCAACTAAACGGGGGACATTTACTGTTTCATGATCCAAAAGTTTCTGGTTCGAATCCAGAAGAAAGCGAGATTCATCTTTTTTATTAACGAAAAAAACATATGCGGGAATACTGGTCGAATATCAAAGGTCGCGAGTTATGTGTATACTTATACTGTAATAAATTGTTTGAAACTCAGTGTATTACCTAAACTTAAATATGGAGCCGTGGATCACCCTGCTTATCAATTGTCATCTCATCTAAAACAGATTCTTTTGTCGGAAACTTGTTGAGACCTTCACAATTTGATTGTTGAACAGTGCTATTCTAGTTAGACTGCGCGGATGTGTAACACCCACCAAGGGTGTTAGTCTGTACTCAGTAATGATCACTTATTACACAATTCATATGGCTTGTTTTCTGAAAGTAGGTTTCGTATGTCAACAGTGAATATTTAGGTACTCGTTAACAGACAGAATATTTTCATAGTCTTGTTTTTTTTAAAGCCTGACCTGAATTACGAATAAATTTTCCCTCTTTATTAACTGTTGGAAATAAGCCAAAACGATTGATTATCTCTCATTATTATGCCTCGTTTTATAACGGGGTTTTGCAGCAGACGACATTTGGAAAAGTGTGGCAAAGGAAATGTTCATAATGAGCAAGTGTTCCTTTTGTAACATTGTTTGTAGCTCTTTTCAATAGGTGAATTCTTATTTATAGAACTATTATATATATTTAAGGAACATGTTAATAGAGAGTCATCTGCTGTAGATGTCCTGTAAATATGGGAAAGGGTTAACATTTATATATTTTAGAAAAGCGCTCCGGATACACAGTTGTTGTTTTTCAATAATGCTGCCAGTTTCCGTTTTAAAACCAAATGATTTGTCTGGGAACCGGTTATTCGTTGTCATTACACAGTTGTAAATTGTAAACCCCATTGTACCCCAGAAAGGCAGGAAACGTTCAAGGAAAAGTGTGGATAAGTTCTTTACTTCTGTTCATCTTAGACATTTAGTCCAGTTCTGTCTTTGTTACATGATAGATCTGTATCATGTGTACTGGCAGCGCTCACGTTAAGAGGACATTTTGCCTCTCGGTTTGGGCATCACGGAAAGGGTTTTGATGGAAACGTAGTTGGGGTACACTTTTACTCTTGTACTAATTTGACAATAGCTTTTGAAATAGTTTGCGGTTAATGATGGACAATATAGAATATGGTGAATCTTTCCCATATAAACCACACATAGGGCAGAAGACCCTGACCTCCAATCGATCAAATGAACTTGAAAATATATAGAGAAAAACCTAAAATCCTTTGGAAAATGAAAGTTTATATTGCATACAATATAAACCATTGTGTCTTTGTCCTATAATGTGTTCAAAATAGTCTATTGCAGCCGCATCAAAATGTGCCTGCATGTGACAAAGTGTTGTTTCGCATGTGTATTAAGACCCCATTTTCGCATGGCGCATATCACATGAGTCGCGTCTAACGACTTGGGGTCTTATTGACTCTCGGGCTATACTTCGTTTAAAGTCACATTAGCATACAACTAGGTGGGACTACATTTCTGGTTTTATGTCAGTAGATGCAGTTAGGTTTATTTAGAATATAGACGGACAGTGTAGACTCTGGTCAGACTGTATGTATGCCCAGACTAATCCGAGTCTCCACTGGATGTATATGCCTTAAGACCCTAAACAACAGACATGTCTCATATGTATTTGACTTAATCATTTTATTGTATCTCAGCGAGACGATCTATGGCAGGTTTCAATAGAGTATGTGTTGTATGTACATGACTGTATTCATTTAATTTAAACTATGAATTTGAAGCATAATCTTCAATTGAGTTGAACTAGTATTTAAAAGAAAATGGTATCCGTCTGTCACTGTGCCAATCACTCATTCCTTTAAGAAAAACAATCACATTGTTAAACTAGGACGTAATTAAGACAATAAGTGATTACTCGCTCAGTGCTGATGAGATATACATTATACTTATATAGCCATTTTAAATACATGTAATTCGATATATTATTGCCACATAAAACAAATGTCAATCGATACATTAAAGCCATAAACAATAAATGTAAATCGATACATTAAAGCCAAGTAAAATAAATGTAAATCGATACATTAAAGTCAAGTAAAATAAATGTAAATCGATACATTAAAGCCATATAAAATATCTGTAAATCGATACATTAAAGCCAAGTAAAATAAATGTAAATCGAAACATTAAAGCCAAGTAAAATAAATCTAAATCGATACATTAAAACCAAGTAAAATAAATCTAAATCGATACATTAAAACCAAGTAAAATCATGCAAATCGATACATTATAGCCGTATAAAATGCATGAAAATCGATACATTATAGCCATATAAAATACTCTTATATCGATACATTATAGCCAATACAAATACATGAAAATTGATACATTATAGCCATATAAAAAAACCAGTATATCGATACATTATAGCCATATGTAATTAGATATATTATAGCCATATAAAATATCTGTAAATCAATACATTATTGCCACATAAAACACTTGTAAATCGATACATTAAAGCCAAGTAAAAGAAATGTAAATCGATACATTTAAGCCAAGTAAAATAAATGTAAATCGATACATTAAAGCCAAGTAAAATAAATGTAAATCGATACATTAAAGCCAAGTAAAATCATGTAAATCGATACATTAAAGCCAAGTAAAATAAATGTAAATCGATACATTAAAGCCATATAAAATATCTGTAAATCGATACATTAAAGCCAAGTAAAATAATGTAAAATCGATACATTAAAGCCAAGTAAAATAAATGTAAATCGATACATTAAAGCCATATAAAATATCTGTAAATCGATACATTAAAGCCAAGTAAAATCCTGTAAAATCGATACATTAAAGCCAAGTAAAATAAATGTAAATCGATACATTAAAGCCAAGTAAAATAATGTAAATCGATACATTAAAGCCAAGTAAAATAAATGTAAATCGATACATTAAAGCCAAGTAAAATCATGTAAATCGATACATTAGAGCAAACATAAATACACGAAAATCGATACATTATAGCCATATACAATACCTTTATATCGATACATTATAGTCATATAAAAATACATGAAGATCGATACATTATAGCCATATATAAATACACGAAGATCGATACATTATAGTTATATAAAATACCTGTTTATCGATACATAATACACGAAATGTGACTACTTAAAGCCATTCGAGGTATATGTAATTCAAAACATTCTAGTCATATAATATGCATGTAAATCGGAATGTAAATTATGATAAATATTAAGGAACCATTCAATCATGGCCTAACCAAATACATATATGAATATGTAAATATTTGTTCCATGTACTATGGGCAACTTCCCACGAAAACAGAACGGGCATGCGATCACTACTACGCCTCTTATGCTTTTTCAGAAGTTTCATATTGGTATACATGTATATTCCATTCAAGAGGAAAGCCGAACCTATGGTGAAACAGCATACGCATAATTACACAACAATCTTCGCTGTAAACAGAAGTAATCACGTCCTTAATCTCCAGACACGGAACATAACAATTTATTGAATAAAAGGGGAACTTAGTCAATACGATTACCATGTTTCAAGTTTTATTTATTCTCTTCACAGTTTACATGTGTTTAGAGACAAGGCAAATATGTGTATACATACATACATACATACATAATTTCAATATAAAGTACAGAACGGTAAAGTTCAAGGCTGCAAATTGAAACTAAGTCAATATGATTACCAAGATTCAAGTTTTATTTACTCTCTTCACAGTGTTCATGGGTTTAAGGAGAAGACAAATGTCTGTATACAAAGTGCATACATTTTAACATACAATACAATACATAACCAAGCTTATTCAATATGATTACCGATATCTACGATTATCACTATAGGAAAATTGAAAAGATGTGGTCTGGAAATTCTATACCCTCGTTCACTATTGAAAATCAATACGACTCTTAACGTGATTGAAATTAATCCCTCGACTCGTCTAGTTAGATATTTGTTGAATTGGTGTTTAACGCAGCTTTCAACATTAGTTCAGTAACATCCGGGCGTTCTCTGGGTATATTACCAGTAACACTGGTAGTATTCATCCTGACATCGTTACATGAGTCGTAATGATATCCGCCCCCCCCCCCCCACCACATCCCTGGACGACAATGGGAAGGCCGAACTACTACCACTTATAAAGTATTATATATGACCGACCGGGGATCGAACCCTGGTCTCCCACTCCCAATGCGTACGCACTGACCACTACACCACGGCGACGGTCACAGACGTAGTATAGTAAGCCAACAGTCAGAGTATTCGTTTAGTCTTACTGAATTTTGATATATTTTGAAAACATTGTGACAAAAGAAGAAATTGCTCATGAGTCAAACATGAGCAAGCGGCCACCTCTGTAAAGCAGTCAATTTGTATAAAGCAGCTTCTTGAAGATTGAACAAATCAAGATTTTCTTCTTTATTTGACTTGTATCAAGCAACCACCTGTGTTTAGCAGTTAACTTTTGTCTCCTCCCCTGGCTGGCTGCTTAAGACAAGTTTGACGTGTATATTTATGAATAACACTTTTAGTTATAGAGAGTTTCCAATTGTTATCCCAGATGTTTTTGATGTCGTCTGCTGCAAATGTTTTGCATGTGGGAAAAGGTTAAATAAATAAACTGTTCCCAGTCTACCATCTAACCTGTATAATGAATGAAGTTGTCGATCGATATACACAACGCGATAACCCTTTCCCACTTGCAGACGCATTCCGATGAAGCAGATGACTTTTGAAAACATTTCGGCAAAAGGAGAAATTGCTCATGATGAGCAATTTCCCCTTTTGTCACAATGTTTTCAACTGTATTTAATGATTAAATTCACATTTATGGAGATATTTCGCCTTGTTGAAAATATGTTTTCAAACCCGTCTGATGCAGAAAGGGTTAATTAGGTATTAAGTATAGTTTGTCAACAGTTGCGTCTAGACGCTGTATACGGGGAAATAGGAATGTAGCTTCAGATCAGCATGTGTATTATTACAGACTGATCAGGTTCCGTACTGTTCCTCATCGAGTCACGGGATATGGAAAAACGTTCTAGCAGAGAGTCAGATCGCTTATTAACCGGTTGGAAAATCTGAGCTGATATTTATATAATATGTAATAATCAAACAACTCAAAATCAACAAACAGCAGTCTCCCTATATACTGGCTCGGCTTATCGTCTCCATCGTGTTTCGGTTAAAGAATACATCTTGGGAGCGGCAGACAAGGATTATAACAAACAATATGTTGGCTCGGATCAATATTCTTGTCAAAACAATCATAACAGTTGGTATTCAATGAATATGCGTCATTATTATTGATCTACATGATACGTTTTCTATAAATAGATAATGAACAATGACAGCATATTAACAATCAATCGATTGTTGTTTATTTGAAACATGTTTACGTCGCCTAAAACAGGTATTTCGTTTTCATGTATATGAACATGTTTCTTGGCAAATTACCAGTACTCTACTACCGTTTTTTTAAATCAAATATCTGGAAAACCAAAACCCATAAGTGTTTACACCACCATACCCCAACACAAACACCAACAATATGATCCAGCCCGGACCGTGGCATTTAACTTCTTTTCTAATAGTCACATTGTACGTTTTAAATTATTTTCAGTATCGGAAGTGACGTCATTGACAGAATGTTTCTACGAGGTTGGAACCATCCGAGGCGTGACGTATCTCGGTTCAATGTTTTGTCAGTATGGTTGTTGTGGAACCAGTCAAGATCAACGATGTTGTACCCGGGAAGAGAAATATCCCGATGAGAACAAAGGGTATGCTTATTTGATTGAACAGAATATTGAAAGCGGTAAATGCCATACTTAAAATACTACAAGGATGTAGCACGGTAACAATTTTCTCTACCAACACTGGTTCATTGTATGGTGATTGATGATTGGTGATTGATGATTGGTGATTGATGATTGGTGATTGTCTGGTGTTTTATGCCGCGTTCAACAATTGTTCTGTTATATCACGGCGTTTCCTGGGTAAGTTACAAGTACTAATAGTCAATTTATCCTGACACCAGCCAGTCAGTCGTGATGCTAATCCCGCAACCCTGAGCGCTAAGGAGGGCCGCCATTACTTTCCTTTATTTTAAGTATTTGGTATTACCCGCTGGGGATCGAGCCCATGACCTTCCGCACCCCTGGCTGACACTCTACCACTACACCACCGAGGCGGTTCAATGTATGGTAAAGGATTGATTGGTTGATTGGGGTTTAACGCCGTTTTTAACAATTTCTCAGTCATATCACGGCGGCCAGTTCACCTACTCATATGTTTCCTGGTTTTCTCACACCAGTACTCCACACAACAATCTTCCCAAGTAACTGGCTGCTTTTCCACATAGACTTAGCCCATTGGTGGAAGACGAATAATGCATGTCGCAATGACTTTTGTCAAACGTCGGAAAGAAAGTTGGCCGAGCCGGGATTCGAACTCACAACCCCTGGATTGACAGCCGCGTCGTTACCGACTGAGCTACCTGGACTCGACGTATGGTAAAGGAACACATCACACTAAACCGACATTAGGAACTAACATACCGATCAGGCTTATCCATGGCCACCTTGAATTTCAAGCATCCATAAAGCCTCTGGAGAATCCCGATTATACGAGTAGATCTAAAATAGTCGCGTCAAGCCATTTGGTGTCTTAATGCAACTGCGTACAGTGCAGACTCGGGCGAGCCTTGGCTTCGGCACAGACTAACCAGGATCTACACTGTCCGTCTACATGTAGTAAGGTCCTAGATGCATCTATTTACACACAAAAAGAAAAAGAATAGAACTGTAGCTCAATTAGTTTAACGCAAATTTGCATTTATATGATTCCGTTAGGTGAACGAACCAATGTGACCCCACATCGTCAAACGCCACCGATATGTCATTTGGTTCGTATAACGTAGCCATAGTCGTGGTTTATGGTCGAATTCAAGGACTCTTAATAGTTTTGAGCAACATTGTTAAACTATTAGTTCATTTAATAAAGCCATCTCTGTGCTGTAGTGGTGTAGTTAAAATATCCGCCTTGGGATCGAGAAACCAAGGTTCGATCCACTGTTGAGTCATACCAAATACTTTAACACTGGTGGTAATGACTTCCCTCCATGGCGCAATCTCATTAAAACCAGATATAACTCGCACACTTGTATACGTACATAGACGTTTTATTGGTCTGATTTTAATGAGATTGCTCCATGGCGCGCCAATGTTGTTGAGATAAGATACGACTGATGTATAGCGGTTAGGATGAATACTTTCAACATGTTCCCTCTCGTTTATAGCGATCTTTCATATTTTTGACAAGATATATTCAAAGTTGTCTGTTGCAGATATGTTCTATATCGGAAAGGATTGAGTTAACCTATTCATTTTACAGACGTACATGGAGAATCGTCGCGTTGGCCTTTGCCGGGGTCATCCTCGTGCTTGCTCTCTCCCTTGTGGCCTGCTGGATGTTGAAGAAAAAGAACAGGAAGACAGTCCGTGTGAGGGCATCCAACTATTCAGGTAACGTTTAACTTACATACAACTAATCCACAACAGATGAAAACATTCAGTCCCAAATGCGGAAATTATCTTAACATGAAAGACACACTTAAATAAAGTTGGAAACATTGTGGATAAAAATGAAATTGTTCACCATGAGCAATGTCTCCTTTTGCCACAATGTTTTCTGTTGCAGATGCGTCATATAGCGTCTATTTGAGGGAAAATGTTAAAGTTGGCATTTAACTTCCTTTATATTTGGCATTTCATTCGCGCTATTTAACAGTTAACCGAGACAATTCGTGATTTTGCATATTCCGCTGGTGTAATTCATACATACGAAATATTCCCCGGCATGTGAAATATACGTTGGTTATTTACATGCACGTGACATTTGATTGCTTTGAAATAAGAGTGAGCAAAAACAGCACAGTTAAAAAAAAATATATTCTATGGATGTCAGCTGTTATAATTGTTGTTGATCTTATTGTAGATCAACAAGAAAAGACATTATGTACTTTGTACGACCAATCAAGAATAGTTGTTTCATTTTAAAACCAAATAAGACACAATAATGAATGTTACCATCAAATTAAATGGAAAACAACCTGGAACAGGACAATGCAATGCGCATCTGATGAAAACAATTGACACACTCTGCTACAAATCCTTATTAGGTATCATGTGGTGTCATATACCCCATCCGCACAAAGGTTTTACAAGCTACGGCAACCCGGTCAAGATTGTGTTCGTATCGCAAACAGGAAGTCACGTTTGTATTCACTTTTTCAGCAACAGGTCAACCGACACCGACACGCCACGGGTATGTCAGTCAGAGAGAAATATTTGCAATTAATATGCTCCCAACCAACAGACAGCCACAGCCTCCCACTTACAGCTACCTTCCTAAATACTCAGACACTGTCTATGAGCACGGAAACAGGACTTCAAATCACAACGGCTACGCAGACGTATCGGGAGCAAATGGCGGTGGAAATCATGATTCAGGAAATACGAATCATGGAGGGCCACCTCAGCAATCAATTCCTCAGATACCATCCTCACCACCTCCGTCCTATGTACCTTGACGGAATAGAGAAAACGGCTGGTCCGTTCGGAATATTATCATGTGATTTATATGTTTACAATTTCATTCTTACTAATTCTTAAGCTCCCTTTTAATTGTTAAAACTCTAGAGTAACAATGTCAAAAGCTAACGGTACTCATTTACTTAAGTTTTGAAATTAAAAAGACATTCGATGAGCAACAATGCACATGCATTCCTTATAATGAATATGATCAATTTTGCATTTTTATAGAATATTTGTTATTTTTATAATGTATTTTACAATTATACAACATATTTTAACCACATCCTCTTTCCAACAAAAGAGATGGCTAATGATCCGCTTTTTTTGCTTTTAGTAAAAGTTTTCAACATTATTCAGTAAATATACTTTCATTCATAGAGATTTCCCATATGACAAGATCTTGCTTAATCAAATCGCTCTGCAATCTGCTCGTCTTTGTGTCAAAAAAACCTCTGACAAACTGAAAATTTGAATCAAATAGAATCTAACCAATCGCACACAAAGGTAGATTACTTTTGGTAAATTATAATTCGAAACGATAACGCATTCGATTGCCAGCGTTTATCAAAGTAAGAAACAATTAGACATAGCTTCTCAAACTTCTTAATATATATATCATACAGTTACAGCTACCTTCAAGTTAGTGCGATACATCTAGGAGTAATATAGATATCTATCGAAATTAGATGGATAACTCTGTTACAAATAAGAAGCAAAACGGGTTGCCATTCTTCTGCACTCTACTCGCTTGCAGTCACTACTTATTGTGAATTTAACGCACCTTTAAAATTGTTACTATCAACTAGTTAACCCTAACCCGATCCTGAACTTTATGAAATATACAGTATGTGTTATTATGACATGTATGTATCATTATGACATGTATGTAGTGTTATGACATGTATGTATCATTATGCCATGTATATACTATTATGACATGTATGTATCATTATGACATGTATGTAGTGTTATGACATGTATGTATCATTATGACATGTATATACTATTATGACATGTATGTATCATTATGACATGTATGTAGTATTATGACATGTAAGTTGTATTATGACATGTATGTATCATTATGACATGTATGTTGTATTATGATATGTAAGTTGTATTATGACATGTATGTATCATTATGACATGTATGTATCATTATGACATGTATGTAGTGTTATGACATGTATGTATCATTATGCCATGTATATACTATTATGACATGTATGTATCATTATGACATGTATGTAGTGTTATGACATGTATATATCATTATGGTATGTATATACTATTATGACATGTATGTATCATTATGACATGTATGTAGTATTATGACATGTAAGTTGTATTATGACATGTATATATCATTATGACATGTATGTTGTATTATGACATGTATTTTGTATTATGACATGTATGTTGTATTATGACATGTAAGTTGTATTATGACATGTATGTTGTATTATGACATGTAAGTGTATTATGACATGTATGTCCTTTCATCAAATTCAAATTGTGCGTCATTTAGCTCACAGATGTATCATACATTTGACGAAACATGCATGCTTGTCATAATAGTAAAGGTAACGATCAGCACACTTTTGTTGTATAATACCTCGAACCGTAATGTGGTTTGGTCAACCTGTGATATTCAGTGTAAATGTATCTAGAAAATGCAAAATAAAGTTAATTATATTGTTTTTTTAAAATAGTTGTTGTGGCTGCAAATTGTTGTATACACACCAGTCACGGATACAAATCAACTATTAAATCAGTTCACTGATACACTAACAAACTTAAATTAAATTTCCCAGAACGACCTGCAAATCGTCGCTGTAGATGACGGAAGTAAAAATTAACAACCAATATACTCACCACGTATATGTAAGCAAAGGTTGCTGACGGAAACAGTGGAACGTTTGTTGGCTTCTAACATTAAATTGTTGATGGATTGATTGATTGATTCAGTTCACCTACTCATGCATTTCCTGGTTTTCGCACAAAAGTACTCCACACAACAATCTTCCCAAGCAACTGGCTGCTTTTCCTAATAGACTTAGCCCATTGGTGGAAGACGAATGACGCATGTCGCATTGACTTTTGTCAATCGTCGGAAAGAAAGTTGGCCGAGCCGGGATTCGAACTCACAACCCCTGGATTGACAGCCCGCGTTGCTACCAACTGAGCTACCGGGCTCGGCATATTAAAGAGTATACACGCACTTCAGGGGAAAAGAGAATGGTCAGTATTATAAAGCCAAAAACATTTTCCGCGTAGGCTACAGACAATTTCTGACGTCTCTGCAGCAGGCAACTATTAAAAACATTGTGTCAAAAGGGGAAATAGCTCATGATGAGAAATTTTCCCTTTTGTTACAATGTTTTTCTTCCATCTGTATTCAATCATTACGCCTGACTCGTTGATGAAATGATAAATGGACCAGAAGTATTGGTAATTGGCCCTGTGAACGTCGTGGTATAACTGAACAATTGTTAACAGCGGCGAAGACGATGCAATGTATTTTACTATTTACCCGTTTATACATGTAGATTGATGTTTATACATCTGGAGCAGACGACTTTCTAAACCATGATGACATAAAGAAAAGTTTCTCATAATGCATTTTCCATTTTGCCACAATGTGTTCAACTCCATTTAGTGTTATACTTTAAAGTAAAGACAATTTCTATAGTTCAACTAATTCATCAACTGCCGATTTATTGTATATGAGAAAATGTAAATGATCCAGGACAGACGAAAATCATCCTTCCGACGTTATTTTTAAAACCCCTTTCCAGCTTGTATCAGCATTTTTTTCTTTTGTCACAACGTTATTAAAATTATTATACTATTAACTTTTTAGTAGCCAGAAGGATCTTATGCATTTGTATGACCAGTCTATGGTTCTTTCAACTATTTAGTAATCAGCAGAATCTGATATATTTGTATGATGACCAGTCTATGGTTCCTTCCGTTATTTAGTAACCAGTAGAATCTTATATATCTAATATATTTGTATGACCAGTTTATGGTTCTTTCCACTATTTAGTAACCAGTAGAATCTTATATATTTGTATGACCAGTATATGGTTTCTTCCACTATTTAGTAACCAGTAGAATCTTATATATTTGTATGACCAGTATATGGTTTCTTCCACTATTTAGTAACCAGTAGAATCTAATATATTTGTATGACCAGTCTATTGTTCTTTCCTCAATTTAGTAACCAGTAGGTTATATTGTATAAGTATGACCTGAATGTTGCTCCTTTCTTTATTTCTTCTTTTGTCACAATGTTTTCAAAAGGCATCTGCTGCAGAGGCGCCAGAAAGCGGCTACATGTGGGATACGGGTAACATTAAGACTGATTGACTCATGTCAGGAGTAACATATTATCAGTACTGAATATTTACGACCGACGCGCCATAATATAACTGAAACACGTTTGCCACACACTTTTCAACTCTTTACAGATATAATATTTCAATTTACAGAGATTTTCCATAGTTTTGCCCAGATGTTTTCAAATATGTTTTGTATGTGGGAAAGGTTTAAATCAGTGTCTGTGACGATCAGATTGTATGTGTGTGCAGTCTTTCTCTGGTTCCATCATTTTGTTCGGTAGCCAGAAGGATCTAATGTAGGATGTATTGTATTTGTAAGACCAGTTTATGGTTCTTTCTTATATTCGGTAACCAGTATAAATTGTATATATTTGTATTACCAGTGACCTATTCAGTAAGCAGTAGGGTGTACTGTATTTGTATGACCAATCTATGGTTCTTTCATATATTCGGTAACCAGTAAATTTAATATATTAGTATTACCAGTGACCTATTCAGTAACCACCAGTAGGATGTATTGTATGTGTTTGACCAGTCTATGGTTGCTTCCTCTATTCAGTAACCAGTAGGATGTATTATATGTGTATGACCAGTCTATGGTTGCTTCCTCCATTCAGTAACCAGTAGGATGTATTGTATTTGTTTGACCAGTCTGTGGTTCTTTCTTATATTCAGTTTCCAATATAATCTTATATATTTGTATGACCAGTCGCTGGTTCTTTCCTCTATTCAGTAACCAATATAATCTTATATATTTGTATGACTAGTCTGTGGGTCTTTCCTCTATTCAGTAACCAATATAATCTTATATATTTGTATGACCAGTCTGTTATTATCCTTTATTCAGTAACCGGTAGTCTCCAAGATATTTTGCATTTCCACGACTCATGACTGATGACTCACTGGAGTCAGGTCTAATAAAGCTGTCAGTAAAAGAAGTGTAATACTTAATTACTATAAAAAACGACACATACAATTATTGATGCACAATGCAGCAAAAAAGGAAGAACGAAGGGGTGAAACCATATATACTCGATTCGATCACTGCACGAAAATTGGGATTTAATTTAGACGTAAATTTACTTAAATTTCATTAAATTCCGAAATTTACTTGCACATGTAATTAAATCCCAATTTTCATGCAGTGGATGGTTCCTAATTATTACAAAAAGGATCAGAAAAGATTAGGGACTAGTAATTATATGAGCTGTTCCACGAGAAACCCAACATTATGGACTGCGTAAAGTATCGATCCGGATCAGCCTAAGCATAGACACGTTTCGCCCCCTGTGGATTTTCTGTTTCAGGAATCATTACTCTATACCCCTGAGACGGAATGTGTCGGCCCGGATCAGTCTACGCGGACTGCGCAGGCTGATCTGGAGCGATACATTACGCAGAGGCCATAATGTTGGTTTTCTCGCGGGACGGCTCATATTATCGCGAATACGAGAATTAATAATAGAAATGCTGAATACTTTGGTAATATGTATTTCATTCCAAGAGTCTCATCCATACAATAATACTACACTGAACATCATTGCCTGAAACATCCATGAGGAATCGCACAACGAAAGGAATAAACAAACCTTTTATTTGAGGTAAATGATTTTAATGTTCGATAAATCTCACTGTTACAGGCTTCACCGGTGCAATTTTACAATAAGAGAGGAACATGAGAAAAATAAAATCCCCTTACATACGTATATATAACTATGATATGATTTCTCTTTTACCCTTTCTCACATTCAGCAGTCGACTTTTGATATCATCTAGCCTGGAGGAGAAATTTCGCATCATGAGATTTATATACATATTTTCAAAGTCGTCTACTGCGTATATTTTTAATGTTGGGAAGGGCTAACACTCAACTGACACACTACATGACGTTACATTGTTCTATGAACGCAGTGCTATATACCCCACTGATATTCTGACCTTTATTTTTAACCTAAAAATAAATGATAAACGTAACCGACCCCCTTGTATATATCAAAGATCCAATAGCATCGAGAAACATGTCGCTTGACCTTCAGGGATAACGTCCATAGGGCAGTTTCGATCACTTTTAGAACGAGATTAACCTATAAACTAAAGCTATGTAGTCAGACCTTGATCGTTTCTGTTTGACTAACAATTGCCACAGAAACTGCCTGGAAATGTCTTATAAACAAATTATATTTGAATCAGACGACATCGATACGCATTCAGATCTTTATCTACGCTGGTCGGATTTGCCCCATGGTTACTATTTCACGTGTTTGATACATTATTCTAATTAAATGAACTCAAATTAAAATGTGATATTTGACATACAAGGATCCTTCGCGAAAACCTACATTCTCAATTCTGTCACAACTTCGGTAACGTTTTCAATGTCAAGGTCAGCAATTGACCTTTGGAAGTAAATTCCTGACCCTGTCATGACAAAGGTCAGTACAAATTGAGCTTATTGCGAATATCTGACATGCTATAGTTAGACATCTACACATCCATTGGTCAAACCGAACCTGTTAGCGATGACCTTTCACGTTAACCATGGAGATGATGACACAGTTAACTCATTCAGGCAGTGAAAGCAATACACTAAACATTCTGTTGCATTACTATTTTATTTATTGAATATGAAATGATTAATGTACAAATGTAGATTTATTTGGAGAGGTCAATGTTCAAAGGTCAATTTCTGTTTATTTGGGTTAATTTGTAACGCTGGCATGTCAAAGATCATGTTTACATTGTGTGAACCATTTCCCAATTGCAGACGACTTTTGAAAATACTGTGGCCAAAAGAGAAACTGCTCATTACGAGCAATGTTCTCCTATGGTTACAATGTTTTACAATACATTTATAGAGACTTTTCTGATTGTGTGCATATATATGTTTTTAGTCACCTGCTGCGGATTTAGCTCTATGTGGGAAAGTGTTAAATACTAAACTTAGTCTTTTGAGATGCCATGGTCAGAAGTTGACATTATATGTTATAGATTGTTTGTAAACTAAGATCAAATGTATAATACTATTACTATGTACATATGCCATGTATGAAAGTTAACCCTCTCCCCCACACAACAAACCCATGAATGAAAAGAGTTGAAAGCAGTGTAGTAAAAGGGAAGAATGCTATTTCTCCTTTTGTCACAGTATTTTCAATAGTGTTTTGCTGCAGGTGCGTAAGAAGGCGTCTTCATGTGGAAAGGGTTAACTGATGTATACAACTAGTGTTAGTATCGGTGCAGTGAATGTCAAACACATACAGTTTATCAAAAAGAAACAATAACATGTTGCTTATTTAACATATACAAACTTCACCACATACAGAATTGCCTTTTACAAAATCATTATGGAAAGCGAAGGAATCATTTAAAAAATATCAATACAAATATTCTTTAGTTTGTAGATCTACTGAAGTTTTTAAAATGAATCAAGTTATAGATATCACGGTTTCTGTTTGCGAATGAGGCTTTATTATCAAAACGAAACATGGCAGTTCAGTGGGTCGGTAGTAGAAATTTTAAAAATAAAATGTTAAGGTTACATTAATGATTGGCATTAATCCTTTCTCACACTACAAGCATGTTTTGCTTCTCCCTTTTCCACTACGTTTTCAACTATATCAAATAATTAGAATTTCCATTTTGCAAAGACGTTTTCAAAGTCGTATACTACAGATTTGGTGTATGTTAGTGTGAAAGGTCTAATGGATCGATAGAAATATGTAAATAATGAAATGGGCCGGTACTAAAAAATACCGATAAAACACAGTATCTCAAAATACACTCTGGCAAACACATATTAACAACACGAACACACATGTACACAGACGGACAAACACATATAGCTTTGAAAATAAAGCATTATTATATAGATACAGTCCTGATCCGCGGAAAGAAGAAAGGACCCAAATATACAGACAAGCAATTAAGTTTGTCTGAGAACGACGTTTTACGCCGCTTTAAAAGAAAACGTTGTCGGAAAATAAGAAATTACTCATAATGAGCAAATTCTCCTTTTGCCACAGTGTGTTCAACCCTTCAGTAATAACACTTTCATTTTTAGAGTTTGTTCATATATGTACCTAGATGATTTCAAAGTTATCTGCTGCATATGTTTTGTATGTGGGAAAGGTCGAAGTTGTTCGCCTACCCTGCAATAACTCATAACCCGCTACATACCACAGTTTATACCATTGCAACACAAACATTTAAACACAATGAGGTGAAATGGGGAATTACTCAAAACAAACAGTTTTTCTTATTCCCAATATGCTTTCAAGTCTGTATTGTAAAATATACTTCCAATAGTCCAGAGGTTGTCAGTGGAAACGACTATTATCTATAATATTAAACATGTTCCACTTGCAGACGCATTTAGACGCATCTGCAGCAGACGAGTTTTGAAAACATTGTGACAAAAGGAGATATTGCTCATGATGAATAAGTTCTTTTTTTGCCACAATGTGTTCAACTCTGTAATAACACAACTTTCATTGATGTATAATTTTCACATGTTTACCTAATTGTTTATGAGGCTAAGTCGTCTGCTGCAGAATTGCTGTATGCGGAACAATGTCAAAGTAAACGGAGAAGGGAATATTGAATATTGAAAACATGTTGGGAAAAAAAGAAATGCTGTCATTGTAATCATAAACTCCTACTTTTAAGGTAAACCTTTCTCTGACGACTCCTGATGCCTATGCAGCATACAGATACGGATTTAGAAACATTGTTGTAAAACATGATTAAATCGAGGGCTTGACTTGAAACGGTTGTAACTATAATTGGTATTTTTTTTACCAAGGTTAATCACCTCGCCATGAAGTCTTTATAAGCGTTAAATCCGTTTTCTTAGTAAAGAATGAAAATTTAGGTGCCATTGCTCGTTCTGTGCAATGGCACCTAAATTTGCATTGTTTAAAAAGGGGTCAAAATTGCCCCTAAGCCAGGGATTTCAAAATAGGTTTTAGTTACAACCGTTTCACGCCAAGCCCTCGAAATACTCTAACCAAACAATTTATTCTTTTCGAACAATGCTTTATGCTCTGTATCAAAGCCATTCTTCTAATTTCATGATGTTATACAAAATTACAAAATATTGTCGAACCGGGTTAAAAGGTACTTTTCATTTCAATTGAATGTTTTTATTCGTGTTTGAAATAAAAAATCACATGTTAGATGCACACAATCATTTTCTGATAATGATAACACTGTAGCCCTAACGAATAACTTCTTTCAGACCAGGCGACAGAGAAGAGTCCCCTTTTCTCCCCGCAATTCAATAGAAGAGGTGACAAACCGACTCCGGCATATCAATGGGTAATATAACCCTTTCCACAAAGAGCAAATCTGCAGAGAACGATTGCTAAAATATAGCAACAATTTGAAAATTCTCCATTAATAAGAGTTTAATTATCAAATATAGTTGAAAACATTTTGGCAAAAAGAGAATTTGCTCAGTATGAGCAATTTCTACTTTTGCCACAATTATTTCAAAAGTGATCTGTATAGTATTAAAAAGCGTCTTTATGTGGAAAAGTGTTAAAGAAGTACATAAAAATCTTATGCATCTGCAACAGTCAACTTTTGAAAATGAGATATTGTTCATGAGAAGCCAATTCTCATCTAAATAGTTCGTGATAGATGTTTTAAAAGTTGTCTGTTGCAGATTTAATGCATTGTTTGTAGGAAAAAGTTAAACCTGAACCTGGAAGGTGGTCTTCTGAACATCCTTCTAACAAAATCGACCAAACTTAATTACGTTTTCAGTGAGCAATTTAACTGGTACAATTTAACACGAAAACTAAGTATGGTCAAATTTTTGTTCGTGAAAACGGGACTCCATTTTACCGTGACGAAATGTGTTTTAGCGTAAACTCTTTCTTGCAACAGATATTTGAATACATTTTGACAAAAAATGAAATTGGTCGTTATGAGCAATCACTCCTTTAACACAATGATTAAACATTTATTTAATAAAATATCAACACTTTCACTGATATATATATATTTTTCTAAATGTTTCCTCAATTTGTTTCCAAAGTCGTCTGCCGCAGCGACCTATTTCTTGTGGGAAACGGGTTTACATTTGAAAGCAGAGAAGTGTTTGCTTTTCTACATCGACATGCCAGAGCGGGTATTTGACCTCTATATTTACAACTCTCGATTCCCTGATTACTTCGTTAGCTTCTTCCAAACAAGCACAATTACGTTTGGTTCCATTATCTATTTACACTGGTTATGTATTAAACACACATCACCATACGTGACAGCCAGTAGTTTAATTAACACTGAAATTAAAACTTAATGCACTGCCTTATACACACTAGTCAAGTAAAAGTGAAAAATGAAATGAAAAATCCAAGTCCTCTGTGAACATGTAACTTCACAAGAAATATCCACATAGCGTGCATACTACACGGCACTGTACTCTCTACCCTGCTACTGATGTCTCGACTGCGTTGGGTTTCTCTTAACAGTTACTACCAAACAAAACTTTGCTTGCGGGAATTATTGTGGGAATACCCCGTGCAATAACTATGTCATTTCCATAAGTCAATAAACAGAACGATGGATATCTCTAACACAGCAAAGCGTATTTTTGTCAAAACACTTCTTGCCAATGGTAAGTTTTTGCTATGAAATAAATTTTGACAATAATCGAAGATAGTGTTCAGTAAAACATGGAAGTTTTAACCCAATCTTTCATTTTTAGAGTTTCAATGTTTGAATAGTCCTCTTAACTTGTTAACATACTCTTAATTAAACAGTACACAAGTCTTTGAACTGAAACATTTTATAGAAGAGACATTTTGACTTCTGAAGACAACGAATATCAGCAACAAGGGAAACCAACCCTAAGCGATAAAAAGTCTCAAGACTTTAATAAAAGACATATTTATCGAGCAAAACCAAATGAGAGGCTTTGCCATTGTTGGTAGAGTGAATCAATGCTTTAACCCTTTCCGAAAATCAACAAATCTGCGACAGACGACTTTGAAAACATCGTGGCAAAGATATGAAAACTCTCTGTAAATGAAAGAATAATAAACGAATGATGAGCAATTTCTCCTTTTGTCAAAATGATTTAAAAAGTCGTCTGCGACAGAAGCGTCAGGGACGTCTGTACTATTATTTGGGAAAGGGTGATTGTGTGACCAGAGATGGCGAAAAAGAATGCTGTAATCTATACAAACTGATTTCTCGGGCTAAGCTATTTTGCCAAAGTTACCATCTGTCCTCCCATACATAGTTCCAACAATTAGAATACTTATCTCCCTTGTCGGCCATTTTGATAGGCAAATATGATGAGGATTAACACAATGTAATAATTAGGAAAACACCAATGAATTTGCCATATTTCGTTGATGCCTTTGTATGATCTGATTATATCGACTTATTTTTTCACATGCAATTGTTTAATTTAGTTATATTTGATATTTCTCTATACAACATATACTAAAATGGCAGCCAGGGGAGGTAAATATTGTAGTTCTGGGAACTATGTATATAGAGAAGATGTCTATATGCTACCTCAGACACACACAAACCTGTGACCTCACAAGTGGTCATGTCCAAGCTCACGTGATGCTGACAAGGAGATGCGACAACAACATCAACCCTTTTCACCTAACGTGGATTCAAAATGCTGTGATAAATCGTTTATTTTGTATAGATCTAAAAACAACACTGCCCCTTCATATTCACATTGATTTTAGTGCATGTGATTTCTGCACATCGAGTGTCAGAGTTCAGATTTTGTTGCGAACATTTCCCCCGCATACAGACGCTTTTGAACACATATTTGAAAATATGTTTTCAAAGCATTTGTTGCATGTCGGAAAGGGTTAATATCAACATATAACTGACCTCTGGCATGCAAGAATAAAGGAAAACGTTTTTTTTTAAAGTATGTCATCTTGAAAATGAGATTCAATTAAGTTTTAACAGAACAGGTTCTATTTTAGATCTACACGCAGTGTGATTGTGTCTTAATCAGCCTATTACATCATGATAACAAATCATATTATGAAATATTGTATATCATTAGAATATCAGACTTGGTTTAAAAATATTGTTGCAATTAACATTAAATCAAGCAATCTTCATTTTCATTCGATTTCAAATGCGTCAATGTACATTCATCCTTGACATTTGGAATGGATATAATCTGTTTAAACAATGACTGTGATGCATGTAAAATATATTTTTAAAAAAAATCTCCACATCAAAAAAAATGATGCTTTGTTTTTGTTTTTGTTTATTTTATTTTTTTATAATTGTTCCTTCTGCAGTACAGCCATTTCACTGTCCGTGCCCGTAGAGCTGACGTCAGTTGATGACTTTTCCCATGCATTACATTCAGCGATCGTTGTAGGAAGTTCGTGCTGTGCACTTTCTGGCAGCCTCAACGCCAATATCGTCACCATGAGACACATACCACCGAATATGGCACCCGGTATCCACAGAGCAATCAAGGCCTGAAAATGAACACAAACTATGACTATGGCAACCGGGATCAATAGGACATTTAAAGCCTGAAAATGAACACAAAATGTTACTATGGTACCCGGGTCAACAGAACAATCAAAGCCTGGAAATTAACACAAATTGTTACTATGGCATGGTAAATCCATATAACGTATATTAGCCAACTGCTTGAGATATATTGAATCATGGGATAGGAACACACTAGCATCATGGGAAATTATTCAACAAACAAAATGTAGTAAGTGTTGTATCATATTTCATATCCTTTAAAGCAACTGTAAACTGTCTGTTCTGACAATATCACAAACAGCTGCAGTGGTTGTTTTGTATGCAAAAGGGTTTGAACTATGTTATGAAGAACTAAATAATATCTAGCTTATTTTGAACCGACATGATTCAAATTTCACAGTGCTTGACATGAATAAAATGACCCGATATATAGTTTATATATGGGTCGGTAATACACTTCCACGACTGTACTAAATATATATGTCGGACAACCACGGTTGTTGCCTTCGCTATCCTCCAAACATCCTGTTTGGAGCATAGTCAACAACCGTGAGTGTGCGACGATGGCTAAATATAGACTCGGTAATGTCTAATTTGTCCTCTATTTAAAACTGGAGGAATTAAAATAGAAACTAAACAATCAGAAGCATTATAAATCAATGATAAAGGACCATCAAAGAACATAATGATACACCACATGAGTGAATTCTTAAAACTGATGTCCCCATTATATTTAACCCTTTCCCATACAAGAAGTCTGCAGCAGACGACATTGAAAAATTCTTGACAAAAAAATCAAATGAAAGAAAGCATTATTGAATTGAGTTGAAAACTTTGTGACAATAATGGTCTGTATGTGGGAAAGGGTTTAAACAAAACATAGAATGCTAATCGATTACAAGTAACTAGCGCCCTACTGCATGACTCTCCTACAAAAAGGAGCCACATATCGAAATAGTTTACTTCTTTTCATCGATGTCAAATCTATACAACTCATTTGATTTGAGAACATTGCAGTGGTCAACAATTATCTGACAATAATCTAATGAAGCAGGCGATTTTTAAAACATATATGCAAAACTATGGAATACCTCTATAAAAGAAAGTGTTCAAAACATTGTGTCAAAAAGAAACATTGTTCAAAATGAACAATGTCCCCTTTTGGCCCAATATGTTCGTATGCTACAGACATGAAAGCGACTTTGAGGTCAAAATTGAAGAATGGCTTACCAGATTACTCGCAAACGGGGCAAGAATTCCACCAATCCTGGACACAGACGACGCTATACCAAGACCACTGTTCCTAAAAGAGAAAAGTTACAATCAGCATCGACGTATTGATGTCTAAGTAAGAAAATAATGCATAATGCATCGTACAGTAAACAGAAAATTAAATAGAACATTTAAATATTAGTAAATTACATAAAATCTGAAATGGAAGATCGGTTTGTTAGTACATGAGAATAAAAAGTCAAATTCAAACATAGAAGTAAAATTTATTTAGCCATACAATTACAGATACAATTCGATGGGTGAACCGAAATCACCGAAGTCAAGGAACAAACAAAAAAACCTAAAGACAGTTCAAATATTTTAAATTTCACTCCAATGTCTTCTTTAAAGAAGTAGTGATAGTCATACCCGTCAGATGAAATATTAATTAGTTCTCTTCTTTAAATTTTGACAGAAATTCAATTTCATTTTGTTCCTTTCCTTTTACAATTAATAACGCGAGTTTCTCAGGAAAGATTTATATTCCCCAAGTAGAAAGACAATAAATCAGCAATCATATGGAATACTCCAACGACCACGATTTGTTACATGCATATAACTTTATCCAAAAGAAGTAAAGTTTTCAAAATTCGAGGATGGATTCCAAAGCCTTAAGTCCTACAACAAAAAGTTTCTTGTTAATTCATCCTGTCAAGGATTTTCTAAGTAAAATATATCTCTAGACAATTTCATCAACAATTTTATTCGTTTAAACAAACAAAGTCATATAAGAAATGATAATTGCAATGCCATGGGTTAAAATGTTGTTAAGTCGTGTCTGTTAGCAGTCGTCGTGTTTGTAACAGTGATACGATGTAGTCCACACCTAACAAAAACACACGTTTGATGCAACAAGAAAATTCATGATCGATTCGTGATAAAATGTAAACCGGGCAGTTTCAATATCCATGGAACTTGGATTTGAAACAGTAGATGTAGACAAAGATCAGATATCAACATGAGAATAATCTGGGTCAATGCAAAGATTCCGATGACATATGTAGTTAGTACAGTGCCAACAGCAATCGAGTATGATTGAATTACGTAAACAAAGGCTTGTTAGATGTCACAGGAGACCCTTATTCAGAGGGCACGGTATCGCTCACCTAACTCTCCTTCATTTAACAACAGGTTTTGATTGACTAATTGGGGATTAACGCCGTTCAACATGTTTTCAGACATATCACGGCGGCCAGTTCACCGATTCATGTGTTTTCTGGCTTTCTCATACCAGTGCTCCACACAACATTCTTTGCAAGCAACTTGCTACTTTTCCACATAGAAAGTTAGCCCATTAGTGGAAGACGAATGACGCTTGTCACAGTGACTTTTGTCAAACGTCGGAAAGAATGTTGGCCGAGCTGGGGTTCGAACTCACAACCCCTGTATTGACATCTCGCAGCGCTAACGATTTAGTGCTTAACATGACGTAAGATTTAAATGTCCGTCGCTTAAAGGCGTATATATTTCTGGACATCAAACCCAATCCTTGATGACCAAGGTTATGACGAATCAGCAAGTGATGAATGTTTGCCTCCAGAACATATCGTAGGCAGTTAAAACGGCACATAGAACAGCAAGCTCATCGAGTATCTGGGTGGAACTTGTTTCAGTGTTTTACTTGGAATGTTAACGTTTGGTTCGTTTTGTTTTACTACTTCTGACTGTAACCAGTACTCTGCATAAGTAAGTACTTAAGAGTTGTATGAATTTGGAGTATAAGCATTTATAAGCAGTAATACTGTTGTTTAGTTCCAAAGTCTATTAGCCTGGTAGATAAAAGAGGGGGGTGGGGGTGTAGTAAATCAAAGGCGACAACTGACGGAAACACTGGTGATCTATATTCATTTTAGCTAAACAATATCGATATTACATAATTATATACACTTGAAACATCATTAATCTGACAGATATAGAGAATTAGGTCATCTGCAAAACGTGAGTGATATTTTAATACATTATAAACAAAAACACACATTTTCAGTATCTTAAAAAAAATATAAAAAGTCTTGTCAATTTTTTGCTACATCAATTTTATTTTATTTCAATAAATACAATAGAATATTTCAGTCATGTTTCATATGTGCTATCAGTCGCGTCAACATGGCAATCAAAACATGAAACAATAAATATTTTTACAAAGGTTTACAAATCTTTTTTTTTTACCACCATATGTGCCTATATTCTGATTTAGCTTTAAAGCAAATGCTTTCTCTATCTCTCAATTGTATGTAAACGTATTCAATTTTCGAATCAATAATCTTTTTATATGTTTTGTGAAACTCCTTGTCTAATATGAAGAATTAGTTAAGTTTATATCAATATCAAACTAGTCAATTTGACAATAAATAATCAGCACACGATTGCCAATTTATTAGACATTTCTCAATATAGTTCATACATTCATGTACCGTAACTGTCTTACAGTGTATAGGTACACTTCTAGATATTGAGAACTGAAATAGAATTGGCGGTGGTAACAGTAGACACGGATATATCTTAAACATTGTAAATGCATTGATTAGAGAATGTGAATTCCTTAAGGTATAGTGTTTTATACACTTCGACGAATTTCTAATTCGCCACCATATAACATATGATATTATGCGACATATTAAATCAATAAATCTAAACTTTGGTTATTTTGTATTGTACACACCAATCTATCGATTTACAGAAAGAAAACACGTATTCAAGTACAAAATCATCCATGCGGAAAGGTAGGTGCGAAAATAGCCTCTGTGCTCGCGTTCCTCGTGCACGCCATGGTAGTGATCGTATTTGGTAGGAATGTATTCTTCGTGGATTGTTTTTTATGAAAAACATTTAATATGTCAAGTATGAGCATTGCAGAACGCGCTCAAGCCGTCGGAATGATTCGTGCCGGCACCCTCATCAGACAGGTATGTTACGCGTCGTTATAAAAGTTGCAATATGTTTATTAATTGTTATTTAGTGCAAAATATTGACAGAAACCTGTTTTTTACTATGAAATGGCCTGCAAAAAGTCCGGATTTAAATCCGATCGAGCACGTGTGGGATCTATTGAAGCGCAAGGTGAGTGCCCAGCCAATGCAACCAAATATCAGGGAGATCACGCGTGTTATTCATCAGATGTGAGCGGCCATTCCACAACAGTATCTTCACAGATACATAATATCAATGAGGACAAGGTGCCTTGCTGTAATTGCCGCAGCAGGTGGACATACAAAGTATTGAAACGAAATCAACTAAGACGTGATTTGATCTTGCAGTTTTTGTTTTAAGGGTGTCATCGTTAACCCTCTTTGTTTAGTTTGTTCCCGTGATTAAATTTCAATGAAGTTTTGTTTTACATATTAGGAATAATTTGTATTAAACTTATATTTGGTTATTTGTATTTTTCTCCGAATTATTTTCCTAAAATATGATAAAAACTAGGTGGACAATTAGAAATTCGTCGAAGTGTATTTATCTTATCCAGGTATTCCATCCATCAATCATATCGCCATTCAACAATACTACAGTATAATGTATATCAAACGTGTGTTCGTTTGGTGTTTCACGCCGCTTCCAACAATTGTTCAGTGATACCACTGTGATTCCTTGGTACTTGTCCATTGATCATGACACCAGTGAGTCAGTCGTAGTGATTACTTTACAATCCTCATCACCAAGGAGAGGAAGCAGACACAGATTGTCAATGATATATATACGCTAACAGCTTACCTCGAAATCGATGTAAAATAAATAAGATTAAACTAAGGAGGGGAAGCCATTACTACCATTTTTAAGTATTCGGTATGACCTGACCGGGGATCGAACCCTCGACCGAAGCAGACACTGTTTTGTTTACAACCGAGGCGGTTTATCCAATGAGTTAGGGAAGTGTCTACATAAACTGCTCTACACAAATAGTGTACTTGTTTGTTTTGTACTTTGGATCATTGATGCACATGTACACATATTTCATTTTCTTCTGAAAACGAAAGTTAATTCATAATCATCGGACTTAATTCACATTTATCAAATTATCATACACTCAAGTCTGTATTACAACAGGTATTAATCATTACTTAAGAATAAGCCCGGATGCCAGGGAATGGAAATATAGCTATCATATTAGTGGGTGAAATATAAAAACTTGATCGAGCTATAGTCATTGAAAAAATGTTTATTGAACAGGCAGCCAAAACTATATATAATGTTGGAGATTCAAATACCTCCTATAAAAACCAGGTTTCAGAACACACGAAGTTCAAATGTTCACGAGCTCCTTACAGAATAATTCAAACAACTGGCTTAAAATGTAAGAAAAGATTGTCATTGTTTCTAAATCCTGTTATCAGAAGAGAAGCACATTAGGTGTTACATTTGGCATAATAGTCATACAATCATTTATAATAAAATACAAACCTTCAGTTAACAAAATACCTTTTTATTTACTCCGTTCCTGATAGACCCCTTCATATCAGGTATAAAGCAAAATTGTGTTTATTAGTAAAACTCTCCTTACTTTGCAAAGTGTTCAATGTCTCGGATATTTTACCTTTTCTGTAAAGAATAAATTGTATTACTAGTTCATTGATATTTGATATAGTAAAAAATCGGAAAAAAACATGGAAGATATAATGATGGAGTATGATGTGTAGATCAATGAGGTCATGATGAAAAAATTGCAAAAATAATATAACGGAAAAATAGAACACATATCACACAATATCTGACAAGAGTCAACATGTATAGCCCTTCAAATACCACGATCCTCGATAGAAATTCACAATGTGTGTCTTAGGGGCAAACTTTTAATAAATTCAAAATGTTTTGATAACTTCTTTCATCAGTTCTAGTCTGTCTAGAGTGTTTGAAAGCCAACATATTGTGTGATGGAACATAAATAATTATCATTCTGAAATATAAAGCACAGTTTTTCAGGCAGCCGCCATAAATTAAACACATTGATCAGAAGCAAAAACGTTGAATTGCTGGACGATTTGATTGTGAGAATATAAAGTACAAAAGACACCACATAGAACCCTTTTTGTGGATAATAAATGTGTATTGGTAATATCACACCTCAAATGAATAACAAACTAATATACTTAACAATTAGAGGGATATCTGGACTTCAAGGGTTAAAAGGGAACTACAAAAGACTACAACGCTACAAAATTTGATGTTAATAGAAAATTCAAATATTAATTTGAATATAAAAACAGCACCATTTTTACTCAGACAAATAACAAATAAAACAGATTGTATTCCATCAATAAAGGAACATTGACTGTTTCCTACTCAGGATAGCTTTTTATATAAGATTTGAATTACCTAGTCTGCTAAACAATCAGGTGGATAAAATCTGAATTAAAGTGTGGTATGTTCAAGAACACATACACATAGAAGAAAGTATGCCTGATAACACACGCTGTTATCGCAGGCATCGTCATATATAACAGTCAATGAGGACAATTACCATTTTTATCGATGACTTTCTATAGTTCCTACAAAGTTTTGAGTGAAACCAAGGTTTATATACCTTTATCTGTATTGGCACAGCTATAACATATTGTCAAGCCAAACATTCGTTAATTCTGAAACACGTCTGACTGGACTCCCACAGAGACAAGTTCATCGATGAGAATTGAACGGTGCATATAGCAAAATCGACACTGAAATTTCATGTCA
This sequence comes from Serripes groenlandicus, assembly GCA_031761405.1. NCBI lineage: Eukaryota > Metazoa > Mollusca > Bivalvia > Cardiida > Cardiidae > Serripes > Serripes groenlandicus. The sequence continues at coordinate 86,992,811 of JASEVX010000002.1, read as the reverse complement.
TGTCTTCTTGTACACTCAATGTATTCGAGTGATAAAAGTCGATCATCGAACGACTGAACCCGTGAAATCAAACATACTTCACAAGTCTAACATTGAACATAGAGTATGACGATTTAATATTACTTAACATAGGTGTCTTTAGATAATTTCAACTTAGCCTTTGTCCGACAAAAGTTCTTCTTAAGAAATAACATAGCAATGTAGAAGATGAGTAACTGAGAAGTTAATACCAAAAGCCAATTCTGAAACCTTTGTGCAGAAAATAAAGATGCAAGCGAAGATCGCATAGTGCAAATCCACTGATCATCTATAGAGCAATTTCCTATACATAATATAATTGTATCAATTATATACATTTAATTAAGAAATATTCATTCTTCAGTACCCTTGAAAGATAAGAACAGATCTTATTCAGCATTTTGAAAGACGACCAGAATTTTGTTACTAGAACACAAAGAACCCTCAAATAGATGGTTTGTATATATAGGATACCTATCATTGGCGTTGCCTTAATCATTGGCGTTACCTTATTTGAGACTTTGTTACTAGAACACAAAATACACTCAACTAGATGGTTTGCATTGGGAATATCTTCTATTGAAATAATCCTACTCGAGATTGTGTGACAAGAACACCTTGAACCATCAGATAGCTATCTACCATTGGCGCTACCTTAGGACCATCACATAGATAGATGGTTGAGACAGTTTGTTTATATGATATCTATTATTGCCGTTACCCTATTCGGGATTGTGTTTCTAGAACACAAAGAACCCATAAGCACAACGTGTGTGTATTGGATATCTAGAATTGACGTTACCTTAATGGAGATTTTGTAACTAGAACCCAAAGGACCCTCAACTAGATAAATTGAATTGAGTATATCTACCATTGACGTTGACTTATTCGGGATTGTGTTACTAGAATTCAAAGGACCTTCAAGTACATAAATGGTATAGGGTACTTATTCAACATGTTGTATATAGAACACAAAAGAACCTCAGCTAGACTCTTTGTATATTGGCTATCTCTCATTGACGTTTCCTTATTCGATAAATTGTGACAAGAACACAATGGACACTTAGACAGAACGTTTGAATATAGGATATCTACCATTGAGTATATCTACCATTGACGTTGACTTATTCGGGATTGTGTTACTAGAATTCAAAGGACCTTCAAGTACATAAATGGTATAGGGTACTTATTCAACATGTTGTATATAGAACACAAAAGAACCCCAGATAGACTCTTTGTATATTTGCTATCTCTCATTGACGTTTCCTTATTCGATAAATTGTGACAAGAACACAATGGCCACTTAGACAGAACGTTGAATATAGGATACCTACCATTGACGTTATTACCTCATGTGTAACAAGAACACAAAGGACACTAAAAAAGAACGTTTTTATCTAGGATATCTACCATTGAAGTTAAATTATTCGGGATTGTTTGTAACTAAAACACAAAGGACCATCAGATAGATAGATTGTACAGGGAATATCTACTATTGGCGTTACCTTATTTGGGATTTTGTAACAAGAACACAGAGGACTTTCAATTAAATAAATGGTATAGGGTATATCTACCATTGACATTACCTCATTCAACATTTTGTATATAGAACACAAAGGAACCTCAGCTAGACAGTTTGTAGATTGGTTATCTTTCATTGATGTTTCCTTATCCAATACATTGTGACAAGAACACATAGGACCCCCACATAGAGGTTTGTATATTGGAATCCCGCCATTGACGTTATCTTATTCAACATGTTGTGAGAAGCACATAATGGACACTAAGATAGAACGTTTGAATATTGGATACCTACATTGACGTTACCTTATTCAAGATTATCTGACTTGAAAGCAAAGGAACCTCAGATAGAATATTTGTATAATAGATTTTCCTTATTCTATAAATTGTGACAAGAACACTATGGACACTTAGACAGAACGTTTGAATATTGGATACCTACCGTTGACGTTACCTTATTTGTAACAAGAACACAAAGGACACTAAAAAAGAACGTTTGTATCTAGGATATCTACCATTGAAGTCAAATTATTCGGGATTGTTTGTAACTAAAATATAAAGGACCATCAGATATATAGTTTGTACAGGAAATATCTACTATTGGTGTTACCTTGTTTGTGATTTTGTAACAAAAACACAAAAGACACTCAGATAGACGTTTGTAAAGCGAATATCTACTATTGACACTATCTTATCAGAGATTTTGTATCGAGACCACAAAGGACCATCAGATAGATAGTCGTATAGGGGACATCTTCTATTGAAATTACCCTATTCGGGATTTTGTAGTGAGAAAACAAAGACCGTCAAATAGATAGTTTATATATTGTATATCTCCTATTGACGTTTCAATATTCGATAAATTTTGACAAGAACACAAAGGACCCTCAAATAGAGGTTAGTATATTGGTTTCACACCGTTGTCATTACCTTATTCGAAATTTTGTGAGGACACAATGGAGCCTAAGAATGTTTGAATATTGGATACCTACCATTGACGTTACCTTATTCGAGATTTTGGAACAAGAACACAAAGGAACCTCAGATAGAAAGGTTGTAGAGGGGATATATACTTTTGACGTTACCTAATTCGAGATTATGTGACTAGAAAACATAGGACCCTCAGATAAAAAGTGTAAATAGGGGATATTTTCTATTGACATTACCCTTGTCTAGATTTTGTAACGAGCAAAAAGAGTACCATCAAGTGCAAAGTTTGTATAGGGGATATCTTCAATTGATGTTACATTATTCGACTAGTATGTGACTAGAACTAACAGATTGTATAATTAATATATATCATTGGCGTTACCCTATTCGGGATTTCGTAACAGAACACAAGTTAGTTTGTATGTGATAACTACTATTAGCGTCGACCTATTCCAGATGTTGTAACTAAACCAAACACGATGGACACTCAGATAGATAATTTGTATAGGGGATATCTACTATTGACGTTAGCCAATCGAGATTGTGTGACTACAACTGATAGATTGTATAGTTAATATATATCATTGGCGTAACCTTATTTTGGATTTTGCCCATGAATACAAAGGACCCTCAGATAGATTGTTTGTATTGGGGATTTCTACCATTGACGTTACCCAATCGAGATTGTGTGACTACAACTGATAGTTTGTATAGTCAATGAACACAAAGGACCCTCAGATAGATTGTTTGTATTGGGGATTTCTACCATTGACGTTTCCCTATATACTTCGTGATTAGATCAGCTACTTTTTATAGTAAATAGATATCATTGGTGTAGCATAATATGGGATTTTGTATCTTTAACATAAAGGACCCTCAGATAGATTGTTTGTATTCTATTATTGCTGTTACGTAATTTAGGATCTGTAACTTGAATACAAAAGACCCTCGGAAATATAGTTCGTATAGGTAATATTTATAATTGCCGTGTCCTTACACAGGGGCTTGTAACACAAACATTAATGACCCTCTACGAATAGTAAGTTCGTATACGGTATATCTATAATTGGCCTTACTTAATTTGGGTTTCTGTAACTAGAACACAAAGTACCCTCAAATAGATAGTTTTGCATAGGGGATTTCTATCATTGGAGTTACCTTATTCGGGATTCAGTAACTAAAACACAAATGACCCTCAAGTAGATAAATTGTACGGGGGATATCTACCATTGACATAACCTTTAGTAACTAGAATACCAACTACCCTCAAATAGATAGTGTGTATAAAAGACATCGTGTTTTCTTTATTTGTATAATCTCGATATCAATTACTTATACATTGACTGATAGACATGTAGGCTATATGAACCGGCAAACAAATGTTAGAACATGGCAGACAGGTAAAAACGGTAACACCATTAGGGCTCAAATGCTTTTGCATTTCACTCAACAAACTATGCTTAATTCACAAAGGATATTCAAATAACTCATTGACTGATTGAATCAATTCCGAAATATCTGCCATCTTTAATGTCTGGCTTAGGGAAATGTTAATTATACAAATTCAGTGATTATATATATATATATATAATGATATATTTATATACATCGTTTAACAGAGTATGTATTGTATTAGTAAAGACAAAATCAAAATAATATACAACTTTGGATGTATATGATTTGGGAGGTTTAATGTAACCAACAAATGATATTGTATTGTCAAATATGGTATCTAGATTATAATTTTAGGTACGGAGATAGACAGAGAGACAAGAGCGTGAACATAATTCAGAAGAATGATAGATTTAACTTTCACAATTTAACTTTCCAATTACGTTGAAAATCATTGTTATTGAATGAAAACAAATCATATTTAATCGAGTCAAACAAACTATCTATCCTACGCCCATATTAAACAAGGTATCAAGACAAATAACTCAGTTCAGTTGTTATTTCCTAGAAATCTAACCAGTACTAATGACTGGTTTATGAGCAATTCGAAATATGTTTATCTCCTGGAAAATGCTCTTTCTTAGTGCTTGGTGTAGTATCAATTTTAAGGTTTAAACTAACAGAAGTAATGCATAAACGTTGTTAACTGATATGTTAACAGTCTAGCAAATTGCCTTCTTTATATAAACAAGATTCTGATGTAACTTTATAGTTCGATTTAACATTGAATAACGCATGGCCATTTATTCCATTTTTATTAATATATAATACGAGTACATTTGTATATATATATTATTTTACTCGTGTCATTTAACGACTTTTTATTTATTCACTATAATTCGCACAAATGGACCAACGTGTGAGAAAGAACACTAGACGGTAGTTACAAAGGATATCTTATAACGTATACATCACGAACAATTCAATTTTGAAGAGGTGCGGAATGCAAAGGTTACGTTTCATCAAGGTCGATAAGTACCTTAAGGTATGGATCTATCTAATAATAAACAGCCCTGGGGCCCCCAAAACGTGACATGAGGGTAATGGAGAAAGAGACAAAAAAGGTTACACATATTTACCTGTAATTTGTTGGATATATTTCTGGAGTGTACAAGAACACGGTACTAAACATGCCAGTGGCAGCCATTTTACCAATTAAAGACAAACCATTCGCCAAAAACTTCACAGCACTGTTTGAAGCTGCAATAAAATATATTTAAGATGAACAAGCAATTGAGAATCTTTGAGTCACTGACAGTTAAGACTTATCAAATGGGACAATAGAGCTATTTCCGGTTTAAACTAAATGTATGTCTGCCTTCATGATATGGTTTCAACTAAAATGTCATACTTTTGTGTCATCCAGAATAAAGTATGTACTTGCACATGAATATACAAATATTGTTTGTGTAATTGTTTGTGTTGTTGTTTTGAGTAACTGATTGTTTCGTTTTAGCCCATTTTGAAGAACGAAAAGATGACACATCGGATGTTTATTTAAGAGTAACTGTTTAACTCACCAAAAGCTGTCATAAGCGCCGTTGAACAGATTAAGGAAATTCCAGCAGTAGCGTACCATACAATCATAGTCTTTTTTCGTCCAATTCTATAATGACAAAACATATATACATGTACATCATTTTAATGCTGAATTTTTAAAATGGACTTGTCCAACTTGCATTAGAAAGAGCTCATAGTTAAGTTTTGGGAATATCAAGATAAAAATGTTGTGTTGGTAAAGAGCCTGGTCAGACGATGCGGATGCAGCGGCTAGATTGGTTCTTTAACTTCACACAGATAAGTTCCAGCCATTTAATAACTTCAATCAAATCATAAAACAGTCGATACCTCAAACAACACCACTTAAGACGGATTTTACCTCATCATTCAAACAAAAGAATTGTATCCAGTCTATTAATATTGGTCAAATCAGTTAAGGAAAGCAAACAGGTGAATTTATTGTTCCCTTGAATAAGCGGAGTCGCGAGTTTAAACTCGGTCTCAACCAATTATTCGTTCAGATGATTGACACAAACATACTAGATGGGAAGGTAGCCAGTTGCATGGGGGAAATGCTGTGTGACGTATAGGAACTGATAGCCGGGAAACTTACTTTTGGTAAAATGTCGGCCTTTAAATAACTGACATACTGTTGAGGACGATTCTGTTCAGTATCCACGTCATATGGTTTGATTACATATAATACACGCCTTATTTATTTAAGTGTCTGATGTGTAAAACAATGTTCAAGTGCAATGATCTACAAAGTGGACTCTTACTTGTTAAACAGCCAGAAGTTGGCAATAAGTCCGGGCATTTCAACGAGACCACTCAGGAGAAAGTTCAAGTAATGGTCCCCAGCCAGGTGAGATGAAACAAGAGTTAATCCATAATAGGTACCAGTGGCAACAATCCTGCAAATGGGTAAAAAGGAAATGATATTTAAGACAATTGTTCAATAGAATTTGTCTTAGGTTAACAAGTATTTGATTGCCTTTGATATATTAAAGGTGATGAACTCCAAATGGTGATCAAAATTTTGAAATGTTGAAACTTCTGCAAATATTTCTAATAGTGACAACAAAGTAAGTAATAAGTAGTTCAAAACTATTTTGGCAGTAAATGTTGAACAACTGTCAATTGAAAGACATGAAAATGTACAAAATTTGGCTTACTGGGTATGTCTACCTAGTACAAATGAAGCATACACAATCAATATTTAGATGTTTACGGTACTGCATAGTGAAATCATTACTCATCCCAGAGTTATTATTCTAATATGTCAAGACAACTTTTGAACAGTTTTAAGACTTTGACTATAATATCTTGAGTTCAGCACATTTAAGTGCAAAAATATCTCTTTGTTTGCCAAACAACAACAAGGGTTTCTGACCAACCCTGTTGACACCGACACTTTTTGGAAACGCCATAAATCATTGTAGCGTAGCACAGCTTGGACGAGCTGTACTCTAGGAAAACCAAGTTCAGCTTATTGTTGACAAGCGTAGGGAAAATCTGTCTTTGCAAAATGTTCATCAGAGGTGTCTTGAACATATCTATTGGTTATTTACTAACTGCTCAGCCTGGTCAAACCGTGCAGAAGCGCAGATTGGTCAGGGTATAGTGTCGCAAGTGTCTTAACTTGGTTTTCCTGATACACTGCTCTGGTATACTTTGAATAACAACACAACTGTAGACACGACAAATCCAAGTCTTGACCAACATTCTATAAAGTCAAAAGTGTTTAACATGTTCCACTTATGTGGTGCTTGTAAAACCTTATTTCACAACACAAATGTTTGTAAATTATAGTTTGACATCGGAGGAAAAACCTTACATAGTAAATGTATACACATCTAGTAAAGCTAGTCTGAAGCATTGCATACACTTATGCGACAGAAAAAACACAACAATAAAACAACCTGTAAATATTTGGTATGAGAAATAACATAAGTATTTTCTATGCCAGTGTTTAAGTGAACACGTAACGTTTATGTCTCAAAAAAAGGTGCAAAACGCCGAAACTTACCACGCATACCAGAGTATGAGGGTGTTGATTCTGAGTTTGGGGTTTCTTAGAATATCGACAACTGTATACTTTTTAAGCTTCTCTGTACTCCCTTGCAGCGTAGAACCACTCGTACTCATCGTGTTATCGCTTCTATTATCAGGCATGAGTTGAGTAGATTTATCTAACTCTTCGTCGGGCATTGGTTGTTTTTCGCTGTGCGTATGGGTATCGTTTACAGACGTGGTAACCACAGGCAAAGGTGTATTATCTTTCCATACGGCCTCGACCTTTGAGTAATCAACATTATTCCATCTGGCAGCTTTCCTTATGATTCTCTCAGCTTCCTTTGTTTTACCATTGGATAAAAGCCAGCGGACAGATTCCTCCAAAATCCTGAAATAAACATTTTATTGAGTAATAAAAAGGGTCTTATGGAATTGTACATTGCTATTTATCGTTCATACAAAGAGTTTTAAACTGTAAAAATGGAAATGCATGGATCTTTGTTAACCGAATAAAAAGGGGTGCTTTTTATTGTGAAAGGGAGCCTTGATGCTGTGCGGCAATGTCTTCGATTGAATTATAAGTTATAACGGCTTGAACATTACCCATGCAGGTTAAGTATTTTCGTAAGTTACTCAATAAGGTAAATATTTAAAAATCTATGATTACGATCTGGGCGTGTTGATGCGACTATTAATATGACAGTTTTAGAAACTACTCAAAGTAAACTGGTTCTAAAAGAAACAATTGTAAGTGTAGTTTAAACATGCTTATATTGAGGGTTATTATCGGCTATATCCGTCACTTCGTGTGAAACCGACCTTTCAGGGTTGTGAAATAAATTGCAAAAACGGGGAATAAGGCCATTAAAGGCATAATAGTTTCACAGATGTTATAACCTGATGCCGAGCAGCGAAGATCCTGGTCAGATTGTTCAGTGGCGCTGATATGTTCGCATAGGCTTGCACATTCGGCTTTCGTAAGACGAGACCTGTAGTTGGTCGAAAGCGATTACACACAATGGCCATTTAAAACACTTGTCATTAATGCCTCACAGTTTCCTGTGATACTATAGACGTTTCACATCGTTGACGTAACGATTGGTGTACTGATGAGCCGTCGAAATCGGCGTAAAATAGCATTAACATGAACACAGTACGTACCACCACTCGAACAAGGCGTAGATAGAGAAGATGACCATTCCAATCTGTAGATATTTCCAATCAAGATCTCGGAAAGCGTATCCGTACATCGCAAGGATGACCATTCCACCGGTCCATGCCAGGAACGTTATGGCTTCCATATGGGCTCGAACCTCACGTGGAAACATCTCCAATGCCAGGACCTTGCCCGTACAAACTATGCCCTGTTAAAGAACAGTTCATACAGATGTATTTCAATTCAATTGATTCTCACCTCCAGTGAGAAATTCCGAAAATTCTTTATGTAATATTAAAATATAAAATAGATTAATTCAAAATTGGAAACATTTGTTTGACAAATATATCAAAACAATGTATAACGAAGGGAAACTGCTCCTTTTTCGAGCAGTTTTAATTTTTCCCAATATACTTATCATGTCGTTTGCTGTTGAATCGTCAAATATTGTCATTATCTAATATAACTGATATACCTTAAAAAAACCTTGACTTCAATCAATCCATTAACATATTTATCTAGATATTGATGTTCGTTAAGTCTAGAACGTTCTTGAGTTTGATATCCAGTAAAGATTATTTTATGAAATATATACATGCACATACCTGTTGGAAAGTTCCAGCCACCAGTCGCAGTATAGACAATATCAAAATGTTTGGTGCGAAAGTCATCACAAGCATGGTAAAGAATACTCCCAGGTGCGAAATCACATGAACCTTTTTCCGACCGAATCGATCCGCCAAGTGGCACATGACCAGGGCACCAATACCTTGTCCAGCCAATACCATTGATTGTGCAAGAGCAGCTAAGTTTGCCCTATTGCACACCAGATTCCACTGAAAAGAGAGTAAAAATCTTCGTGAATATTTATGTATATATATACATGTAGTACATATGAGCGTTCATCAGGTAACTAGTATCGTTTGTGTCATAGTTGCGCCTTTTATATGTATATAAGCCATGTTATTTGCATAGACATATTACAAACAGATTGTGTTCGCTTACCGTTTATGTTTTAAATGGAACATAACAGTTTAACTCTTTGCACGTTTTTGAAGGGTGTTCAAAAGTTATAACAACATTATCATTTAAACACTTTTTTTCAAATTTATAGAAATGCTTATGAGGAGCAACTTCTCCTTTTCTTGAAATAGTTTTCTTATTAAACGTAGTTCCAGGAACACCAACTTAAGCGTTACTAATACATGTGTAGATAAATGTCTGCCTTCGTATCCATGCATTCGGATCCAAATGAATATAATTTATCAGACAATTCTAGACATATTCTATTATAGGAGAACAGTGCGGATGTGCCGGTTGATCTACATCTACAGTGGTCGCACCGAGCCGCGATAGCTCAGTCGGTATCGACAATGGCTATCAATTCAATTGATATAAACGGTCGTGAGTTCGAACCCCGGCTCGGCCATTTATTCTTCCGGTGATGAACAAGTCATTATGAATAACTAGCGCCATTCGACTTCCACACATGGGCTAAATAGTTTATGGGGGGAAGGTCGCCAGTTGCCTTGGAAGAATGTGTTGTGGAGTTCTAGTGAGACGTTAGGTGAACTTGCCGCCATTATATGACTAAAATACCGTTGAAAACGGCGTTCAACTCCAATCAACCAATTTACAATTGTCGTAAATGACGTAAAGTTGGTTTTCTGGGAGCGCCGCTATCATATTGAATAACGAAGAAAATCTACATCGCGTAACACTATTGAATATCACTGCGGAAATCTAAGATATACGACCACACTGCCGGATTCTAAGATATAAAACCACTTCCATCGATTTCGTAGATCGTTGGAGGAAGACATATCGGAAACCTTTCTTGACAGCTTCCCATTCATCATACATGGAACGTCATCTAAGAAAAGCTTTCTAAAAGTTACGATAGAGATCATCCACCAAATGTCGATATGTACTCGTATATGTTGTCTGACCAGAGTCTTCACGTGTTGACATTCAGCAAAACCAACACCGTTAATTCATTTTCAAAACTTGCGTCCATTTCTACAGTTTTCTTGACAGGTTCGCCATTAAGTTCGACCCTAATTGAACGTGACAACGGAGCTCTTCGTAAATAGGAACATCCCACGCTTTAAATTCTTTCCCGCATACAGACGCCTCATGGTGCCTCTGCAGCAGACGACTTCTGAAAACAGTGTAGCAAACGGAGAAATTGCTCATAATGAGCAATTAACCTTTTTGTCATAATAATTTCAACTCTGTTCAATAATATTACTTCGACTTATAGAGATTTCGATGTTTTTTCCTAGATGTATTCAACGTCGTCTGCTGCAGCTTTCTTGTAAATGGGAAAAAAGGTTTAAAGCTAGGTCTAAATAATTGATCATTTCCCCGGATATTACGATTCTAGACGCCTTCACGGTGATTATGGCCCATCGATTGGTTGTCCCTGTCTCACACACATACTTATTGTGATACATCTGCAGTGGACGACTTTTGAAACATTGATGCAAAAGAAAAATTGCTCATAAAGAGAAAATGTTCAACAATATTAGACAGATATACCTTCATTGATTGAGATTGTCTATGCTTTTCCCTAGGTACTTTAAATGTCGTATGCTGCAGATTTATTGTATGTGGGAAAGGGTTAACCAGCAAGAAATACAAGCTTCTTTCTAATATCAATAGCGGGACACCCAATAGATCATTCGGAACATAATTATTCCTTTCTATGTTTGAACAAAACAAGTAAATCCCCAGTGACGGTCTGGCAATTTGCTGATCATTGAGTTTTCCAAATGTTGAGATGCTAGAATTGTAAGGAATATGTGAAATGATTATAATAAGCATTAACTAATGTTCGTTGATCTCTCCGACGTTAACCCTTTTCCACATGCAGACGCATTTTGACGCAATAGCAGCAGACGACTTTTTGAAAACATTGTGGCCAAAGCTGAAATTGCTCATGATGAGCCATTTCTCCTTTGGCCACAATGTTTTCAACTTTATTTAACAATTAGTTTTTTGGAGATTTTTCAGGTTTTTATCTCCATGTTTTCAAAGTCGTCTGCTGCATATCTGCTGTATGTGGGAAAGGGTTAAGACAAAATGACACGTATAACAATCACTGGACAGGCACGGACCATTGTCCTTAGACGTTCCGTTAAAATAACTAACTACATGAACAATCAGCTTGTTTCGTATGAGGACAAAAGGCTAACATAAGACATCGTTAATTCATTGAAAGCAAGGGACAGGTACAGGCAGTCACAATCGTTCAATTTTGATTAATCTAATTTGCATTTAAGGAGAGTTTTCTGTTTTAAATGAAAACGTAATTGAGTTTCGCAGAGTGCCTTTCGAAATTTAATTTAACCACTTCAAGTAAAACGGGGTCTTTGTCGCTAATAAACATCGCACGGTTTTCACTCGCATCTTAAATGTGATAGTATACAATAACTGATGCTGATTAAGACTACATACTGAGAACATCGCCCACATTGAATACATTCTAAATCGAAAAAAAAAAGGGAAATACAAAAGCAAAATAAAGCTTGAAGAGCATTTCTCATTGTATATAGATATGTGACCGGTGACGTCTCATATGGAATGAAGTTCTTACTTGATTTCTGAAAAATATGACAAAATAATACAAGTGAAGCCACCTACTGGATTTACACCAATACATGTCTTTGTAGAAATAGAAATTGCCAAATCATCCCCGATTCACTTTAACGCCGCTTTTAAGCCAAGTACCACACGAAGGCCACATAAGAAACCTGTGACCAAAAGCACACATTTTGAATACTCGTTAATAAGACTTCTCTTACAACCTTATGACAAACATTGACGATCCTGGTCGGACTGTGTGGAGGCGCGAGGATATGTTTTGATAGCTTGTTTTCAATAGACATGACCTGTGTATTATACACAAATGTTCATTTTGCTGCACAACTGTAATTTAAGTCACAATTCTTGTTTATTGAAATAAATAACTTTTTCATCAAAAGGTTATACTTCAGTTAAGCCGAAACTGCAGAAGACATTTTGTGACAATTACAATCACGTATCATTTACTTAAACAGCGATCTGTTATTAGTGTTCGCAGGTTGCATTAATTAATTTTATTTTGAACTGTATGAAACAAAATTGCATTGAAAGTGTTACGTAATACCGCATACAAAGGAACACCAGGCTTATCTTGTAACTTTGTTATCTGTTTTTTCTTCTTTATTTTTTATTGTTATCATGAGAGACATTTTTTGAGATAAAGATCGCTTTAGCATCGGAGGATGCCAGATGTCAGTTTCAGAATGTCCGATAAGGAACACCGTTCACATTATAACATTATAAAACATATCACCAGCCAACCTTTCATGATTGCTTTGATATCAATTCGAGACTCCCGACTACTGATGGTACTTACACCATTAACATTGTGGTGTTTTATTTATTCATTGAATTTGAGATTAACACCATTTGACCGAGTTTTCTTGTTTTAGCACAGACAGAAAATACATCAGCCGTCCCACGAGAAAAACCAACATTATGGTCTCTGCGTAATGTATCAACCCAGATCAGCTTGCGAAGTCCGCGCAGTTAATCCGGGCGTACACATTCCGTATCAGGGGGACAGAGGTATAGAGTAATGCTTCCTGACGACTAACCAGTACTTGGTATGGAAATCCTGTATCTATGCGAAGTATGAGCAAAGCCAGCCGCGCCGTCTGACCAACCTCTTTACTATTGATTGCTAAACTCAACATTTACATTTTTATCTTGATATTTCTGTAATTGGTTATGGACTTTTCAAACTGCAAAGCTTGAACTTTCCATTTAAAAAACATAGCAACTAAAGGGTTAAATCAATGCCATAAAAAAAACGCAAGAAGTGAACGAACCCGGAACGCCTGGTCTTAAAAGACAAGAGCTGACGACTCAACCGTCGCAGATTAGTGAGAGTGTCGTGTAGAAATTATAATTATAATAGTTAGAAGTAAAATCTACACTTGTTATCTTTGGGTTTTATTTTGAAAACCGAATAAACTCAGTAAAATCTAAATCAAACATTGCATGATCAAATGAATTATCCTCTCTTATCACACCGTGGTGTCCTATTCGATGGGTATGATGACACACGAATATCACACTAGACATCCTGGGTATAAAAAGTCAATGTATTGATCATGGCATATTACCTTATTAAAAACCTTTCCCATATACAGACGCTTGCTGACGCATCTTGAAAACAGTGTGACAAAAGGAGAAATTGCTCATCATGAGCAATTTCTCCTTTTGTTACTATGTTTTCAACCTTACTAATAATTAAGCTCTTACTTATGGAGATTTCTTTAATGTTGTTTATTGCTGATGTGTTGCATGTTGGAAAGGGTTTACGCAGTTATTGTAACATGATAAGGCTAATACCAGATAGACGTAAGGAAAATTTAAATATTTAATCAATAATGTAATATAAAAATCAATGATTCGTCATCGATGTGTTAAACAACGTTTAACAGCCTCCAAGTATAGTACCATAATATTGAAATGATTGATTGTAAGGCGTTTTACGCCGTCTTCAACAATACTATACAGTTATATCACGGCGTTTCCTGGGAAAGTTACCAGTACTACTTCTATTCTGACCCCAGCCAGTTAGTCGTAGTGCTAACCCCGCAACCCTGAGTGCCATGGAGGGAAGCCATTGCTACAATTTTTAATGTCTTTGGTATGAACCGGTCGTGGATCCACACTGTTGGTTTTCTCGTGGGACGTAAAGATTCTTCTAACCTTTTCCCACATACAAAGTAATCCGGGGCTGACTACTTTGGAAACATCTAGGCAAATGTAGGGAAATTTACTATACTTGAATGGGAAAACAATTGTCTAATAAAGTGAAATGCGTTTGAAAGGTTTAAACAAAAATGGCAAGGTTATAACAAAACCGTTATGCTACATTTCTTAATGAAACCTTTCCTTTCATGTTTGTAAAATGCGCTAAGGTCGAAACGTTATGTTTTTTTATTGAACCCATACATCGCGTGTTCTGTGCTATAAATGGAGGGTGAAGTATGTGATCATGTAAAATGCATGGCTTATTAATTAGCTCCCATTGCGTCAAACCTGTACACGGTTGAGTAATAAAAAATGTACCTGCGTCGAGATTGATTGAAAATTGCTATTGGCGCTGAAACTTCTTAACCCTAAGTCATAAACACAAAATAAAAACTCCCTGCATGAATGCCAGGGCGAAGCGTGGCAATAATCAAGGTGTAGGCCGTCTCGTGAGAAAATCAACATTGTGGACTCTGCGAAAAGTGTCGAACCGGATCAGCCTAAGCATGCCACACAGGCCTACCCGGTTAGACACGTTTCGCTGTGGATTTTCTGTTTCAGGAATAACTACTTTATAAATCTATCCCCCTATCGCCGCAGCTACATTTTGGGGCATTTTGAGAACAAATGTGTAGGCCTAAAGGGAGCTACGCCCCTGGAATGAAGAACTATTGAATAGATTCAAAACATTTTTGAACGAGGAGGAATTGCTCATCAAATGAGCAATTTCTCCTTTTGCCACAATGTTTTTAAACATCGTCTGCTGCAGAGGTGTCAGAAAGCGTATGTAGGTTGGGAAGTGCTTAATAAACGGCATAGCACATATGCATTGAATCAAAATAACATTGTAGTACCTCTTCAGCAATGAACCTATCGTATAGGTTAAACCAAACGTTTTACTACGAAGTAGACAAAGAAACATTACTGGGAACAAGTTACAAATTACACAGTGGTAATTTATTATGCATTACTTCCAGTCAGGAATACAGTACAAGGTGATATGAAAATTATGCAATTATGGCAGCCAAAACGATCTTCACTGGGGGAAGTTATTGATTGAGCTACACGATGATCGCCTCGACCGCCCGAAACAGCCGTAAAATCCCTCCAATCGTAACCCTTTCCCTGCAGGATGCAGACGACACTTGATTCCATTGCAGCAGACGACTATTGAAAGCATTCCTCGTGAACGAGAAATTCCTCACAATCACCTATTTCTCCACGTTCTAACATGTTTAAAACTGCATTTCAAAATTTTACAAATATTTGAAGCAGAACAAGAATTTAATTTACTTTAACTTTATCAATCTATATGTCACACGTGGCAATGACAGATACAAGTTACAGGAGGAATATTTGCTTCAAGATTGAGTTTCGATTTCCGCGTTAATTTCCTATTGCATGCGAGTCTATGATATTCCTTCCCCCCACGCCCCAAAGCGTTAAACGTCTGCATTTCAGTAAATCAATATGTCAGCCCAGTTGAAAAGAAAAACGACAATCGGCGTTTCACGACGCAGTCTGATCAGGGTCTTCTCTGCTCCTTATCTAGTCGTACAAGCATCATATAAACCTTTGTTGGAAATCCTATGTTAACTAAAACCAGATAGCTAAAGCATGTCATTTTACCTTTAGCTTTTTTAAAAACTGTCTGTTTAGAGTGATAAGATTGATTGATTGGGGTTAAATGTCACTTTAACCATTTTTTAAGCCATATTGTGGCGGTCAGTTCACCTACTCATGTGTTTCCTGGCTTTCTCACTCCAAGCAACTGGTTGCTTTTACACATAGACTAATAGCCCATTTGTTGAAGACGAATAACGCTTATCACAATAACTTTTGTCAAAGAATGCCGGAATAAATGTTGGCCGAGCTTGGGGTTCGAGCTCGCAACCACTGGATTGATAGCCCGCGTCGCTATATACTAAGCTACCGGGGTTTGGCTTTTCGATAAAAAATGTATCGACTAAAACTTCCTGTGAGAACAAAATCATTTATAAAGTTAGTGTAAGCCGGCATGTAACCATGGTCAATGGCAACGCTTCATCCGTTTAAGTGATACAGCTGGTGTTTGCAACAGAAGACTTCTTTAAACAATGAATGCTACTTCTCTAACAATGCTTTGAATATGTATTTAAACTATTTCTTCCTATCGGGATAGTTATTGTAGTTCTTTCGAATCGGGCGGTCCTGAAATACATGTACGAGTATAGTGTAATATAACATTACTTTACTTAGCAACTGCCAGTCTATAAATGTGCATGGATTAAAATTTAACTCTTTCATCGCCAATGGCAATATAGAGGTTTTGGCAAACAAAATATAGTCAGATGGGTCATCTCGTAACGAGCTGTCTCACTTGAAATCAGCATTGTTTGTCCCTAAGTAATCGAAAGATTCCAAATTTTTATTACATGAAGTCGCCCTATTTTAAAATGGAAGAGTCTATTTTAGGAATCTCGACGCCGTAAGAGTTAAACGGACCTGTATTTCCAATACGTCGGTCGACATATGAACCCTTCTAATAATGGGTATACGTCACATGTAATCGCAGTTTATGTCAGGTGTCTGATTCACAACACGCCGTGAGAAGCAAACAAGTATCTCAGGTAAGTACAGTTAATCTCAACAAAGCCTCAACGGTCTGCCTAAATGTTAGAATATATCAACATTAATTTTGTTTCCGATAACACTGTAGAAAGGTATTCTTACTAGCTAACGCCAATGTACATTTGTCCACGATGCAAAAAACGGGGTATTTAAATTCCCACATTTCGCCCGACTCAGCTAGAATGCATTGAGCCATTGTGTTACGTTGCCGAACCAAGTCAGCGTGAATGGACTGAATCGAATTAAGGCTTAACTGCATTCGCCCATTGTGTTACGCTGCATAATCAAATCAAAGTGAATGACTGAATCGAATTTAACTGCGCTATTATGAACTCGTTCAATACTTGAAAGAAAGCCATGGAAGTAACCATGGAGCACATTTTATAAGAATATCAAATCTCATTGAACTATTAAGTCGACCAGTAGTACGATTTAATCCTTTCGCTGCCAATGTCAATTTAAGGCTTTTGCAAACAATGCAGATTCCGGTCTCTCCTGAAATATTCATTGTTTGGCTCTTAGAGATTAAATTTTACCAAAGTTTCTATTGGACGAAAAATGGAGTGGTCCAATTTTCAACATGGATGACTCAACTATGTGAAATTCGGCAGTGAAAGAGTTAACACATATAAACGTACACATATCCATGGGTTCATTGAATGTTTTGTTATTACTATGAGTTATGTCATACGAAAAGAAAACCCCAGAGCTTTCCAATTTTCTGGCAAGTGTGATCAAATGGCTTGGACCACCTCGATGGTAGAGTGTCGCAGATACTCGCAACATACTTATACGAACAGAGAAGATTCAAATCGGACTGTGCGGAGGTCGCAACGTCCCTAGTGATGGGTTAGACTTGACCTGACCTGACACATTTTAACCCATCCCACATACAACAATGTCACCCCAGACGACCGTGATAACATACTTGTGCAAATGTGGAGAATCCCTATAAATGAAATAATTATTATTGAAACAAGTTCTATAACTTCTCTGATATGATCAGAGAGGGGATTGAGTTCCCGATTGTAATCCTTAACGCAAATGCCCTGATCACATGGTCAACCAATTACGTTGACAATCTTTAGGTTTTCATTCAGTTAACATAACCGTTTGAAATAGTAATATTAACTCTTGCATTGCTGAATTTCAAAGAGTTGACTCATCCATGTTGAAAATTGGACCACTCCATGTTTCGTCCGATAGGAACTTTGGTGAAATCTAATGTCTTAGAGGCAAACAATGCACATTTCAGGAGAGACAATTCGTTATGAGCTGTCTCTCCTGAATCTACATTGTTTGCAAAAGTCTTTATTTGCCTATGTCAGAGAAAGGGTTATACAAGTAGACCAGGTGGCAATTGTTAACGATATTGTCAATAATAATAGCAAAACCTCTGAAGCTCGATTTTCCTGTGATGTGGCTCTGACACTGTGATAAGTGGATATCTAAGATATAAGTAACTGAGATAAGCGGCAACATTATACAGTTCCAGTCATTAGTTTCCCAAAGATCATTTGGAAATATATGTCAGTTCACAACACATAAACACAATTTGATACGATTTCATTGTAGTATATGCCTCGTGACCCGTTACAAAAATCCATTAGTCAACACATTATCGTGTAAATAAATACGCCTGTTTATTTTGAATAGCCATTTGATAATCTATTGGATTTAAGCTTCGCAGTTTTAAAAAGATATATTGATCACACCAGTCAGTGTATAAATACCCCCAATTGCTTCTCATGTTATACTCAATTCTGCAAATTTCACGTAACGATTAGGATACGACGGCAGAGAAAGTAAACTAATTCCAAAGTGCAGACCTACATCCAGATTAAGGATAGTAAAGTCAATGTTTTAAAACAATTCAAAAGTTGTCTTGAAATATTAGAATCATAATTCTGGGATAAAATTAGAGTAATTATTTTAATTTCTAGTTCAATAAACATCTAAATGTTGATCGTGTTTGCTTCATTTTTACTGGGTAGACTTTTATACCACGTTAGCCAGATTTTGTACATTTTCATGACTTTCAATTGACTGTTTTTATACATTTTCTTCCAAAATAGTTTCGAACTATTTATTAATTACTTTGTTGTCACTATTAGCAATATTTGCTTAAGTTTCAACATTTCAAACTTTTGATCTGCATCTGGAGTTCAGCACCTTGTCAATATTAGCCGCCAAAGGAAGCGTTTGCATTGACAAGACGAACATCCATGCGTCAGTATAAATACCAATGTCAAGGTTACTCCAGACATGATTGGTGCAAATGTGTAGTTAATTCACGACGCAGAGGCATGGCGGGCAAGTTTCCAACTAGTTTAACCCTTACCCACTTACAACAGATCTGCAGCAGACAACTTTGCAAACATGTAAGCAAACTATAGAAACTCGGTTTAAATCAAAGTATAATAAAACAAATGCGTTGAAAACCTTGTGGCAACAGGAACAAATGCTCAATATGAGCAATTTCTCCTTTTGTCACATTGTTTTCAAAAGTCATCTTATAAAGACCCGTCCAAATGCGTCTACATGTGGGAAATGGTTACATCTGGATAGTTTGATTAATTAGGAATTTTGACATTCTCTTATCTTTCGTTTTTTATGCTTAATAGGAGTTTACAATGAAATAAATGTATCAGTTTATAAATAACGGGATAAATGATATAATGCTATAGTTTGTATATCTCCCAAAAATAGTTTCCGTAAGGACGCGGGTTGTCAATTCAGGGGTTTCGAGTTCGAACCCCAGCTCGGCAAACATTCCTTCTGACGTTGGACACAAGTTAATGCAACAAGCGTCATTCGTCTCCCACTAAAGGGCTAACAGTCTATGTGGAAAAGCAGTCGGGGGGGGGGGGGGGGGGGGGGCTGCTGTGAGAAAGCAGTGGAACACAAGGGTATGAGAGCTCTGGCCGCTGTGATATAACTATACTCAAAGTTATATAAGTAATTTCACAAACGAAGGTTCCCAAAGCCTATAAACTTAACGTCAACATTTATAATAACAGCTTAACAATATATTCACAAAAGAAAAAACGATGAATGGAAATAATATCACTGATTTTTTTATTTTAAAATTGGATAATTCGATCTATGCTGTCCTCATAAATTCAGTAGTTTATAGAATTGTATTGCAAAAAAACCATGTTAACCCTTTCCCTCATATAGACGCTTTCTGACGCCTCTGCAGCAGACGGCCTTTTGAAAACATAGTGACAAAAGAAAATATTGCACAAAACGTGCAATTTCTCCTTTTGCCACAATGTTTTCCATTCAATTATGGAGATTTTCTATGTTTTGACAAAATACGTTAAAAATCGTCTGCTGTAGAATTGTCGTATGAGGGAAAGTGTTAAGGGGGTCCTTATTGCGAAGAGCCTAATTATTTACCACATGTTTCGTTCTCGGTCTATCCTAAGGTTAACCCTTTCCGCACTTGCAGACTCATTTTCATTTAGAAGCATCTGCAGCAGAAGTCTTTCGAAAATATTGTAAAATATTGTAACAAAGTGAATTTGCTTCATGTTAATGAGTAACCTCCCATATTGCCACAATGCTGTTAACTTTATAATTCTATTCAATTAATATATTTTCATTTACATTTTTAGTTTTTATATTTTTGCCAAGATATTTTCAAACTCGTCTGCTGTAGATTTCTTGTATGTCGGAAAGGGTCAGAGTCGGTTATCAATTCGTCTATACATTAACGGTGGACATTGAACCTAAACGTAACCGGTGTTTCCATTACAAAACCCAGACAAAATCTTTCCAGCCGGCTGGCTTTCATCTAACGAAACCAGAGACATAACGTATATCCAATTCGGTATAGCTTCTGTCTATAGATCGTTGACCTTTTTGGAATACAAAGATGTCTGCGTTTTGTATCAAGATACTGTCAGTTCTGCGTGGTATTAAAACATAAGCAATGGGTACAGATAAGTATTTCGTCCAAACGATAGCAAAACCTCCACTCATATATCAGCTCATTATCACAAAGTCGTTGTTATTTGCTTTGTTACCGTTTTAACCCTTTCCCACATACACCACATATGTAGAAGACGACTTTGAAATCATATGGAGATAAATATTGAAAAATCTCTTTCGGAGACCTCCCTTTTTGTGACTCAGCGTTGCCGGGGTGGTACTACTACCACTCCTATTGGGTGCAGATACAACCCAAAGAACTCTAAGATTACCCGGATATGCCATGTCAGAAACCCAAATTGTCATGAACATGCAAAGATTTGTTTTCCTGTAGCCCGACTCGAGTGTTCACCTAGCACCGGGACACCCATAAAGGAGCGGTTCGACATAATAGGTCGTATATGAGCCAGTCCTAGGGAAAAGGTACTCGTTGGCTTTGGTGAAGAATGTAGATCAAGATCCAGATCCAGAGCAGGCGGTGTTCTCGCACAGTCTGATCCATATATACACTTGTCACTAATTATCTACATAAGTGTGCGAGAAGGATCTGTCAACGTGTATGCAATCTGATCATGAATGAGATGACGTAAAGCTTCTCTGAACCTCCACTGCCAAGGTGTACCTTTCCCAATGAACGGGCACATATCGAGGGCTAGGCGTGAAACAGTTGTAACTAAAATCGGTATTTGTTTACCAAGCTTAATCACCTCGCCATAAAGTCTTTATAAGCGTTACATCATTTTTCTTGGTAAACAATGGAAATTTAGGTGCCATTGCTCGTTCTGAGCAATGGCACCTAAATTTGCATTGTTTACAAAGGGGTCAAAATTGCCCCTAAACTAGGGTTTTCAAAATAGGTTTTTAGTTACAACCGTTTCACACCAAGCCCTCGATATAGGTTTGATGGCATTCATGACAACCATACTTGGATATCTGCCATATCTTTTGGGGGTAAACCATGATTGATTTAACCCTTTTGTTCATTTATCTGAAAAGTTGGGGTAATTCCTTTACATAGCAACCGACACATGACATTTGTTAACGTTGGGTGTTTAAAACGCATCGATGAAATGGTTCGTTCTCATAACAAAATCATGGTCTCTTTAACTACAATGTTTTCCAGCAATTTCCGTGACAGTAATTGCGAAAGTAGCCTATAAAAGAGATTCATGACGGTTCAAGCAGTTACACGAAAAGCTTCACATGGAGTCAGGAATTGTGATCTGCATTCGTTTTGGTTCATTGCGATAAGATAGAGGTTGGTATGACTTTTAATGATCACGCGTGACCTTTATATGGGAATTGTGAAATATGTCCATTGGCCGAGTTTCAAAGTTTAGGTTTGGAAACAAGTTTAAACAACACATTCATGATTCTCCTACTACAGGAAAATTGTTCGGATTGGACACGTCCTGTGTCGATTTAATGTGTGGCCTTTAGCGTCTTTTAAACGTAAATATCTCTCGTTACCAAACTAGTTCATTTGTTGCGGATAGTCACTCGCACCGTTGAAAATAGTTCCATTGTCCGTAAAGAGCTTTGTATCCTTTTGTCGCAATGTTTTCAACTCCATTCGCCAACTATACTTTTAATTATGAAACTTTCCAACATAGGTGTCCAGAAGTTTTCGAGGTGAGCTGCTGGACATTTGTTGTATGTGGGAATGCATGGACGGTAACATTGAAAGAAGGTTTCCATGTGACGGTCACTCTCATTAAACCGAGAATCTTACCTCACTCGCAGGGGCGTAGCTTGGCAATAATCAATGTGTAGGCCATCTCGTGAGAATATCAACATTGTGGACTCTGCGTAAAGTATCGACCCGGATCAACCTAAGCATGCCACACAGACGTACCCGGATATACACTTTTCGCCTCCTGTGGATTTTCTGTTTCAGGAATCACTACTCTATCTATCCCCCCTTAGACGGAATGTGTCGGCCGGATCAGTCTGCGCGGACAGCGCATGCTGATCTGGTCGATACATTACGCAGATGTGTATCGCCGCAGCTGCAGTTTGGGGCATTTTTAGAAAAAATGTGTAGGCACGTGCCTACAGTGCCTAAAGGGAGCTACGCCCCTGACTCGCTAGTCTATCGAAATGATGACTGCCGAATACAGGTAGTTTCCGATTGGCCTTCGTGTCAGCCAATCAAATTGCCGCTTACAACATCGTTCGATATAAAAAACAGGGGTAGATAATTCATATAAATAAACGAGAAAGAGGAGTTGAGAATGTGGTGTGTTCCGTCTGTAAAGAACCGGGCGTTAGTTGTATCATGCTATTTCATTGAACCAAAGAACGAGCCGCTGCTCGTGAATATTTATGTGTATAGGGCCAATTCGAGACGACCTTTTATGCGGTCCCGTCAGATCAAATATACGTACAGCAAAACAGTTTGATTTGATTTCAGTGAGATTGCGTAAACAATTTCAAAGGGATATATATTACCTCAGTAGCGTACGAGTTGCTCTGTGCGTACTTGTATGCTGTGCACGTTCTGGTATCCAGCAGATTGCTCGTGTTTCCGGAAGTGACGTATACATCGTACATGCATTTGTCGTCTTCGTTGGGTTTGTACGTGTTGTATGTGTACTGGTTGGTGGTATTTGTTGTCGGTGTGTCACATTCGTACTCGGGCATGTAACCTGCAAGCATAAACAAGGTAAATGTTACACAGTGCTATGGAGCGAATGCTGTACGAACGTGTACGCGGTCAATCAGTTACCACAATGACCTTACATAGATATACTAGTACTTTGTTAGGTAAATGTGAAAAACACCCCTGTTCTGTAATAATTATTCTGCATTATCATCACATGCTTTCCAGTGGATTATTGACATGCAATAGGGGTTTATAACCTGATAAACTCACTGTTTAAATCAAGTATTATGTTTTAACATTTAAATGAGTCTGTATGGTAAAAGAGTGTAAAAGCATGACGAAATGTAAATAACAAGTCTTAGTTTAGATGTCAAATTTTCATTCGCTGACAGAAAAAAATATGTATTTTATGGCTGTTGGTGCGTTTTTAGCTAACCTTTTCCCACATACAACACATCTGCAGCAGGAGGATTTGAAATTATATGACAGACATATAAAAAATCTCCATAAATGAAAGCAAACTTTTTAAATAAGGCTGAAAACATTGCGACAAAAGGCGAAATGTCTCATATGAGCAATTTCTTCTTTTGTCAAAATGTCTTCAAATGCCGTCGGATACTGGAGCGCCTGTATGGAGGGAAAGGGTTATAATAAATCTGGCTCTAAAACGTATCAAACAATTATCCTCTATGTCTCTCATATCGAGGGCTTGGTGTGAAACAGTTGCAACTAAAATCGGTATTTTTTTACCAAGGTTTTTCACCTCTCCATAGAGTCTTTAATAGCGTTAACTCATATTTCTTGGTAAACAATGGAAATTTAGGTGCCATTGCTCGTTCTGAGCAATGGCACCTAAATTTGCATTGTTTACAAAGGGGTCGAAATTGCCCCAAAACCAGGGTTTTAAAAATAGGTTTTTAGTTACAACCGTTTCACGCCAAGCCCTCGATATGCTAATACGATAACCTTACACCGTGCACAGTACTGGTTGAGATAAAAGAGAATAATTCCCACAAAATAACCCTGTAGTTTATCCCGATGAGTGTTCTCATAGTTTATCATTTCGTATGCATTTCTACTCATCAGCTTAAGTGCATGCTCTCTTAACCCTTTACAACATACAACACATCTGCAGCAGACTTTTTTGAAAACGTCTTGGCAAAAATGTGAAAAATCTCCATAAATGAGATTGTGGCAAAAGGATGAATAGCGCGTTAGGATTAATTTCGCATTTTCCCACAGTGTTTTCTTTAAAAGTCGTCTGCTGCAGGGTTATCAGAAAGTGGATTTATATGGGAAAGGATTAAGACACACTATACAAACCTTCCCAGTCGCTTTACATCTTGGTAAATGACAGAAATCCTTATTATATAAATGCTGATAAAAACTGCTGAATACATTTTTGAAAACATTGTGGCAAAAGGTAAAATTGCTGAGCAATTATTCTTTGCCAAAATGTTCTCAATTCTTGTTAAAATGTCTACATTCATTTATAGAAAAGTTTCATACTTTTGCCCATATGTTTTCTGCCGCCAATTTATTGTATATGGAAAAGATTTAATAAAAAATAGTTCATAAGCAAAACTGTCATTTGAGAGAAGAAAAACGCATACAAAATGGTTTGACCACATGTCCTGTTCGGACTAACTTATTTCTTAATAACCAATATCAAAAGGTTCATATGGAAATCCAGTGTTTATAGAATTTGACTTCACGTTATCTCTACTCGGGTCTCCGAAGTTGGTGAGCCTACGCATTCAAAGAACTACCCTGCCGAGGACTAAATGAATCTGTGAACAGAAAAAAAGTTCAACACTTCTCAGTGCTTGTACAAACTCACCCGAAAAAACGGCGTCATGAACTTGGGATAATCGCGAAGTTAAAATGATATATAAAACTATATAAATAGATAGAATCTAGATGTGTGTGTAAGATGGCTAGGGAACTCGGCAATTTTCTGAATGACTGATAATTATGGAATTCCACCACACGTGGATTTCATCGCTCGAGTCGTAAACTTAACTGATGAATGGCTGATTGTACCATAGGTGATGCATGCTCATACAGTTATATCTACGTACAGGTATAAATGGAAACCGTGGGATCTGATTTGAGGATTATCTTTCTTCAACCCATCTTAATATATGAGCCGCGTTGAGTGATTTGCTTCTTATTAACACATTGTAATGGTAGCATTGCATAAAGGTAAATTGGTGGGGCTACATTTGTAGTGTTCGATCAAAATATGACCAATTAACAGGTGGACGCTCATCGACATAGAACCGCTGATTTCCAACACCTGATTGAGGAACGAGTAGCGAACAAAACAGATCAACATTAGACAGCGTGAATATGAAGACTGATCTTGGGTCAACCTTGTCCGCAAATGCTGTTCAATGAAGAGCATAACATGATATGAGTCGTCCCGCGAGAAAATCAACATTGTGGACTCGGCGTAAAGTATCGACCCGGATCAGCCTAAGGCTTACCCGGATAGACACTTTTCGTCTCCTGTGGACCTTCTGTTTTAGAAAATATTACTCTATACCTCTATACCCATGAGGCGGAATGTATCGATCCGGATTAGCCTGCGCGGACTGCGCAGGCTGATCTGGGTCGATACATTACGCAGAGTCCATAATGTGGGTTTTCTCCCGGAACGGCTCATATGCCAAAGTCGTTTAAAGTCGAATGTTCTTTATAAACGTCACGTGAAGCTGGATAAGGGAAAGAGTTGTTAAAATAATGGAATAATATTCGACCCGAGACAAAGCCTTGGTTTGTTTTGTTTTGTATGCCAACGTATATATTTTGACTAAGTCGAAAAGGTCAGAGTTGTTTAAATAATGGAATTATATTCTACCCGAGCCTAAGCCTTGGTTTATTTTGTTTTGTATGCCAACGTATGTAATTAGACAAAGCCGATGTCATACCTTTTCATTCATATTAAAGTTAACATGCCTATATATAGAGTATTATCTAATGTATTTAAAAGAAAAACACATTAAAACATTCTGTATCATGTTTCATTTATACATGTGATATAACCTTCATAGCATTAACATAATTAATGGATACTTTAGGGACATTTAAATTGCAAAATGTATGAAACCCAATATGAAACGGAAATATGATTGTATCTACCACAAAGGGAAATGTGAATTTAGAATATGTATTTAAAATATATATAATAAACAATAAACGTGTCTGCCTATGGAATAATATTCACAAACGCACGTGCACGAGTACGACTCGGATTACCCGCTGTATAACACCTCTTTGATTACAGTCTACAAGGTCTGCATGGAGTATATCTAAACCATTGCCTTACACAACGTCATACATCACGCTTTGACAACTTTAGTTGGTGCACGGGCTGATCTGAGTTAATCTTCATAGTGAAGACTCACGTGTAATCGTGTCGATTTTATTTATATGTCTAGCTATTTTGTTGAGTTAAGTCTATAGACGTAATGTTGTAGTGTGTCTAGACTGAGCAGTAAAAAGATAGCATATGGCGGACGTCTATTATAGACTTTCCTGAAACATTCTCACATTCTCACATCATAGGGTACACTTTAGTAATAAGAGAGAAATTGTGGGGAAAAGAGCTGAATACTCCTCCTTAATTGGACCTCTGTAGTATGATTAATGAATATAGTTGATAACTGAGATGCTGGTTAAATAAATGGTGGACTACGACCACGAGCGCAGGATACATGGTGATCACAGAACCTCAAATCACTTTGTGCTCAGGTGAGCTAGAAAGAACAACTATATCCTATAATCTTGGAGCTAAATAGTTCGTTCAACTCACATTTGAGACGTTGCACGAGAAAACCAACATTATGGCCTCTGCGTAATGTATCGACCCAGATCAGCCGGGCCGACACATTCCGTCTCAGGGGGATAGAGGTAAAGAGTAATGATTACTGAAACAGAAAAACCCACAGGAGGCGAAAAATGTCTCTTAGCCTGCGTGGCATGCTTAGGCTGATCCGGGTCGATACTTTAATGTTGGTTTTTCTCGTGGGACGGCTTATTTATTATCAATAGTGAGTCCGTTCACGGGAAAGGGTACACGTTGGTTTATACGTACAGACAGCGTATAGCCCAATCTGATCCAGATATACTATGCTCTCTCATAACTATCTTAACCCTTTCCCTCATATAGACGCTTTCTGACGCCTCTGCAGCAGACGGCTTTTTGAAAACATAGTGACAAAAGAAGAAATTGCACAGAACGTGCAATTTCTCCTTTTGCCACAATGTTTTCCACTTTTTGTCATAGGTTATCCATTCAGTTATGGAAATTGTCTATGTTTTGACAAACTACTTTCAAAGTCGTCTGCTGCAGAAGTGTCGTTTGAGGGAAAGGGTTCAGCTTGTTAAAGAGAATGTTAACTTATGTAGATTATGATTATACGGAGGCGATATATAGACTGATAGGAATCTACACTGTTCAGAAATGCCAACTTGTACCTTTTTCCCATGGACAGGCTATGCTCATTTCACATTCGAGACAGGTTTATCCGTCCATTTTGACATTTGATAAATTCAATTTTAATACAAGTAGATTATTTTGAAGATAATAAACTACCCGTCAGCCTTTGACTGACTGAATGTAGCACATGCACCTCCACTTACATATATTTTCTTTTGAAAAAGAACTGTGTGCACTTGCTTTTGAATATCATTTTCATAATTAAGCGACTTTTAAAAACCTATAACATGCTACTTTGGCTTCGACGCGGGAAAAAGGTTGATACGCCTTTATGCAGTCTACCCTATGCAGTCACAAAGTTTGGTAAATGGATTGGCTTTCATTTTAAAAAACTGTTTTAATGTCAAATTGATTTTCTAGCGACCATTGCAGAGCCAGGCTAGACTGTGCATATGCACATGCTGATCTGAATCGACGTTTTTCTTGTGAAATCTGAAGAAATTTCCCTGCACTAGCACGATGTAAGGCGGCTTTATAACGTAGCGATGTTTAATTTCAACCAGATCAGCATCGTTAAGGTAAAACTAAATATACCCATTTTTGTCAACATGTTCTATTTGTTTTTAAGATCATTTTTTTTTTTAAATACAACATCAAGTAAACAGTGATATGCAAATTCTAATTATCAAATATGCAGCAGACGCCTTGAACCCTTTCCCACATACCACAATTCTGCAGCAGACGACTTTGAACATATTTTGTCAACAAATGGAAAACCTCTATAATTGAATGGATAACCTATGACTAAAATTCGAAAACATTGTGGCAAAAGGAGAAATTGCTCGTTTTGAGCAATTTCTTATTTTGTCACTATGTTTTCAAAAAGCCGTCTGCTGCAGAGGCGTCAGAAAGCGTCTATATGAGGGAAAGGGTTAATACCCGTAGGTAACAACATAGAAAACCTGTACGAATGGATTTTGTATTTTAAATATTGTGACAAAATGAATGAGCTATTTCTTCTTTTACCGCATTGTTTCTAATTGTGGACTGCTTAAGACACGGCTGCAAGTGGGAAATTGTTAAAGATACTGAGTGGTACAGTGTCCAAGGTCAATATAGTTAGATAAACAAGCGTCATATGTTAATCAAGCCGAAGATACTTCAGAAAGATAAATTTGGAAAAACACTTTAGGATAGCAACCTTTTGTTGTCCACATTGTAACGCAGTACTGTAGGTCAAATACGGTACCAAATATGGTAATGGTACGTTGCTGAAATATGATGTGACGTCATTGAAATATGAATTCACGTCATACAAAATGAGGTAGTGGGGCGTGGTTCACACGTCCATTATTGCATAGCTTTCTTCTTTGTAAACAGTTAAACCGAGTATATAATAAAAGGAAAATTATTTTGCAGTAGGCTACGCATGGCTTTGTATTGTCAACTTGGTGCGTAGTCGAATTGACATCTCTCTCGACCTTCTGTCTCGCGAGATTTTAAATTATCCACGTCCTACGTATACAATACCAAACCCGGTATCGCTTCTGCAACAATATATTCCCTATGTATATGAACTATTTCGTACCAAAGGCCAGCCGTGGGAAAATAGCGGCCAGTTTATATCTAGTTCAAATTAACAGATACCCTATTCAGAATTAAAATGAAAGTGATTCTAATTAACGCGACGCGATTGCTTTGAGCTGATTTGACGTTTCAAACGTAGGGACCAACACCGTGCGAAACGTCACAGTTTTCCTTATATTGACAGTTGTGTACGTCTCTTGGGCCGGTAACATGTGAACGCATAGTGAAAATAGATGGACATGCAGGGAGTACTGATATATCTGTGTTTACTTCGTTGGTACTCGCACTGTGTATGAAGATCCCTACTATTGATCCCGCTCTCATGTGATCCAAACTAAAGACCTTTGGATAACAATGCCGATGAAACGAACACCCAACAAAGTCCTTGACCGGATTTCACAATACAAAACATAAGAAACAATGTATTTGTAAGTGGGCCGCGTCTGTCGATTTGGAGTATTATTAGCAATCCGTAGGACGATCATATAAAGGCAGAGTAGCGTACAGCCAGTTGCGCTACACTTTAAGGTGTTTTTTTTACAAAATATGTATCTATGACAAACTCGTAGCTGAC
This sequence comes from Serripes groenlandicus, assembly GCA_031761405.1. Lineage (NCBI taxonomy): Eukaryota > Metazoa > Mollusca > Bivalvia > Cardiida > Cardiidae > Serripes > Serripes groenlandicus. The sequence goes on along the minus strand of JASEVX010000002.1, from coordinate 86,962,651 downwards.
GAGTGAAGGCTCTGATGAGATTGTGCGGATGCATTTACGCTGTATGCAGAAACACAAAGACCCCAAATCTCGTAACGCAGTCCAATATTGTAAACAGTTAAACCATTGTACAAACACGTACTAAGGTAAAGTGACTATGGGTCGATCTACATTCAAACTGACGAGTGCGTTGATTACAAATGCGGGAAAAAAATGCTTAGTATGGGAATCAGTGCAGTCACGGGAAAGAGCGTCCAAACTGTCTGTGATTCACTGGATAACAGTTAAGATCCAGTTCATGAACAGGTGTATCAGAATCTTTAGCCGGCAAAAGAATCCCCCTGGTTGATTTCCTGTAGCATGTAGCTCATTTGTTATGCATGTCATAGGCTTAGTTGTTACTAATATTATCATACAGAGGTTATCTATGAGTCAAGACTATATCTGTCTATATATTTGTCTTATCACACATTAGTACAGATAGCCGACAACATCTTCACCTCATGTCATGTTTTCAATGACAACATATCAGTCATTTGGGACAATGTGTATTACTAGAGTACCACCTTTGTCCGCTGTATGGATGGTATAAGTTATATATCAGCACTCAATGAATATTCTCTGGTAGATTGGAAACTGCAGTGATTGACAGTAGTAGAACCTCGGCCTCTCGTACCAAAGGTCACGGGTTCGAATCCCGTTTTGAGCAGGTTCCGCCTTTGGTCTTGTTTTCCACAGAGTACTGGTTATATCTCCAGGAAGCAGACATCGAGCGTGATTAATACAAGTTTAAAGCTTGTTTCGCAATCATTGTAAAACTTTAATCTAAAAGTTAATTCATAATTATGTCAGCACTGACGAAATGTACTCTCACTTTATGTGGCATATATGTATATTGATCTATCAAATATACGTCTATGCGAAATAAATAGAAATATTCATTTCTTATTGAAACATCTTATATAAGTTGCTTACTATTAAAATTACAGGAGATTCATTGTATAGTTACATTTCGCTTTGTCAGATAAATGTAGCCTGGGGTAAGTTCTTAAAGTCAAACTATCACGTGTACATCAGCACTATAACAGTTCGATTTATCTCGTTTTAACACATGTCTATTCAACACTCTACTAGACTGGAATCAACTCCTTGATTTAACCCTTTCCTACATACAACACAACAGCAGCAGCCGACTTTGAAAACATCTAGGCAAAACTATAAAACTTCTCTATAACTGAATGAATAAGTACTGAATGGAGTTAATAAACATTGTGGGAAAAGTAGAAATTGCTCATCATGAGCAATTTCTCCTTTTCCCACAATGTTTTCAAAAGTCGTCTGCTGCGAAAGGCGTAACAAATCGACTGTATGTGGGTAAAGGTTATGGTGTTTAAATTACATTTGGTAAATGTGCTTAAACTTTTACTAGCACCTGTCTTTTCAACCTTTTTATTCACAAAGTACTCATCTGCAGCAGACGAGTTTGCATATAATTAAAAAACATTGTGGCAAAGGGGGATATTGATCAATCCGAGCAATTTCTCATAAGTAGCAATTTCACATTATCATTGGACATTAGTTCAACCTTCTCCTAGTTTACGTCTTAGATACACCTAACTATTAAAACAACAACCGGCCCTTTTACTACGTGCAAGGCAAATTCTTTTCTTACAATGTTTCTTCTTAAGATATCAAAGTCTAGATCACCAGGTGCGTGTTGAGTCAATACAAAAACTCTATAAACAATTTATTTTCAGACTTGGCGGCGTCTGTAGCGATAACATGATTAAATACTACAAAATAGGCGATTTTTCTATCGCTCTACCCAATAAGCCGCGACCGAAAATTCGGGTATTATTGAGTGACTCTCCGCAACGAAGTTATCTAAAGTCACGTCGGCGTAGAATTATTGGGGATACCCTTCTACATTTGTGTCCAAAGACGCGTCCCAGATTAACCTACGTGAAGGGGGACAGTGACGACCCCGATGAGACTGTGAGGAGTCATGGCTAGCCTTAATGCTCATGTACATATGCAGATGCAATAATATTAATGATAAAAATGATCATACCCCAAAATCACTAGACGCGGTCGCTCTTCCAAATCTTTATTGAGCGCTTATACTCTTAGCCGCGTAACGAGAAAACCGACATCTGAATGTTTGTTACAGTGCATGGCAAATGCAAACAAACCGTGCACATTTACAGCGGGCTACTACATGTTTTAATAACCGGGATACCTGTGCAACGAGCAGCAGGAACGATCGTGATGAAACCGTGTTGAAATGCCTGTTAGTCTAAATCTGTTCTAATTACCAAGCTCTGAATTTCGTTTCCTCCTCGGCGCTCATTTCATGAATGGGACTTAAATATACACTAACGACCTACTATGTATTTGTTCAAACCGGTCCAACTTTTGAAATATAAAAGACAGGTGTTGATTTACGACACAGCAAAACCCGGATACTACTCTATATCCCCCCTTAGACGGAATGTGTCGGCCGGATCAGTCTGCGCGGACAGCGCAGGCTGATCTGGTCGATACATTACGCAGATGTGTATCGCCGCATCTGCATTTCAGCTCAACGAAATGTTTATATTTGTGTTGTATTTTTTTCGGGTCGATTTCAACAATTCATGTATTTCATTTGTAACACGGCGTATCCAGTTGTGTAGAACTGGAATGATTTAACCAAGCACTGTAATAACGATAACAAGAGGGCTAAGATGGCCCTTAACCCTTTCCCCCATATATACGCTTTCTGACGCCTCTGCAGCAGACGGTATTTTTGAAAACAGTGACGAAAAAAGAAATTGCTCAAAAACGAGCAATTTCTCCTTTTGACACAATGTTTTCCGCTTTTAGTCATAGGTTATCCATTGAATTATAGAGATTTTCTATTTTTGACAAAATATGTTCAAAGTCGTCTGCTGCAGAATTGTCGTATGAGGGGAAGTGTTAATCGATTTCCTGAGTAGCAATACGTACCTGCTAATATAAAACGATATTTGATAAAGAATGGAAAATGGGCAAATAGAAAAGGAAATAGTAAAAGATATCTTTTATATTTAGGCATTGACTATTTGAACATATTTGAATAAGTTAAAACATTGAAAAGAAAGGTTTGGACCACCTTTGAAAACCAGCTCCTTCACTAGTGTGTTCACAAGGTAATTCTAACATTTGACCTATTGACCTAGTTTTTGACCCAATATGATCCAGTTTCGATCATGACTAGGAGTAAAAAGGGGATGACAATCTACACGATCTTCTCAAAAGGAAGACAAGAGGTCAGAGAGGAGAAGAATTTTAAAGTTTAGACATGTTCCTCCTTTATGATGCCACAGCAGCCATAGCTCGCTATATAATATAAATCCATGAACAATTTTTAAAGAGGACGAACACAGTTTGGCTGAAAGTGTGATAGTGTTTTTGGAAGAAATGTCGCGTGAAACCAAAAGTTAACGACGACGAACAGACGACGGAGAGATAGACAGACAGACGGACGACGGACAGAAAGTTTTCGGTCGGTGTAAAGAGGATGCCATTGGTTTATGATAGCCATTTAGTCTTTTATCAATGTCATACGAACATGTTTACAGTAGTCTAGGTAACAGATGTTGTATTCCAATTGCAGTTAAAAAAAAACAGTGCGTAAAGTTTACTCCAGTAAATGTGTGACCATAAACAAACCCCGTACATCATTCGGTTGACAGTAAGTGATATATTTTAAAGGTCGTGAACCCCGTCGCGCTAGTTATTCTTTCCGATGATTGACAAAGGTCATTGTAACTTGCGCCATGTGTTTTCCACCAATAGGTTATACATATAGTTATATCAGACGGCAACCAGTAATGGTGTGAGGATTCCTGGTGAGAGAAAGCTAGAAAACACACCCCGCCGTGATATATCTGAAATACTGTTGGGAACGACGTTAGATTCCAATTCTTTTTTCTAAACAGCCACAGAGCGGTGGTTCCGTTCACGTGACAGTTTAATGTTAAGAGAAACAAGCAAAACCAGACAATAACGACCCTTCCCTTGTCTGTGCCCTATTGTGTTCAATCAATAAGGATTACATTCCGATAATAGATCGATATTTAGTCGATATATAGTCGATAAAACCTTTCGGAATGAGGAATGCATGTACAAACAAACTATCCCAGGTTCAATCTGTTTGAGTATGTAAAAAGGTCTGTTTACATTGAACTTTTTGGTATCTATGTCTAAATAAGCCACGTGTCAGCGCCAGGTCAATCTACAGGAGGTACAATCTGTGAATAACTATGACGTTGGCAATGTCACAAGTCGATAGTGTCGTAACCTTGAATTATTGATTTATATTGTATAATGTGAGGAATTTAACAATGATAGTGGCCATGCTATTCAATGAGATGTATTTTGTTTTGATATGATTTTATCAATATCATGATACAAAATTAAGATCAAGATAAAAATCCTAAATCCCACGATGGATACTTTTTAAACTGATTACCAAATATGACACATCTGCCGTAGACATCTGAAAACATTTTCGGAAAATGTAAAATTGCGAACTATGATCTTTTTATTCTTCATAACTTTTAACAAGGCTTTCGGGTCTATAATACTGGTATTTCACATTACATTTTGTATTGTATCTGCAGACGAATTTAAAAACATTGTGACAAAAACCTCCATTAAAGATAGTTAATTGTTCAGTTAAACACTGTGTCCAAAGAAGAAAAAATCGACAACATGGTGTTTTGGGTATCAAGAATTGATTGATTGATTGGGGTTTAAGGTCATTTTTATCATTTGTTCAGTCATAACACGGCGACAAGTTTACCTTGCCATGTTCTCGACACAACAGTGTTTCAAAGCAATTGGCTGCTTTTCCAAATACTATACTTTTAGGTGGGTTTTGAATGCCGCCTGTCGCATTGACTTTAGTTACACCATTTTTGAAGATCGTATAAATTGCCAACACATGTATCTCTAAAATGGAAACTGTTTCCAGTCTAGACCTGGACATTAATATTATACGTGTATATGACGAGGACTTGGTGTGAAACGGTTGTAACTAAAAACTATTTTGAAAACCCTAGTCAAGGGGCAATTTTGACCACTTTGTAGACAACGAGCAATGGCACCTAAATTTCCATTGTTTACCAAGAAAAATAATTAAACGCTTATAAAGACCTTATGGCGAGGGGATTAACCTTGTTACAAAAATATCAATTTTAGTTACAACCATTTCACGCCAAGCCCTCGTGAACACGTGTTCAACAATTATGAAAATGAAATATTACTGCAGCAAACGAAAGTCAATCCGCCAATCAAATTACAGCTTATTCACCTTTGATACGAACCGTTACAATCCGTGAGCGACGACGCTGCTTAAGTGAACGGAAGGCTGGTTACTATAAAACCTTATCGTGTTATACCATACCGGCTGTCTTTCCTTTCCTTTGAGTGCTTGTGTATTTTATTACGAGAGACCTGCTTGGAACGAAGCCATCTAGACTGGGGTCAGTCCATATATATTATAATTGCAATACCAGCTTTGAACTTCTCCAATCTCTCTTTCTTGTCTACTAGTGTCTGCATTCCATTAACAGTTTCACCACATACAACAAATCTGAAGCAAGTATCTTTGAAAATATCAAGGCAAAAAATATGGAAAAACTTTATGAATGAAAGCTATTGATAACATTGTGGCAGAAGAATTATTATGGGCAGCTTCTCCTCTTGCCACATTGTTTTCAAAACGTCTCTTGCCAATGTGTCAAAATGCGTCTGCGAGTAGGTAGGAAATGGTTATATTTTGCGAGACAGTTCTTGAATTTTGTATTATAATTATTGTTATATGAAGTATTAATGAGTGTAGCTCTTGATAACATAATAAAATAAATGGACTAGAAACAATCCCACGTCTGAGTCATTCCGGAAGTGGATTATAAAATGTGTAGTTTTCTTGGAAAAGCTTCGATTTAAATATAATACATTTACCCTTGCCTGTTGAATTGTGTTTGTTTTATTTTCCAGTGTTGAACTTTCATATTTGTTAGTCCTTTTTATTAGTTAAACTATATGAATTAAAAGACATATAGTAATACTAGTTTACTAATACTATACTGATCACGAATGTTGTCCAAATTCTTAATCAGGATAAAACTAATGATATTAATGTTTCCAAACTTCAACACATTTTTGTAATAAAATGATGTGTATATATGCATATATGCAGTCGAAATGTAGTAATTAAAATGTGGATTTCCTTACAAACAAAATTCCGCTGTAGAAGTCATTGATTTAATTCCGGCTATTGACATCGTTACCATGGATTTGTAATATGTTTTAATAATGTATGGAGTATATTTTTCTACACATTAATGCATGAGTAGAGACAAATATAGGTAACGGTCAGACTACACGAATGTGTTGGCTGATCTTGGTCTACATGGTTTACATTTGGACCGCGATTAAAGCTATTCAGCGTATTAATGACATCCAGCTTTCAAATCATTTAGAGTTATGTAGGCATTAATCTAGTGGGGCTTCACTTCCAGGTCCTTGTCAGAAGGTGTATTCAGGTGTGTAAAACATGTACGCGGACAGTGAAGACTCTGGTGAGACAGTGTGCGAATGTAGTAAGGCCCTTACTAGTGAGAGAAGGCTCATTTGAAGAGAGAGAGAGAGAGAGAGCGAGAGAGAGAGCGAGAGAGAGAGGAGCGCGAGAGAGAGAGAGAGAGAGAGAGAGAGAGAGAGAGAGAGAGAGAGAGAGAGAGAGAGAGAGAGAGAGAGAGAGAGAGAGAGAGAGAGAGAGAGAGAGAGAGAGATGAACTGTCTGCTCTTAGAAAATGTAGATGACTATTGCGGCTAATGACTATGTTAAATCAATCCCACTTTTCATCAGATAAACGTAACGAAATACATAAACTAAATATATAAAAGTGTGTGACTTTACAATGACGCTCCTTTTTGAACGACAATGTAAATTTTTAAAATAATTATTACGGAAAGTATCTTTACAATATAAATTCCCCTACATAATAGATTTTGCGAGCCATGACGATTGTTCATATATACATATATCTAACTCTTTCAGTTAAACTTATTTTCTACTAATAGCTATAACATAAAGAAATAAACAGTTCAGATTTTAATGAGCAAGTATTAATTTTACTCGAAGCGGCTCAAGTGTATGGCTATGTAGGCTACATATGTGTCTGCATATTGAGACTAGAAACACTGTATTGATTTAAAAACAAAGAGATAAAGGCAGCAACTTCTTTTTATAAAATTTATAAAAGCTACAACCCTCTCTCTGAACATGAAACATGTCCAGACAATATAATGGAATCCTACCGTGGAAAGGGCGATTTTTAAAAGTAATTCAGAATTAACCGTTAAACTGTAGGGGCTGTGTCAAGTCTCATACACGTCTCTGATATATAAAGATGTATACATGTCCAGGATCACTTTACCGTTTTACTATCCAGTGAGCATCCTCCTTTTACACAAAACATGTACAGCATGTTACGGTCCATGTAGTATAAACTATGCCAAAACTCTGCACATAGCCTACATAGTTATTACAGGGTTTCCGTCGGAAGCGGGTTTGTCGAAAGCCGCGATTGCTCAGCAAGTAACGAATATTGCTATAAATCAAGGTGGTGTAAGTTCGAACCCCGGCTCGGCCATTCATTTAATACAATGACTTACAAAAGTGTTAGTGACTACAGTCATTCGTCTCCCATCAATGGCTAAATTGTTTAAGTGGGAAGGTAGCCAATTGTCAGGGAAGAATGTGTGAAGTAAAGGTGTGAGAAAGCCAGGAATTTAAGGTGAACTGGCCGTCGAGATATAAAGAACTACTATTAGAAACGCCGTTAAAATAAGTTATCAATGTATGCGTCCAGTGAAGTAAAGGTGTGAGAAAGCCAGGAATTTAAGGTGAACTGGCCGTCGAGATATAAAGAACTACTATTAGAAACGCCGTTAAAATAAGTTATCAATGTATGCGTCCAGTGAAGTAAAGGTGTGAGAAAGCCAGGAATTTAAGGTGAACTGGCCGTCGAGATATAAAGAACTACTATTAGAAACGCCGTTAAAATAAGTTATCAATGTATGCGTCCAGTGAAGTAAAGGTGTGAGAAAGCCAGGAAAATTAAGGTGAACTGGCCGTCGAGATATAAAGATCTTCTATTAGAAACGCCGTTAAAATAAGTTATCAATGTATGCGTCCAGTGAAGTAAAGGTGTGAGAAAGCCAGTAAAATTAAGGTGAACTGGCCGTCGAGATATAAAGAACTACTATTAGAAACGCCGTTAAAATAAGTTATCAATTTAAACGTCCGGTGACCAAATCACTAACGAATTAAACGAGACAATCCAGTAATCACCGAAATCGTCAGAATAATACTAACAGAACTGTCCAAAAAATATTATAATATGCTTATACCCTTTCCAATTTGTAAACGCATTTGCAGCAGACGGCTTTAGAAAACATTGCGACAAAAGGTTAATTTGCGCATTATATTTTAACTCTATTTAATAATTTAACTCTTATTTATGGAGACTTTTCAGCCTACATAGTTATTACAGGGTTTCCGTCGGAAGCGGGTTTGTCGAAAGCCGCGATTGCTCAGCAAGTAACGACTAGGGCTATACATCAAGGTGTTGTAAGTTCGAAACCCGGCTCGGCCATTCATTCATTAAATGATTGACAAAAGTGTTGGTGACAACAGTCATTCGTCTCCCATCAATGGGTTGATTGTTCAAGTGGGAAGGTAGCCAATAACTACTATCAGGAACGGCGTTAATACGAAAAAAAAACATAAATGTTTTTTTTCGCTTATAGGTAACAGGTGTGAGATTTTTTTTTCCACAATAACCCATGAAGCTTTCTGAAATGAAATCCATGGGGGCCATTTTCGATATGTATAAAAAGCAGACGTAAAACACAGATTTAAAATTATTGTCGGCTTTTTTTTTTTTTTTTTTAAATCGGTATTTTGGGTATGTATAAAATGAGCAGAAAAACACGGATTGAACATTATTGTCGTCTTTTTAATCCTTTTTTTTTAAATCGATATTTAAGATCATTTAAGTGCTGTGGTATGTGAGAATTAACATTTGTACGAAAAGTTAAAAATAAATGGAAATCTGTAAGAAATATGTTTTCCCGTTCGTCAAAAAAACCGACAGCATTAGCCTTCTACGCCCGAAACTAAATTTTGACTGTATCGTAGCCAAAGAAGGACGTGACGTCATTTCCGTTACACTTCATCTTGGCGTAACGTCAATGGAGCGACGTCGTTTCCCGCAAAAAAGTGGTATCAACATGAAAGACCCCAAATTCCTATACATGAGCTATTGACTCACTCATTCAAAGTATTATTATTTATCAAACATTGTGGCAAAAGGATAACTTTCTCATAAGGAGCAATTGTTCTTGTGGCGACAAAGGGTTTAGCAGAAATGTGACCCCTTACATAATTTGTTCCAGTCATATTGACTGGTTGAAAAAGGCAGTCGCCAGGTGGCATCAGAAAAGGGCTGATCTATTTGCTTCTTTGCTATAATGCAGGTGATCGGTTAAGGATCATCTTGGCCGTCATGTTTTAACCTCGTTCATTATAAATGTATTCCTTGATTTTCTGAATTATTATTTTCTGTTCAAATAATAGACAACAGCATTACGAATTCCAAATATGTTTTAATAATGCAAGAAACATGACATTAACATTATTATTGTCTAGTCAATTACTTATAAATCCTTTTGTATGGCCAAAGTATGCTCTTTAATTTTTGTTTATAATTATCTTGCGGTTTTTTTCGTAAATAGGTAGCACCTATATATATATTATAAGTTATCAATTTAAACGTCTGGAGACAAAAAAATCACAAACGAATTAAACGAGACCGTCCCGTAATCACAGAAATCGTCAGAATAATTCTTACAGAACTGTCCAAAAACATATTATAATATGCTTATGCGATTTCCAATTTGTAGACGCATCTGCAGCAGACGACTTTAGAAAATATTGCGACAAAAGGCGAACTTGCGCATTATATTTTAACTCTATTTAATAATTTAACTATTATTTATGGAGATTATTAGTCGCCGGGCAGAAGCCCGCGACTTCTATTTTTAATAGGTTTTCGGAAATGACATGGGAGGAGGGGTTATTATTAGATTTTTTTTTTTTAAATGTCTTGAACATATTACAATTGCGTTTGTTTAAAAACACTAAGTTATGACACATCTAAAATGAAATAAATATTCCGATGTTTTAAGTATGTGCAGTTCCTTTATTTTGACTGGCATTTACGTTTTTGTGTTTTATTTACGAAGACAAATAGTCCCTATTAGCTAGACTGGGATACTTTATTTTCATAAACTATGTAATCAAAAGGCGATAACTACAAACCTTTACGTCGCACATTCTAATTTGATTACATACGCGCACCTCCTTGCAGCCGATTATCGATATTAAAATAACGTCAAATTCTCCTTTTAATAGATAAGTATCAACATAAACTGGTAACAGAAACAAAAATAAGAATAATTGGTGAAAATATGTCTCAAATATAAGCCTGTTTATCGGTCGTGAACGTCGAAACGCCTTTTCCTCAGTGTGTGACCTAGTTTCATATTGCCAAATTGAAAACAAAACAAAGTAACCGGAAGTAAAATGTAAACTTAGAAAAGTGACTTTTTTATGCATACAAAAAATGTCGCACGACAAATTGATTTCTTAAACGTCACGAAACGAGTGCATGGGTCGAATATAGGAGAAAGACAGATACTATAGAAATGCTTTTTTCTCTCGAATGCACTAAAGCTTTGCCTGCTTTTTTATTCACTTTCTTCGATGTTTGACACTACGACTCGATTTTGAAACGACGGTCAACATTTCGAAAGAATGCTCAAACACCTTATTACAGATAAATAGCTAATATTACACACTTAAATGTTTAAATATATGTGATATTAAATGATTATTTGGCTTGAAACAAATTAAGAGAAGAACAAACTCTGATAAACAATAGATTTAGAAATAAAGAAAATCTGCTCTTTCGCACCCAATTAATTTCATACTTGCCACCTATTAAATAGTAATGGGACTGGCATTTCTCTTGCGCCAAACATATATTGTATGCATCAACGATTTAGATAAACAATTTAGCTGATATGTTGTTTCAAGTGTGCCGTGGTCTACTTTTTAATTTGTTTGGAGTTTAACGCCGCTTTCAACAGCTTTGGTCATATCACGGCGGTCAGTGCACCTACCCATGTTTTCCTGGCTTTCCCACACCAGTACTTACACAACATTCCTTCGAAGCCACTGACTACTTTCTCACATAGATCAGAGGTGAGAGGCAATGGAAAACATCGCCCGAAAGAATGTCGCCGCAACCGGGTATCGAACCCGTGACCTCCAGATCACGAGTCAGATACGCTACCAATTGAGCTACCCGGCCGGGTACTTTTTAAACATATGAGGATAAATTTTAACATCTGGGAAATATTTATTATAATTATTATTAAAAAGGAGGAAGTTCATGTCTCCAGCAATTTAAAAAAAATTCTCAATGTTTTAAGCGTTTAAAGATTTTTATTGTTGCTTCAGACATGGAAATATTTAATAGCTTTTTATTGCCATGTAGATTTTAATCGCAAAATGTATTAATTTGTTGTGGTTTTATTGACAAATACAAAACATCCAAAATCCTGACCAAAAGAAATACTGAAATTTGTAGATCTATGTGGAATTTCAAAAATCCTGGAATTATTCCTTATGAAAACATTATGTGTATGTTTAGACTAATGAAAGTCAAGAATACATGTGTGTTAAAAAATAAATCAATGCAGTCTTTTCCGGCGACAGTGATGCCTTGCATCAACTTTCTCTTGTTCACATTGTATAAGATGTTTTCAAAGTCGTATGTAATTTTGCCAAACGAAACTCGTGTATGCTGAACAGGCCTTGAGCATGAAGTTGAACAATGACGCACTGTACACAATTAACACTATGGTTAGCGACTTTAAACAATATTTTTAGAAACCCGAGGTTATTTCAGTGTTTTTCGAGGGATGATTTCGGGGATAATTTCAGTAAGTCAACAGGAGTAAATCTCCAACAACCCCTACTCCCTCCCCCTTCATGGCCAGTAAAGATCTGGATCTTACAGCACAGCATGGCCTATTGTTATAAAAAGAAGAATTCTTACCAGTAAAAACAGCGCTCAGAATGGCAAAACAAGATGGCCAAAAGTCTATTACAATTACACAGAGTTGAAACACTTGGAATCTACCCCACGTCTTCAAGACACGCCATACGGAATCGACTTCTTTAATTTTATCCATGATCGACTTATTTATCCAATGTAAAATTTTGTTAGTCTACAACCTTTTTATAACAGAATCTTGAAATGATATCACAGGTTACAAAATAGTCAAGGAATATCTCGAATGAGACAAATAGGTTACGAATTATCACAGACGTACTAGCTCCCAGTATGCGGCCTAACTGAGATAAACGCCCGCCGGGTTTGTTACTTTAAATAGTCAATCAGTCATGTGTTTTATCATATGCAGCGAATTTTACCCGCTCTAAATAATATATGTAACGTAAGTGGAAGAAAAAAGGAGATTGATAGTTTGATAGGGAAACATCTGGTTACGCTTAATCCTTTCCAGCATACAGGAGCTTTATGACGCCTATGCAGCAACCCACGTTTGTAAACATTGTGGCACAATGATTTAAACTTGTAAACTTAACTTGTACATAGAGATATGTTCCGTATGATAGATTTGTTGTATGTTGTAAAGGGTGGTTTAAATCAAAGATAACAGTGTGTACTGTACAGCGAAGTAAGAAGAACTAGCTTAATTCTGATATGATATTGGCATGCTGTTCAGGCGCATAGCTGACTGTACGCAAAATGCGCAGCTGCGTACACATTGTCTCCAGTATTCAAATTTAAAAAGGTTCAAATCTGCAAAAAAACAAAAAGGAAAATCTATTAATAGACTATAGATTAATGCATGGTTTAATTGAGATCGGTTTTAAACGCGTTGGTGGACTAAATCTAAATTACCGGGAATCCAAAAGGTGAACTAAATATTAAGTTTTAGCTTTAGTCAAAAGTCTAAATTGAAAAGTTTGGTGAATACGAGCCGTGGCCTTTTCATCTAATTACTGCGTAATATATCATAGCATGTAAGAAACCAGATTACATTTAGCGCGCGCCTCTTGTTTATGGTTCCCGGTTTAACATACTATAGAACTTATAAAGCGTATGAGGCAGGTAACCAATTCAGTTATTCTGTTTAGACGAAATACAGTATGAATTTCGCTTAAATAAAAATGTACATACATTCAATTAATACTGGCCGTTGTCTTATGTTTTTTAATTTGTAAAACTCACACATGTTTATAGAGTTTAAAGGGATGTTTTAAAAGTCATAACCTAACATTAATGTACTTAGTAAGGACAAAGAGAAATCCCGATTTGTGGTCACACGGGCAGGTCTAAATATTCTCCTTGTGCTAAATTTCTAGATATTCCGACAGGAAGCCGCCTCCTGGCGGCTTCCAATAAAAACTTGACATGGGGTAGAACATGCCCTCAGGGGTTTTAAAGTTCTTGAAGGTTTAATTTTTGCCAATTTGATTTTTGTTGATACTTCATATATCAGACATTTCGCAAAAACAATGCGTTATAAGTTATAATTGTTACTATTAACCAAGTGTATATACATATTGTGACAAGTTTACTATGTTATTAGGGGATGCTGATTATAGATTATATAAGCCGGTCATAAGCAATTGTTGGCTTATTTGAACACTTAAGACCTAGATCAGACTCTACATCCGCACAATCTGGTCAATATCTACACTGTTCACATATCACTTACACACGAATGCTAGAAGATTATGTCAACATGTTTTGATTCTGATAAGACTAAGCAATTGTACAAGATGATCTACACTCTTCAGATATGACAATTTGTACATTTTCCTGGATAACTGGCTTATACCGCTGTGATGGATGTGTCACTTTTCTAACAATGGGTAACAGGGATAAGAGCGAAGGGTAAGTGGCTCAGGCTGAATTGTGTGTTGTGTACTGTTCGCAAATCAGTCATAAGAGGTTTAAAAAGACTTCTGTAAAGCAATATCTGTTTTACTCCGTTAGCACGAAAGAGAAGGCAGATGTTTCATAAAGATTAATTACTTCAGGCCTTGTTTTCCTTAGGAGCATAATTATATCTCTATGCCGGAAAGTTAAGGTATTAAAAAGAGTTGAAAACATTGTGGCAAAAAGAGAAATTGCTCATCACGATCAATTTCTCCTTTTGACACAATGTTTTCAAAAGTCAGCTGCTGCAGAGATGTTAGAAAAAGTCTATTTTTTTTGGAAATGCCTACATGTCTTACATATATTATACATTCGGGGTCCTTTCTGCACGGACTGGCATGTACGCAGACCACTTCTATCATCCATTTTACGTAGAATTAATCTTTACTTCTCAGCCGCACCTTGCGAAGAGGTGCATCGTATCCTGTCCAAGCAAATACATGTTGTAAAGATCAGGTTCGGTTGCACTCCAGCCTTTATGTAGCCAGGCTCACAAGAATCTGAACCTATGCTTTAAATATTGCATATCCTTTGACATATACTTAATCAAAATTGCAGGTTCAACTGAGACAAAGTATCCACCGTCATTCTGTCTGTTTAAATATACATAGAAACATCTTCTGACTACAGCCTAGAAGTGTAGCCCCTATAAGTGTTCACCAATGTAACTGATGCCAAGCAGCAGAGGCAATAAGACCCTAAATCATCGGTCGCAGCTCATTGCTTAGCATGTTTAACCCTTTCCCTCATACGGCAATTCTGCAGCAGATGACTTTGAACGTATTTCGTCAAAAAATAGAAAATCTCCATAATTAAATGGATAACCTATGACAAAAAGTGGAAAACATTGTGGCAAAAGAAGAAATTGCAGGTTTTGTGCAATTTCTTCTTTTGTCACTATGTTTTCAATTCAAAAAGCCTATGCTCGTTTGTTTAATGCGGATCCAGAGATATTAGCTTTTCACCTGATTCGACTTATTCATCTCGATATTCTGGTGCATGTGTATTAGAATCATCGAGGGCTTGGCGTGAAATGGTTGTAACATATTGTATTTTTTTTTTACCAAGGTTAATCCCCTCGCCATAAGGTCTTTATAAGCGTTTAATAATTTGTCTTGGTAAACAATGGAAATTGAGGTGCCATTGCTCGTTCTGAGCAATGGAGCCTAAATTTGCATTGTTTACAAAGGGGTAAAGATTTCCCCTTAACTAGGGTTTTCAAAATAGGTTGTTAGTTACAACCAAAGACCTAATAACACCTGGGTCGTGTAATTCAAGTCTAAATTAAAAGAGTCTCAGATCTTTACAAATGTGCAGACTGATCTTGATCCACAAATAGTAATCGACAAAACATAAGGCTTCGATTTGTTTATAACAAATTCATGCGTTTTTTGGTAAAGTTACTATGGGTCTATATTAAAACATATGAGTCATGCTTCACAATCCTTTATCTATCCCAAATACAATCATAGAATTTACAGCTCCTTTCCCCACAATATCTCTTATGATCCAACCAAACCCTATGCTGTAGGTACTCGCTTAGACGTTTCTTTTGAAAAACCAGCAAGGGTTAGCGGATAAAATCAGGCTTTTAGAACTAGCAAAACGCTCCTTATCTAGCTCTGATATTATTAGATCAGTATTATAATACCATAAATAAGAGTATTCGAAGGTAAATGAAAGTGTAGCGGACAGACGGCGAAGTGATCGCTATGTACGTGTCTCTATATACATAGACTGATCGTCTTTGCCCTTTTTGCAACACTGTTGAATCAGAAATACATGTGCTATTCTATTGTAGGTTGTATAATATCATACGAATGCCATTGTTAGAAAAGGCGAACGCTATTAATCCGTTATTTCAAAGTATGTCTGATATAGATAAGTTGTCTTATATCTTAGCAAATAATATGTTGTCAAGACTTAGTGCCAAAACCTGCAATGATATTCTTAATACTAGGATGTTTTATTTGTGTAAGTAATGTTGTTGTTTTCTTATAATATTGTATTGTGTTATCTTACGTATAGCTAGAAATTAATGCTAATCAGTTCATCTACGGTCTGACCGGGGTGATAATCGATTTTTTACACCCAGTTCTTAATTATGCACGATTGTGCGCGTTCATGTTTTCAGTATTTTATTGTGTTTGATTTAATTAAGTTTTAAAACAAGATTAGCATTTGTTTCTAGTTTCTTAGTTTTGTAAATATTGATATATTGTTTCCAATATGTGCAATATTATGTGTTGTATATATATCGAATTAAGATGTTGTATTAGTTATGTATAGTAATGTTCTTACTATAGTCTCTTATAACTCATACATTGAGTGGCAATACATGTTTTAAGCTATATTTTATTATGTGATGTATATATGATGTATTGATGAGACTTTAATAAACTATCGAATATATATAGACGGGCGTCACAAATATAAATATTCTTACCAGTAAATACAGCGCTGAGAACTGTAAAAACAGCAGGCACCATAGTCACCACCACAATGCAGGTCTGGAACACTTGAAATCTGCCCCATGTTTTCATGACCCGCCATATTGAATCGACTTCTTTAACTGTATCCATTGTTATCGAGTTTCAAGTCCGGAGTGAAATAAGTCACAACCTTTTCACCATATAAAACACAATCGCTAGCGAGACAAAATATTTATAATCTCCTGCAGACGTGAACGTGTCCGTAAATAATCGACCTGACCTCGGTCGTGTATTGTACGATGGATTTGGCAGTGAAATTCTCCTCTTCAATCAGCCATGTGTACTACTACTATATGCAGTGAATACGACCCAGCTCTATTTCTCTCTCACACACGCATAAAACACTGGAGATATTTTCCAATGTAGCCGAAGAAACAGGGAGGCACGTCTGTTAGGGGCGAGTTCTGGTTCCGCTTAAAAATCGATGATCACGGCTTGCCTGGAAGTACAGTGAAGTTTATCAGTTAGAAGGAGAAGGCTGCTACATGTTTACTCTGATAATGGCACGCTGCTAGATCGTGTCCATGGCCGTTTATAGTTCACGACTGTTCAATTTATGTTACTGTAGCGCTTTGTCAGTAGGGAATTTAAACCATGTACACAAAACAGCATTTTAATTATCGACCCGGCAAAACAATTAAAATTCTGATTTAATAGGAGATTTTAACTGCAATCCCATTTACTATGCATGCTAATCAAAACAGCTACAATTTCTAAACACTTTCCCACATACAAGAAATCTACAGCAGATGACTGTAAAAACATCTGGACAAAAATATGGAAATTGTCAATGGATGTATAATCATTGAATAGAGTTGAAAGATTTGGGGCAAAAGAAGAAATTGCTCATCATAGGCAATTTATTCTACTGACAAAATGTTTTGAAAAGACGTCTGCTGCACGTGCGTCAAAATGCGTCTACATGAGGGAAGGGGTTTAACAATTAACAGTGGACTGAATGGTAATAAATTCACTGTTAACTCTGTTATTAATTAACACGAACATATTGTTAGAAAATAAAACCATGACATAAATAGAACACGTATTTGTTTATATATAAGAACCTGATATATTTTCACTTGTGAACTGCAAGAGAGCGTTATTCTCTCTTGAACACCAAACTAACTTATTTCACTCGTAAACTCTAAAGAGAGCTTATCTCACTTTGTGAACTCCAAGAGAGCATATTTCACTAGTTTTAAAACACAAAAAGATGTTATTCGTAAACACCTAGAGAGCATTTTTCACTCGTGAACACCAAGACATCCTATTTCACTCGTGAAACTATCACTTGGATATTTTTCTCGATTTTACACCGAAACAATTGACTGATTTTCAGTGATCACGGTCAGTTCACCTACTCATGTAGTTCCTGGATTTCTCACACCAGTTATCCTAAAAACACTGGTCAACAGGAGAGTTTTGAACATTGTTACGAATTGAGGAGAAATTGCTCATAAAGAACAATATTTCTTTCATGTTGGTTTCATTATAAAATATGTTTGATACTTATTTTATGTTGAGCGACTTTGTATACAGGTTTCATGCTGAACTACATTATATACAGGTTTCATGCTGAACTACATTTCATACTGATTTAATGCTTACAAGGCTTACAAATGTTGTTTTCATTATGAAATATGTTTGATACTGATTTCATGTTGACCTACACTGTATACAGGTTTTAAGCTGGTCCACATTTTATACTGAGTTCATGCTGAACTACATTTAATACTGATTTCATGCTGAACTACATTTAATACTGATTTCATGCTGAACTACATTTGATACTGATTTAATGTTAAACTATATTTCATTTTGGTTTCATGCTGAACTACATTTAATATTGATTTCATGCTGAACTACATTTCATTGTGGTTTCATGCTAAACTACATTTCATTGTGGTTTCAAGCTAAACTACATTTCATTGTGGTTTCATGCTGAACTACATTTCATTGTGGTTTCATGCTAAACTACATTTCATTGTGGTTTCAAGCTAAACTACATTTCATTGTGGTTTCATGCTGAACTACATTTCATTGTGGTTTCATGCTAAACTACATTTCACACAGGACGAACACGACATTCTCTAGGCTTACATATGATTATAATCCGCCATTTAAATGTGTGAGAACCAACCGATTCTCTTCATAGGTTGATCTTAGTTTACCTTATCATCAAGGCTTTTGAAAACAGTGAGGTGATATAATATTCTGTTTTAATGGAATTAAATATCCATTCACACTTGAATAATATTGTAGGAAAATGGAAATTAATCCTCATGAATTTTCCCACTCATTTTCCAACAAGTCTTCACAAGTCGTCTGCTGCAAAGGCATCAATTCTTTTTCATGTGCTCTTGGTGAAAGCAAGCTTTGTCGTGACGTTGTTCAAATTCTAAAATTAACTTGAAATGGAATGTCAGTTCGACATAAGATATCTTGGTACAAAAAAAAACATACGCGCATACCATACAGGTGATTCGTGTCAGATTATCAACTGTTTTATGTCATTCCTAAACCCTTTCCCGAAAAGTGTATCTATCTAAGCCAAAGGAGACATTAATCATTAAAACAATATGGCCTCTGCGTAATGTATCGACCCAGATCAGCCTGCGCAGTCCGCGCAGACTGATCCGGCCCGACATATTCCGTCTCAGGGGGATATAGGTATAGAGTAATGATTCCTGAAACAGAAAATCCACAGGAGACGAAAAGTGTCTATCCGGGCAAGCCTCCAAGGTATGCTTAGGCTGATCCGGATCGATACTTAACGCAGAGTCCACAATGTTGGTTTTCTCGCGGAACGGCTCATATCAATATATCTGCGTAATGTATCGACCAGATCAGCCTGCGCTGTCCGCGCAGACTGATCCGGCCGACACATTCCGTCTAAGGGGGGATAGATAGAGTATTGATTCCTGAAACAGAAAATCCACAGGAGGCGAAAAGTGTCTGTCCGGGTTAGCCTGCGCGGCATGCTTAGGTTGATCCGGATCGATACTTAACGCAGAGTCCACAGTGTTGGTTTTCTCGCGGAACGGCTCATATCAATATATCTGCGTAATGTATCGACCAGATCAGCCTGCGCTGTCCGCGCAGACTGATCCGGCCGACACATTCCGTCTAAGGGGGGATAGATAGAGTATTGATTCCTTAAACAGAAAATCCACAGGAGACGAAAAGTGTCTATCCGGGCAAGCCTCCAAGGCATGCTTAGGCTGATCCGGATCGATACTTTACGCAGAGTCCATAATGTTGGTTTTCTCGCGGGACGGCTCAATTAGTAAATACAAAACGAATCACATCTCCATAATTAAATGGATAACCTATGACAAAAAGTGGAAAACATTGTGGCAAAAGAAGAAATTGCACGTTTTGTGCAATTTCTTCTTTTGTCACTATGTTTTCAAAACAAATGCCCACTTTTCTTGTGATAACCTAGACAAAGATCGATCCAGAAAGTACAATTAAAAGATAAGATTTTACTTTCTCCATTTTAATACCTTAAGTTTACATTTTGGCCATAGAGAAAATTAATCTTTTACAGGTATAACAGAACAAAGTTAACACAATCCGGACCTTTGTGAAATATATATAAATACCACGCACATTTATATGCATCAAACTTGGGATGTTAAACCCATTCACACATATAATACAGCAGATGATTTCAAAAACATTGAGATAAAAAAAGATATTAAAAACTTTTATAAATGAGATTTTTATTATTGAAAAGGGGTGGATTCTTTTTTGGCAAAAATGTTTTCAAGTCTTCTGATTTCTAGTCTTGGACAAGGATTAATGAAAATACATACGGATTAGATAAATATCGCACATTGTAAACACTGTTGAACAATTAATGTAGAGCTATATAATAAACCTACTACTCATAATACTAGCCATCTCTGCACAGATGTCAGGGTCCACTTGATGAACTTGAGTTTTGAATATGAGCCGTTCCACGAGAAAAAGAAACATTATAGACTCTACGTAATGTATCGACCCAGATCAGCCTGCTCAGTCTGCGCTGTCTAATCCGGTCCGAGACAATCCATCTCAGGGTGATAGAGGTATAAAGCAATGATTCATGAAACAGAAAATCCACAGGAAGCGAACAATGTCTGTCTTGGTTAACCTTCAATGAGTCCACAATGTTGGTTTTGTCGTGGAACGGCATATATAGTTTCATAATGGACAGGTTCCGGTCGTACGAGTGTCGACAAAATAATATTCATATGGATGACGATAACTACGGGAACCAACATCAGCGTATAACTGTTGCAGATAAAGATCTTCCTGCTAACCCTTGCGACATGATCAAAGTTTAATCTGCGTGTCATATGTTTCTTCAAAACATTTGTACTTAATTGGCGAAGAGTGAATAACCAGATTAGACTGCACAAACGCGCATTCTGATATGGTAATACACTTGTCGTAATCGCACGATGGGATTTGTTATTCCTTTTATGTCGGATCTCGACTCCCATAAACAATTACAGGTACAAGGTAACCCCCACTTATCAAGAACTAGATCTACATCCGGCGAGTTTTACGTAAAAAACTTCATGTTTTATTCATTGACGGTTGTAAATACCTTAAATTAATGAGGCTCTTGAACCTGAAGTGGTTACTGACAAAGGTCTGTCCTACCAGAAAACATAAATCAACTGACTTTTACGGGTAAATCACATATTTGTTTTCTATGAAAGTAGGTTTCTAATATTATTCAAACAATAGAGAGAGAGAGAGAGAGAGAGAGAGAGAGAGAGAGAGAGAGAGAGAGAGAGAGAGAGAGAGAGAGAGAGAGAGAGAGAGAGAGAGAGAGAGAGAGAGAGAGAGAGAGAGAGAGAAAGAGAGAGAGAGAGAGACAGACAGACAGACAGACATACAGACAGACAGACAGACAGACAGACAGACAGACAGACAGACAGACAGACAGACAGACAGACAGACAGACAGGGAGAGAGAGAGACAGAGAGAGAGAGAGAGAGAGAGAGAGAGAGAGAGAGAGAGAGAGAGAGAGACAGAGAGAGAGAGACAGAGACAGAGACAGAGACAGAGATACAGAGACAGAGACAGAGACAGACACAGAGACAGACACAGAGACAGACACAGAGAGAGAGACACACAGAGACAGAGACAGAGACAGAGACAGAGACAGAGACAGAGACAGAGACAGAGACGGAGACAGAGACAGAGACAGAGACAGACAGAGAGAGAGAGACAGAGAGACAGAGAGAGAAAGAGAGAGGGAGAGAGAGACATAGAGAAAGAGGGAGAGAGAGAAAGAGAGAAAGAGGGAGAGAGAGAGAGAGAGAGAGAGAAAGAGAGAGAGAAAGAGAGAAGTATTTTAAAGCGTGTGTGACATTTCTTTACTTTCCATGACGTCATGTTTCAAAAGTAATTTAAAACCGACAACAAAAAGGCACATCCGGCTATTTTGACTTTTGAAAACTATGGGAATATAAATATAATTTACCTCCAACATTGACCTTTAAACTATCACACATTCTAGATATTTGTAATATATTGTATGACGGAGATTCAACCATCTAGACTCGAGTACAGGAAGTCGTTTCTAAACCCTTTCCAACATATAGACGCTTGCTGAGGTCTCAGCAAACGACTTTCGGAAACATTGAGCAATTTCTCCTTTCTGCTGCAGAACTGCACATTGGAAATAATTAATCTTTTCCTCATACAACAATACTGCAGCAGACGACTTTGAACATATTTTGTTAATAGAAAATCTCTATAATTGAATGGATAACCTATGAGTAAAATTGAGCAATTGAGGGAAACGGTTAAGGCATTAGTTAGTTTGAACTTATTTATTTTACATCGATTGCGAAACAAGCTTTCAGCTTATATTAATCACGCTCGATGTCTGCTTCCTGGAGACTTAACCAGTACCCGCTCCGTTTGTGTGGAAAGTCCCAAAGTCAGAACCCGCTCATCAAGGGACTCGAACATGGGACCTTTTGATTACGAGAGACCGACGCTCTACCTCTGCACCACTGTTTTCCACTTTTAGTTATGTATGTTATAACTAGATATACACCATTCTTCATCTTGTTTACTTGTTCTATTCTTCTCGCACGTCTATCATGCCTATTTCTTACTACTTCTACGACTTTCATGACTATTTCTTACTACTTCTACGACTGGCATGCCTATTTCTTACTACTTCTACGACTGCCATGCCTTTGTCACATACTTATACGACTAGCATTCCTATCTGATCTACTTATACGACTACCATGCCTATTTCTACTACTTCTTCGGCTAGCATGCCTATTTCACTACTTGTACGACTATCACGCTTATTTCAACTTAACATTATCCCATTGAGTCACCACAACATAGGAGTTTAAGCGTCAAGAAAGGAATTACGAACACATAAACACACCTTAGTTCAGTGTTAAGATTGTTTAGATTTCTTTTGTAATTAGTCATATTTGTTGAAGAAATTTGAAATGGGCAAAAACAACAGTTTACAATATTATAAACTCTTAAACTTTAACTAGAGAGATAAAATAAATGTACGAAACACATCTGAGGAAATCTTCCCACTGAAGATCATAAAATGATAAACAAGAATTTAGTCAATTACTATCATAAATAAGTAAATCTATATAAATGCAGTGTGCAAAATTGCAACATTTGAATGAACGTGGAAAACCGTAACTACACACATTGTTAAACAATACTTTTCGGATAGTATCAAATTATATCGTTTAGATTGTTTTATGCGGGAGTCCGCCGTGGCCGAGCGGTAAACGTCGGGGACATGAAAACGGGCGTCGCGATTCGATCCCCAGTCGCGGCGCGGCGGTCATGGTGGGGTGCATTGGACAAGGCACATTGCCTAGCCTAGTACTGGTTTGTGTACCCATGATTATGTGCGGTGATATAACTGAAATAATTTTGAAAACGAAGTAAAATCCTAATAAAACAAAATTAGTTTGTACATGGTGAAAGTTGAAGTATTTATTTTGTATACCATCTAAAGTAATAAGTCAAACACCATCACGGCTGGTACCATCACGACTGGTTCCATAGTATATTACACAGTTTAAACGTTTGGTTGTTTGACTCCCAGACAGGGATCTCCTCGACTGAAGTCTTAACAATGACTTTAAAAATGGTAGTAATGACTACCCTCCGTGGCGCTCAAGGTTGCGGGGTTTGTATTACGACTGACTGGCTGGTGTCAGGATAAATGGACCGGTAGAAATGGTAACTTACCCAGGAAACAGTGTTTTCAAATTGTTGAAAAATGCGTAAAATCAATCAATCAATCAATCCTTCGCGGAAGTAAATCAGTCTTATTGATACGTATAACTTGCATATTATACAAGAGTATAACTCTTACGGGTGTACATTTAATTGAGCACTTTTCAAGGGCGAAATTTATAATAATAATTGAGGTAGCGAATAATTGACCAAGTCAATGTCTAATGGGCCATTGGATTATATTTCACATATGCTTAGATGTATATGTATTAGTTAAGAACCATATTCATTCAATAAAACTTATTTAAGAAAAATAGAAAATAAACCAAAACATAATTAATTATATATGCACCTTTTAAGCACGGCTGTAAGTCCCAAGTTGATGCGGGTATCGTGGATCGTTACTACACACTGCGAGAACAAATTGACATTCAGAAACCGTGTCTAGAGAAATGAATTGGCATGTTTAAACTGGCCCATTTATACCCTGTGTCGAATTCTCTTCGTCATTGAAACGGTTAACAAAAGATTTACACACGAGTAGCATAGTAAAATCTCCCGCACATGGGGACTTGTTTGTGAGGGAGTGCTGTGTATCCACCTCACAAGAAAATCAACATCTCGCTGGTTTTTTTAACTTAATAATTAATAGGATCACTTTGAATATTTAAGACTAAAGTAGTCAAGTGTTGGTCTCTGACGTTCTCTGGAGGCTGCCAGGATGTGTGTAGGACTTGGTGACGAACATGGAAGATTATGTTCAGTCAGTTCCACAACTTGCCTGGTCGCAAATGTCTGAAGGTCGGTTTTCGGGTGACGAAAAGATTACTACAAAATAATGCTATTATGGTTGGCGAGGTTTTTTCTGTTCAATTTAAATTTTCTTTAAGTGTTTAACCCTTTCGTGACATACCACAATACGGCAGCAGACAGCTTTGAACAAATCTAGCCAAACATTTTAAAAATCATTATATTAAATTAAACTATTGAATAGGGTTGAAAACATCGTGGCAAAAGGAGAAATTGCTCAATATGAGCAATTCTCATTTTGTCACAATGTTCTTTTTAAAATTCGGTTGCTGCAGAGAAGACAAAGGGCTGCTGTATGCGGGAAAGTAACTCTGGTTATTATTATTTTTGTCTAAATGCTAGTCAAGGTATTCAAGGTTTGATAGTTAAAGAAATTATATTTTAAAAAAACATTGTGTTTTAAAGTGGAAATATAACCACACGTGTGAATAGCTAAACCCTTTCCCACAAACGATACAATGTCGACGGACGACTTTGAAAATATTTAGGCTGACGTATGACAAACAATGCAGATTCGGGTGAGACAGCTCGTGAGCTGTCTCTCCTGAAATCTGCTTTGTTTGCCACATTGGGAAATATTTATAAATGAAAAAATGCCTCTACGTATATCGAATGTCGTCCGCTGCAGAGATGTCAAAGTGCGTCTTTACGACGTCCGCTACAGAGATGTCAATGTGCGTCTTTACGACGTTGAAGCTACAGAGATGTCAATGTGCGTCTTTACGACGTCCGCTACAGAGATGTCAATGTGCGTCTTTACGACGTCCGCTACAGAGATGTCAATGTGCGTCTTTACGACGTCCGCTACAGAGATGTCAATGTGCGTCTTTACGACGTCCGCTACAGAGATGTCAATGTGCGTCTTTACGACGTCCGCTACAGAGATGTCAATGTGCGTCTTTACGACGTCCGCTACAGAGATGTCAATGTGCGTCTTTACGACGTTGAAATGATTTGGAGGAACCTATGGAGAGTCGCTTTATATGAAATTTAGTTTAAGAATATAGTAGAAAACATTTTGGAAAAGGGGAAAATTACTCATTATGATTTGCCACAATATTATCCAGGAGTTTTCAGCCCCAGCTCGGCAAATCTTTTTCCGACGTTTGACAAAAGTCACTGTGACCAGGGACATTCGTCTTCCACCAATGGGCTAACAATCTATGTGGAAAAGTAATCAATGGCATCGAAAGTTTGTTTTGTGGAGTACTGGTGTGAGAAAGCATTAGTAGGTGAACTGGCCGCCGTGATATGACTGACAAATTGTCGAACACGGCGTCAAACCTCACTCAATTAATCAATCAATCAATGCCACAATTATTTCAAAAGTCGTCTGCTGCAAAGGTGTCGAAATTCGTCTGTATTATGGAAAGGATTAATCCTTTGATTTATGGTCATACGTTTCCTGGAGATTTAAGACATTCAGCTTAACGTTGCACAGTATCGACCATTTGTATTCAAAACAAATAAACTACGCATTTAAAATAGATTCAAAATCGATAATGCTTTACTTAGTCTAGGTCAATAGTATAATAGTTGAAATAAAGTTCGTTGTTTAACACTTTTCAACATATGATCTGCAGCTGACGACTTTGGAATCGTCTCAATAAAAAAGATGGTAAGTGACTATAAAAGTTCAGTCGATGAATAGAGTTGAAAACAGTGTGGCAAAGGAAGAAATTGCACAGTATGAACAATATTTCCTTTTGCCAGTGATTTTAAAGAAGTGTCTGCTGTCGAGGCGCAGAAAGTGTCTGTACATGTATGTGGAAAGGGTTGAGCATTGTTTAACTAAAAATCAACAGACAGTAGTAACCTTGAAGGAGTTTACTTCTGAAGTAGTATAACGAACGTGTGATATTCAAAAGAAAAAAAATCTTCAATTGTTCTTAGATTGATTTTTACAATTTGATGGTAATATATCAAAATATATAACTTCTAAAGAAT
Source organism: Serripes groenlandicus (assembly GCA_031761405.1). Taxonomy (NCBI): domain Eukaryota; kingdom Metazoa; phylum Mollusca; class Bivalvia; order Cardiida; family Cardiidae; genus Serripes; species Serripes groenlandicus. Next base: position 86,936,049 of record JASEVX010000002.1, on the reverse strand, counting down.
TCATTTGTGTAAGAAGACGTATCCCTGCCTCGGGGATTTTTTGTCAATATTGTCAAAAATCGAAAACTATTCCATTTTACAACAAATCTGCAGCAGTCGCCTTTGAAAACATTTAAGTAAAACATATGGAAACTCTTTGAAAACATTTAAGTAAAACATATGGAAACTCTCTGTAAACGAAATAACACTTTTTGAATGAATTTGATTAAGCATTGCGACAAAAGGAGTGCAATTTCAAATTTCGTCTGCTAGAGAGGCGGTAAAAAATATATGTATGTGGGAAATGGATAGATAACATGATTGACCCTTTTCCACTTATAAACGCATTTTAACGCATCTGCAGCACCCGGCTTTTGAAAACCTTGTGGCAAAAGAAGACATTACTCAAAACGAGCAATTTCTCCTTTTGCCACAATGTTTTCAACTCTTTTTACTAATTATACTCTCATTTATGGAGATTGTTCACGTTTTCGTTGGTACGTTTTCAAAGTCGTCTGCTGCACATTTGTTGTATGTGGGAAAGGATTAATACATTACAAGGGCATATTTCCATTTTGCACACCGTATTGAACAAAAGTGTGGCGCACTGCAGAAACAATGCACGAGGCAATTGCGACCAGTGTAGAACCAAATTAGCCAGCGCATCAGCCAAGTCTGATCTGGCTCTTCTTTGTTCACAAATAATACATAGCAGGTTTCAAGAAACTTCTGTAAGCTAGTATCCATTTTGGATTGTTTAGCATGGAAGTGCAGACAGGTTCCACGAGAAAACCAACAGTATGGGCTCTGCGTAATGTATCGACGCAGATCAGCCTGCGCAGTCCGCGCAGACTGATCCGGGCAGACACATTCCGTCTCAGGGGGGTAGAGGTATAGAGTAATGATTCCTGAAACAGAAAATCCACAGGAGGCAAAAAGTGTCTGTCCGGGTTAGCCTGTGCGGTATGCTTAGGCTGATCCGGGTCGATACATTAAGCAGAGTCCACAATGTTGGTTTTCTCGTGGTACGCCTCATATATACATACATTTAAAAAATTCTTAGCATGTTATCAGTCGTTAGACCGTCTAGAATATATAAAACTTACTAAGAAGAAAAAAACGGAAAAGAATTTTAAGTGTTTTTCATTTTTGATTCTGAAGTCCATAGTTCGAAAGAAAGGTTGAACTATGTCGAAACGTATACAAGACAATGACCTACAACTATCATAACCTTTCCCTCATATAGAAGTTTTACGACGCATCTGTACGCCCGATTTTTCAACTCAATTCAATTATAAGACTTATATTTATAAAGATGTTCCATTTGTTTGCCTAGATGTTGTCTGTCTTCTGCTGCAGATATGTTATATGTTGGAAAGGGTTAAGTGGAAAACAGGAAGATATGGGCATTTGTTTTTCGTATTCTAAAATGATATCATGTACAGCTGAGTCAGTAAAAAGGGGGATCTTTTCAACAAGATTACTTATTAAAAAGCATTATTGGTAAAATGAGAAATAACGAGAAATTTTCCTTTTCCCGAGATGTTTTGACATTTATTTTGTCAAAAATGCACTACAACGTGTCCAGTTGCTAGTGTACATTTATTATTCGACTCTTAAAATTACCAAATCAGAAAAAGGGTTTGAGGAAATATGATACGAACAACCCCTTTTGTAAATGGTTGACCAACTTTCAAAATCGAGCAATGACATTGAATATCTGTTCTATGTCAACAAGGTCACTTCCCATTACCTCATATACCAGGTTGTCTGCGTTTGAACATATAAATAAAAACAATAAATTAAACGTTAACCCCTTCCCACATACAGCACATATGCTGCGGATGATTTTAAAAATATTAAATTAGAAATAAGGAAACCCTCCATAAATGAAAGAACAATAAATGATTGATACTGTTGGAAACATTGTGACAAAAGGATAAATTATTCATTATGAGCAAATTCATCTTTTGTCATAAATGCATTTTGTATAAGGGAAGGGGTAAAAATGTTGGAAATAAAAATAAAAAGGATTTTGGAAAAGGAGAAATTGCTGTTTCTCTGATATTTCGTGTTTTCCCAGAATGTGTTGTGTTCGCACCGAACAGAGGCGCCTAAAACACAATATATAAGACATGAGTGAAGAATGTTTGTTATTTGGCCTTAACCTAAATTGTATACTGTTATTTCTATTTTAGAATGTAACTTAATCCTTTCCCTTATGTAATTGCATTCTGACGCACCCAAAGTGGACACATTTTGAAACCATTGTGGCAAAAGAGGTAATTTTCCTTTATGCCAATTTCTCATATTTCCGCAATGTTTTCAACATTGTTTAATTATTAAACTTTCAGTTATAAAGATGTTTCATACTTTTTCCCTATGTGTTTTTCAAAGTGTTTCTGCTGCAGTGTTTGGATATGTGATCGGTTAACTTTAAGGCAGAAATGTGAGTCGAACATACGTGTATATATATATATATCGTGTCTCTGTTTATATAGGATAGAAAACGTTAAAAAACCCAAAAACGTAAAAAACGAAGGCAAAGCTCAAATTATCTCCCTATTATAAGCATGTTTTCACTGTTCAGTTATGTATAGATACTTAAAGTAAAGCCTGTATTTATGTATAACTACTAGTCATCAAATTACTCTCGAGTTGCCATAGGATATTTGTTCTTTAACCCTTTTCCACGTACAACAAATCTGCAGTAGACGACTATAAAAACAAGGCAACCTCTATAAATAAAGGTATGAGCATTTAACCCTTTTCCTCATACGACAATTCTGCAGCAGACGACTTTGAACAATTCTTTTCAAAAATTGAAAATCTCTTTAATTGAATGGATAACCTATGACTAAAAGTGGAAAACATTGTGTCAAAAGAAGAAATTGCTCGAGTTGAGCAATTTGTTCTTTTGTGACTATGTTTTCAAAAAGCCGTCTGCTGCATAAGCAGTTTAAAACATTGTGGGAAAAGGAGAAATTCTCAGTCTGTATGTTGGCAAGGGTAAGCATAAATCGGTGAGAGCCCCATTTCGTGTTCTAAAATACTTATATCTCCCGTCAACAATATGTTGTTGATGCCCAAAAGATTTGTCTCTTTAAAATAAACATTTTGAGTACCACTTTACAGGAGGATGTAAGTATGTTATAATCAAGATTTATTCAGGGAAAACCAGTCTCAACTAGTACAGCACCGTGTTCGCCAAAGTAGATTCTTCCATTTTCAAAATCGTGTGACTTCAGTTTTCATGTAACAATTGTTTTGAAATATTTTTGATAAGTAAAAGGCAAACCATGCTGATTTCAGGTGAGATAGCTCGTTATTGCCATAGACGCTGAAAGAGTTAAAGGAACAAAGGCATATAAATTACCCTGCGAATTAACCAACTATTTATACGATCAGTATATAATAAAGGTCAAAATCCACTATATAATAACCGTATAACAGTATTAAGGATAGTCGTCAATATGGGTGAGTATCACATGACACGAAATCAAACAGCAACCATTCAATAGTAAACTACAATGAGAAACGCTAATCTGTTTATATAAACATTAAACTTTTGACCATTTCTGTATGTATATTTGTGAGTATCAACCATGAGCTGTTTATGGTTTAAAAGTTGAATATAAAAACATATATTCTAGTTTGTTCTGTATAATGTAAATGTAGAAGAACATGACAAAAGAATGCACAAATTGTTAACAATATATATTTTTTTAAATTAATGTATAATCTACATGAATGTATACTCTACATGAATGTATACTCTACATGAATGTATACTCTACATGAATGTATACTCTACATGAATGTATACTCTACATGAATGTTACTCTACATGAATGTTACTCTACATGAATGTTTACTCTACATGAATGTATACTCTACATGAATGTTTACTCTACATGAATGTGTACACTACATGAATGTGTACTCTACATGAATGTATACTCTACATGAATGTATACTCTACATGAATGTATAATATACATGAATGTATAATATACATGAATGTATACTCTACCTGAATGTATACTCTACATGAATGTTTACTCTACATGAATGTATAATCTACATGAATGTATACTCTACATGAATGTTTACTCTACATGAATGTATAATCTACATTAATATATAATCTACATTAATGTATAATCTACATGAATGTATAATCTACAATAATGTTTACTCTACATGAATGTATACTTTACATTTGTACTCTACATGAATGTATACTCTACATGAATGTATACTCTACATGAATGTTTACTCTACATGAATGTATACTCTACATGAATGTATAATCTACATGAATGTATAATCTACATGAATGTATACTCTACATGAATGTGTAATCTACATGAATGTATAATCTACATGAATGTTTACTCTACATGAATGTATACTTTACATGTGTACTCTACATGAATGTATACTCTACATGAATGTTTACTCTACATGAATGTATAATCTACATGAATGTATACTCTACATGAATGTATACTCTACATGAATGTATAATCTACATGAATGTATAATCTACATGAATGTATAATCTACATGAATGTTTACTCTACGTGAATGTACAATATACGTGCATGAATGTATAATCTACATGCATGAATGTATAATCTACATGCATGAATGTATAATCTACATGAATGTATACTCTACATGAATGTATACTCTACATGAATGTATACTCTACATGAATGTATACTCTACATGAATGTATACTCTACATGAATGTATAATATACATGAATGTATAATATACATGAATGTATAATCTACATGAATGTATACTCTACATGAATGTATGTATACTCTACATGAATGTATGTATACTCTACATGAATGTATGTATAATATACATGAATGTATACTCTACATGAATGTATGTATACTCTACATGAATGTATGTATACTCTACATGAATGTATGTATACTCTACATGAATGTATGTATACTCTACATGAATGTATGTATACTCTACATGAATTTATAATATACATGAATGTATACTCTACATGAATGTATACTCTACATACTCTACATGAATGTATACTCTACATGAATGTATACGCTACATTCATACATGAATGTATACTCTACATGAATGTATAATGTATACTCTACATGCATGTATACTCTACATGAATGTATACTCTACATGAATGTATACTCTACTTGAATATATACTATACATGAATGTGTACTATACATGAGTGTGGTAAAGATCCAAAAGTATCACGGACGTTAGTATAAGTGTAAGAATCAAATGTATAGTTATTGTATCACGGAAGTAACACATTGTTGTATCAAGTGACGGATCAAACAGGTGTCGAATCGTTCTCGTTTTCGAGCACCCTTTAAGTAACTAGTATGTGTATGTGGTCTATATTTATGGAGGAAATGAGCCGTCCAGCGAGAAAACCAACATTATGGCCTCTGCGTAATGTATCGACCAGATCAGCCTGCGCAGTCCGCGAACACTGATCCGGGCCGACACATTCCGTCTCAGGGTGATAGAGGTATAAAGTAATGATTCCTGAAACAGGAAATTCACAGGAGGCGAAACATATATATCCGGGTAAGCCTGCGCGGCATGCTTATGCTGATCCGGATCGATACTTTACACAGAGTTCAAAAAGTTGGTTTTCTCGCGAGACGGCTCAAATAAACAAATATCTATCTACGTGCCCTGGTAGCTCAGTCGAAAGCAACATACTCTTTCTGAATGAAAAACACAGAAAACAGAATACAGAAGATAAATTTTGTAAATAAAGATCTGATACGAATATGAAGGAGGCTTGTACATGTACGATGAGCTGGTGAAAAGGGAAGATCCTGGTCAGACAATACTGATGTTTGGATGTTCATGTGGCGTTGACCATTTCACTATTGGCAAATCCCCAGTCTCTACAGATGGAAATGACAGAGTCATTAGTGTTACATGTTTCTGTCTATAGGTCAATCTCGTCATTGTTCAGGGACGTATGGCCTATTATGCTTGCCAACCGTGGTTAACCCTTTCATACATACATACACACAATCTGCAGTATACGACCTTTTTAACATTAAGTCGTCAAACATTTAGAAATTCACTTTAATGTAAGGCGTAATTTGTTGAATGCAATTGAATACAAATGAAAACATTGTTGCAAAAGAAGAAAATGTTCATTATAATATCGGAAAGTCACAATGATAATACAATAGCATAGCATAAGAGAGAGGGTAAGGTGGTATATTGTTTTAATTAATCGTTGTTTTTAAAATGTTCATTAACTTTCCATTATACAAAGGATGTCAATTTTAGGGTGTGATGATGTTATTCCTGAATGTGTTCTAAGATCCGATATGACTTGTGAATAAATTGGGAGAAGAATTGGGCCATAGCATATGTCAGTGCAGAACCATCACATTCTTCTATCTGTAATTACATGAACATGCACGGAACACCGATTGTTGTACCTCCTGTTACAATGCAATCTTTCTAACCGTGTACTAACACTCAACACTTAAAGCACTACTAATATACAGAGGTTGTCCGACTCATTTTCAGCAGACGACTTTTGAAAACATAGTGGCAAAAGACGAAATTGCTCATTATGAGCATTTTCTCATTTTGCCATTATGTTTTCGACTCATATGATTAAACTTTCATTTATAGAAGTTTTCCATATTTTGCTGGATGTTTTCAAAGTCGTCTTCAGCAGATGTGTTGTGTGTATGTGTTCTGCCGTAAGTTTGGGGAGTATTTGTCTATAAAACAACAAGATGTCCTTTCCTAGTACCGCAATCACGTTTACGTTACAACTATTTTAGAGTAACGCAATGAATATAATCGGCTGCTAGGCTTTTCCACACTCCGACCCCTGATTGCTAAGACGTTTCGACACTTTGTTCAATTATCGGTTTATATAGGTGCGAATTGATGATTTAGGGCACACCTGTCTTTAACTGATTAGCTTGGTAAAATGATCAGTCATGCTTGACTGCTAATCGGCAATTGATTGCTTGTTGGTTAATCTGATACATTAATTAATTTTCTTGATGTCTTTTGTGTACAGTGAAATGAAAACTGCTGAAGTTGCGATTTGAAATGTATTGTTTAGGTATAAAAATCTTATTTATAATAAAAAACCGACTTTTTGCAAAATATTTAATAAATCTAATGAATATATATTATTTAGTAATGGCCCACAAAACTAGTGTATCAGAAATATGAGTTGTTGTGATAGGATGAGAGATGTTTTCAAAATGTAACACATTTTACTACCTATCCATCAACATATGACTAAACGACTATCCACCGATTATTTCCATGATGTTTTCAATATACTTACATAACTATAAAAGATGCTTACACCATTATATTGTTCATTTAAGAGAAAATGTCTGTCTTTTCAATAACATTACTTATAGTCCATTGCTTTATCGCTGGTTTAAAACTAGTTTAACCCTTTCCCTCATATAGACGCTTTCTGACGCCTATGCAGCAGACGGCTTTTTGAAAACATAGTGATAAAAGAAGAAATTGCTCAAAACGCCCAAGTTTTCCTTTTGCCACAATGTTTTCCACTTTTAGTCATAGGCTATCCATTCAATTATAGAGATTTTCTATTTTTTCACAAAATATGTTCAAAATCGTCTGCTGCAGAATTTGTCGTATGAGGGAAAGCGTTAAAACAATTATATGGACGACCCCGTTACACATCTCTGCTAAGATCCGTTAACGCCCCGAGTTTCAAGAATAACATGTACAAACATTTTTAGAATTTAAAAAACACAATGCTAATACACGAAATAAACCAAGCAGGAGGATTCGGAAAATTACTTCTCACAAACCACTTTATATAAGTTCTGACTTACCTATACTTTAAGCACTTTTACGTTACAACTATTTTAGAGTTACGCAATGAATGACTATATATAGTATGGTCAATCAGCGTAAGATCCAATGGAATTGGTTAATTTATTAATTCTAGCCACCCCAATTACTGTATAAACATCTCAAGCCGACATATGGCATTGATAAGTCCCATTGTTAATTTTTTAATAGAAATGTCTAAAAGGTGATATGTCAGCTTTGCTAGATAATCAGCGAAAAGTGTGGAAATGGCTTTTCTCGTCTTTCTTTGTTTCCTAATGTGTGCTGATCTATGAAAGCATTTAACAATGCATCAAACAATTCTTTGTATCCTCCGAATTTCCCGCTTTAACAATAAGATTATGTTCTATATATGTGTACCGTATATATTTCGGTGTGACATATTTGACAAGGTAAAATGAAAAATATGCATTCAAACATTTGAGCTAAAACAGTATGGCAAAAGCATAATTAAAGTACATACGATTTTTAGCGCACAACACCACCCCCTCCTTTAATTTTACTTTATTCCTATAAAGTGCATAAGAAAAGGAATCGTTATGTACAATACTTTAACGTATCAAGTAGTGTTAGAAATACCTTCAATGAATAAATGCGTACGACATATAAGTATTGCGACACTAACTTAAAGTCGATCTAGTTTCCTAAAATTAAAAAATACATAGTTATACCACTCTTACATCAGTAGGTGCTCTTGTGATTCATTTGGTCAAGCACAGTTTTGTAAAGGTATTAATAAATGATCATGTTGGATGAAGAAAAGTAGACATTATTTGCCTCAGTCTTCTTGCCACAATTGGGTTAATTATATGAACAGTATTTGACACGATAATTAATTTCAGACTTCAAAAGCATCCCAGTGAAACCGCCAATTGGTACCCACAGCCAACTTATTAATATTGTTTCAATATTCTGAGGTACTTTAATTTTCCAGTATGTGGGACTTAATGTAAGATTTACTAGTGAAATTTGTACTGAGGATTTGCCATTTGTAACTTCAACTAACAGTGAATTGTTATTTGTTTTTGTTTTGCATGTATTGATGACGGTGATAAGTAGTAAGATGATAATTATTATATTAAGTACTATGACCAAATGATCTAATTGTATATCAACTTGCTGCTAGAAATGATTAAGCGTATCAGGAGTTGGGTTCGGAGTCTGGTAAACGAATGAGATAACTTGGTATTACATGATGCATCATTAAATGATCGTATTCCTCTTATGTCATGTTGATTTAAGATTCTGTTAAAATAGTATTGTCTGTGTAATGTTGTCATGATAACCAGTAGAAGAATGCAGACGAAAGATACCCATTTTTCTCAATTCATGAAGACGGCACAAAGAAAATCGATTTGCATTTCTTTTAAATATCCTGAAGTATCAACTTCCTACTCAAACTTTTTAAAGTTAAGTTGTGTATTTAGTTAACGGGATTGGACTCGTGTCTTACTTTGAAAAAAATTTGTGGAGTGAAAATTGAAGTATCATCGAAATGTCTTATGTTGATCAGGCTATGAGGATCTGAAAATAAAGAACAAATCTCAATTTTTCAACTTGAATACAACGGCATTTATACAAAAATACAAAAAAAATTATTGATAATATTTTCGTTTAACACTTTAAAATAGTTTGCCAAGCCACCCCCGTTATTTGAGGCTTTAGTTAACTGCTGATATCTCACTATCCCCAGTTTAATTAATTTGGTTTTAACGCATTTCTTCCCCATCGAGTTTTCAGTTGGATTACGACCGGAAGTTCACCGTAAGTGTGTTTCGTAGCTTTCTCACACCTGTACTTTAATTCTTCCCATTAAAGGTCAAATTAAGCCAAATAATCCGCGGCCAAAGTCCTTAAAAACCTTCGGTTGCGTAGAGAAGAGTGTATACCTTCCCCAGAATGCATTGAATATATGACATCGAGTTCGAATTCATTGTAAATATGTATAGGATGCACACTAAAAATGTTTGATTTGATCATAATGTTTTGACCTTGCTTGAAAGTGAAAGAAGAGTATGTGAAAAACCAGTTTCGTCCCAGCCCAAATTCGTTCAAAATGACGGCAACCATCTTCGTAGGGTGAATTCTTTCTTGCATAATACATGACCCCATTTTCTATGGATTATTTTATAAAGCTTAAAGGTAACTCTTTCTAATGATATACATGTTGTGTGTTCTACCTGTAAAAGCTTAGAAAGTGTTAATGGAGGGTGGAAACTTGTTGATTTACATGGAAACAAAGACGGTATTTATTTGGTGCATTGTGACCTCCCAGGGAACTGGCTACCCGTCTACTTAGACATTGGTGGAAGACGAATGTATTCTGTCAATCATCGAAAGAATGAATGGCCGAGCCGAGGTTCCAACTAACGACCCATCGGTGGATAACCATTTCCGTTACCGACTGAGATATTGCGGCATGACTGATACTGTTTCAGATCAGATTGTTAAATGTCATAACATATCATATAATATCATATCATTTCATATCCTATCATTTCCATCAACTAGCATTTTATAAACAAACTAGACTCTATCATTTAGAAGTTATACGATAGTGAGTTTGCTTGGTAAGTTACCAGTACTGCTGACACCAGAGACTATGGTTAGACTTTTAACATCCATCAGCTGTAGTCTATTCCAAAATCCAAGTATTGATAACCGTAATCTCAAAATGCTAGGAAGTCAACCGGGGTCACCAATTGATTCTGACACATGTGTAAATGGGTTTGTTTTGTGTTTACGCCGCTTTTGAGAAGTTTTCAGTTATATCTGAGTGATTTCTATGTAAGTTTTCAGTTATATCTGAGTGATTTCTATGTAAGTTTTCAGTTATATCTGAGTGATTTCTATGTAAGTTTTCAGTTATATCTGAGTGATTTCTATGTAATTTCTATGTAAGTTTGCAGTACTACTGGTCCATTTATCTTCCCACCAGTGTATCAGTCTTAATGCTAACCCTGCAACCATGAGAGCTATGGAGATTCAGCCTTTACACCAATTTGCCCATAACAGCAATTTCTGCTTTGGTCACACTTTTTTTAACTTTATCGAATAATTGTTCTTTCATTTATAGAGAATTTCAATTTCTTTCACTAAATGCTTTGAAAGTCGTCTTCTGCAGATTTGTTGTATATGGAAGACGGTCGAGTGTTATTTATCAGCACTTGTCAGTTGGATGGCGAACTTCCGTTCAGATAACGTGTGTTTAATCAATTTAATCTGTTCACACATACAGCAAATCTGCAACACATGTCTTTGTAAACATCTAGGCAAAGATATGACACATATCTATAGATGAAAAGAAAAAATATTGAATAGAGTTGAAAATATTGTGGTGAATTGAGATAGATAATCACTTATTATGGGCAAGGTATTTTCTCTTGTCACAGTAATTTAAAAGTTCGTCTGCTGCAGGTGCGTTGAAATGTATCTACATGTGGGATAGAATAAGACGACATGTGAACACATTTCGTACAAAAATAGGTCATTGATCTTTCTTAACAGTTTATCCTTTCTCTGGCGGTTTCTGTTCATAATTCCAAACATCTGTGAAGCACATTATATTCCTGTAATAAAGTTAATCCTTTCCAACATTAAACAAATCTGCAGCAGACTATTTTAAAAACGTATGCATTATTTATTTGGGAAAATGTATATAAATCAAAGTGAAGATATTGAATAGAGTTGACAACATTGTAGCAAATGAAGAAATTTCTCATTATGAGCATTTCCTGCTATTGCTACAATTTTCCAAAAGTCATTTGCTGCTGAGGCGTCTTTTTCTGGGAAAAAATGAATCACATTTAACGCTTATTCGCTTATAACGCTTCTGAAACTGGTATTACCACTGGTTTTACAGCTCTTTACTTTTGACTACATGTAATTTACAACTTGTATTATTATAGTTCTGCAACTGGTATAACTGCTCTTCACGTTTGACTATATGTAGTTCTGCAACAGGTTTTACCGCTCTTCACTTTGGACTACATGTAGCACTGCAACTGGTATTATCAATGTTTCACTTTTGACTGCATGTAGATCTGCAACTACTGTTACCGCTCTTCACCTTGGTCTACATGTAGCTGTAGTTCTGCAACTGGTATAAACGATCTTCACGTTTGACTATATGTAGTTCTGCACTTTTGACAACAAATATATCTGAAACTATCATTACCGAACTTCACTTTTGATTACATGTAGTTCTGCAACAGGTTTTACCGCTCTTCTCTTTGGACTACATGTAGTTCAGCAACTGGTATCACCACTCTTCACTTTTGACTTCATGTAGTTATGCAACTGGTATAACCGCTCTTCACTTTTGACTTCATGTACTTATGCAACTGATATCTGGTATAACCGCTCTTCACTTTTGACCTTATGTAGTTTTGCAACTGGTATTTCCACTCTTTACTTTTGACTTCATGTAGTTTTGCAACTGGTATTACCGCTCTTCACTTTTGACTTCATGTAGTTTTGCAACTGATATTTCCTCTCTTTACTTTTGACTTCATGTAGTTATGCAACTGGTATAACCGCTCTTTACTTTTGACTTCATGTAGTTATGCAACTGGTATTACCGCTCTTCACGTTTGACTTCATGTAGTTATGCAACTGATATTTCTGCTCTTTACTTTTGACTTCATGTAGTTATGCAACTGGTATAACCGCTCTTCACTTTGGACTACATGTAATTCTGAAACTGGTATGACCGCTCTTCACGTCTGACTACATGTTATTCTGCAACTTGTATTACCGCTCTTCACCTTGGACTAGCTGTAGTTCTGCAACTGGTACAACCGCTCTTCACGTTTGACTATATGTAGTTCTGCAACTAGAATTACCGCTCTTCACTTTTGACTACATGTAGTTCTTGCATATCTACTAATCGAGAGTGAATTTAAAACGCGTCCATTGTTATTGATGACGTCAGTAATCTATTCACTGAGTAGAATGTGCTTAGATTTTTATTAGATTGGGTCACCAATTAATGCTGCCACAGTTGAAAATGGGTTTTTAACGTTTTTTACGCCGCATTTAACAATTTCTCATTTATATCAAGACATTTCATAAGTAAGTTACCAATACAACTGGTCCATTTACCCTGACACCAGGCAGTTAGCATTTTTGCTATACCTACAGTCCTGGGCGCGACGGAGGAAATTCCGTTACTAAATTGATTAATGTTCTTGGCATAAACCGTCCAGGGATCGAACCCGACAATTCCGCACCCGATTCGGACTCTCTTCCACTACACTGCCGGGGAGGTCACTCTACCACTACACTGCCGGGGCGGTCACTCTTCCACTACACTGCTGGGGCGGTCACTCGACCACTACACTGTCGGGGCGGTCACTCTACCACTACACCACCATGTCGGTCACGCTACCATTACACCACCATGTCGGTCACTCTAACACTACACCAAGGTGGCCACATCACCACTACACCACCAAGGTGGTTACTTCACCATTACACCACCATGTCGGTCACTCTAACACTACACCACCATGTCGGTCACTCTAACACTACACCTCCATGGCGGTCACTCTACCATTACACCACTATGTAGGTCACTCTACCATTACACCTCCATGTCGGTCACTCTAACACCACACCACCATGTCAGTCACTCTAACACTACACCACCATGTCGGACACTCTAACACTACATCACCATGTCGGTCACTCTACCACTACACCTCCATGGCGGTCACTCTACCACTACACCTCCATGGCGGTCACTCTACCACTACACCTCCATGGCGGTCACTCTACCATTACACCACCATGTCGGTCACTCTACCATTACACCACCACGGCGGTCACTCTACCACTACACCCCCATGGCGGTCACTCTACCATTACACCACCATGGCGGTCAATCTACCATTACACCTCCATGGCGGTCACTCTACCATTACACCTCCATGGCGGTCACTCTACCACTACACCTCCATGGCGGTCACTCTACCATTACACCTCCATGGCGGTCACTCTACCATTACACCTCCATGGCGGTCACTCTACCATTACACCTCCATGGCGGTCACTCTACCATTACACCTCCATGGCGGTCACTCTACCATTACACCTCCATGGCGGTCACTCTACCATTACACCTCCATGGCGGTCACTCTACCATTAAACCTCCATGGCCGTCACTCTACCATTACACCTCCATGGCGGTCACTCTACCATTACACCTCCATGGCGGTCACTCTACCATTACACCTCCATGGCGGTCACTCTACCATTACACCTCCATGGCGGTCACTCTACCATTACACCTCCATGGCGGTCACTCTACCATTACACCTCCATGGCGGTCAATCTACCATTACACCTCCATGGCGGTCACTCTACCATTACACCTCCATGGCGGTCACTCTACCATTACACCTCCATGGCGGTCAATCTACCATTACACCTCCATGGTGGTCACTCTACCATTACACCTCCATGGCGGTCACTCTACCATTACACCTCCATGGCGGTCACTCTACCATTAAACCTCCATGGCCGTCACTCTACCATTACATCACCAAGGCAGTCACTCTACCATTACGCTGACATGGTGGTCACTCTACCATTAAACCACCAAAGCGGTCACCATATCATTACATCACCAAAGCGGTCACTCTACCATTACACAACCAAAGCGGTCACCATACCATTACATCACGAAAGCGTTCAGTCACTCTACCATTACACCGACATGGCGGTCACTCTACCATTACACCGACATGATGGTCACTCTACCATTAAACAACCAAAGCGGTTACCATACCATTACATCACCAAAGCGGTCACTCTACCATTACACAACCAAAGCGGTCACCATACCATTACATCACGAAAGCGTTCAGTCACTCTACCATTACACCGACATGGCGGTCACTCTACCATTACACCGACATGATGGTCACTCTACCATTAAACAACCAAAGCGGTTACCATACCATTACATCACCAAAGCGGTCACTTTATCATTACCCCGACATGGCGGTCACTCTACCATTACAACAACATGGCGGTCACTCTACCATTACAACAACATGGCGGTCACTCTACCATTACAACAACATGGCGGTCACTCTACCATTACAACAACATGGCGGTCACTCTACCATTACAACAACATGGCGGTCACTCTACCATTACACCGATATGGCGGTCACTCTACCATTACAACAACATGGCGGTCACTCTACCATTACAACAACATGGCGGTCACTCTACCATTACAACAACATGGCGGTCACTCTACCATTACACCGATATGGCGGTCACTCTACCATTACACCGATATGGCGGTCACTCTACCATTACAACAACATGGCGGTCACTCTACCATTACAACAACATGGCGGTCACTCTACCATTACAACAACATGGCGGTCACTCTACCATTACACCGATATGGCGGTCACTCTACCATTACACCGATATGGCGGTCACTCTACCATTACAACAACATGGCGGTCACTCTACCATTACAACAACATGGCGGTCACTCTACCATTACAACAACATGGCGGTCACTCTACCATTACACCGATATGGCGGTCACTCTACCATTACAACAACATGGCGGTCACTCTACCATTACAACAACATGGCGGTCACTCTACCATTACAACAACATGGCGGTCACTCTACCATTACACCGATATGGCGGTCACTCTACCATTACAACAACATGGCGGTCACTCTACCATTACAACAACATGGCGGTCACTCTACCATTACAACAACATGGCGGTCACTCTACCATTACAACAACATGGCGGTCACTCTACCATTACAACAACATGATGGTCACTCTACCATTACAACAACATGGCGGTCACTCTACCATTACAACAACATGGCGGTCACTCTACCATTACACCGACATGATGGTCACTCTACCATTACATCACCAAAGCGATCACTCTGTCATTACAACAACATGGCGGTCACTCTACCATTACAACAACATGGCGGTCACTCTACCACTACACCGACATGATGGTCACTCTACCACTACACCACCAAAGCGATCACTCTGTCATTACAACAACATGGCGGTCACTCTACCACTACAACAACATGATGGTCACTCTACCACTACACCACCAAAGCGATCACTCTGTCATTACAACAACATGGCGGTCACTCTACCACTACACCGACATGATGGTCACTCTACCACTACACCACCAAAGCGATCACTCTGTCATTACAACAACATGGCGGTCACTCTACCACTACAACAACATGATGGTCACTCTACCATTACATCACCAAAGCGATCACTCTGTCATTACAACAACATGGCGGTCACTCTACCATTACAACAACATGGCGGTCACTCTACCACTACACCGACATGATGGTCACTCTACCACTACACCACCAAAGCGATCACTCTGTCATTACAACAACATGGCGGTCACTCTACCACTACACCGACATGATGGTCACTCTACCACTACACCACCAAAGCGATCACTCTGTCATTACAACAACATGGCGGTCACTCTACCATTACAACAACATGGCGGTCACTCTACCACTACACCGACATGATGGTCACTCTACCACTACACCACCAAAGCGATCACTCTGTCATTACAACAACATGGCGGTCACTCTACCATTACACCGACATGATGGTCACTCTACCACTACACCACCAAAGCGATCACTCTGTCATTACAACAACATGGCGGTCACTCTACCATTACAACAACATGGCGGTCACTCTACCATTACATCACTAAAGCGGTCACTCTATCATTACACCGACATGATGGTCACTCTACCATTAAACAACCAAAGCGGTTACCATACCATTAAACAACCAAAGCGGTCACTCTACCATTACAACAACATGGCGGTCACTCTACCATTACACCGACATGGCGGTCACTCTATCATTACACCGACATGATGGTCACTCTACCATTAAACAACCAAAGCGGTTACCATACCATTATATCACCAAAGCGGTCACTCTATCATTACCCCGACATGGCGGTCACTCTACCATTGCATCACTAAAGCGGACACTCTATTATTACATCACTAAAGCGGTCACTCTACCATTACATCACTAAAGCGGTCACTCTACCATTATATCAATAAAGCGGTCACTCTACCATTACATCACCAAGGTGGTCACTCTACCATTACATCACCAAAGCGGTCACTCTACCATTACACAGACATGGCGGTCACTCTACTATAACATCACCAAGGCGGTCAGTGTACCATTACATCACCAAAACAGTCACTCTACCATTACACCACCAAGGCGGTCACTCTACCATATCATCACCAAGGCAGTCAATCTACCATTACGTCACAAAGGCGGTCACTCTACCATTACACCACCAAGGTGGCCACATCACCATTACATCACCAAGGCGATCACTCTACAACTACACCAACAAGGCGGTCACTCTACCATTACATCACCAAGGCGGTCACTCTACCATTACATCACCACGGAGGTCACTATACCATTACACCACCAAGGCGGCCAGATCACCATTACAACACCAAAGGGATCACTCTACCATTACACCACCAAGGCGGCAACATCACCATTACAACACCAAAGCGATCACTCTACCATTACATCACCAATGCGATCACTCTACCATTACACCACCAAGGTGGTCACTCTACCATTACACCACCAAATCGGTCACTCTACCCTTACACCACCAAAGCGGTTACTCTACCATTACACCACCAAAGTGATATCTCTACCATTAAACCGCCAAGGCGGCCACATCATCATTACAACAACAAAGTGATCACTTTACCATTACACCATCAGGGCGGTCACTCTACCATTACACCACCAAAGCGGTCACTCCATCACACCATCACCAAAGCGGTCACTCTACCATTACATCACCAAAGCGGTCACTCTACCATAACAACACCAAGGCGGTCACTCTACCATTACACCAGCAAAACGATCACTCTACCATTACACCGACATGGCGGTCACTCTACCATTACATCACCAAGGCGGTCACTCTACCACAACATCACCAAGGTGGTCACTCTACCATTACATCACCAAAGCGGTCACTCTACCATAACACCGACATGGCGGTCACTCTACCATAACATCACCAAGGCGGTCAGTGTACCATTACATCACCAAAGCAGTCACTCTACCATTACACCACCAAGGCGGTCACTCTACCATAACATCACCAAGGCAGTCAATCTACCATTACGTCACAAGGGCGGTCACTCTACCATTACACCACCAAGGTGGCCACATCACCATTACATCACCAAGGCGATCACTCTACAACTACACCAACAAGGCGGTCACTCTACCATTACATCACCAAGGCGGTCACTCTACCATTACATCTCCACGGAGGTCACTATACCATTACACCACCAAGGCGGCCAGATCACCATTACAACACTAAAGGGATCACTCTACCATTACACCACCAAGGCGGCCACATCACCATTACAACACCAAAGCGAGCACTCTACCATTACATCACCAATGCGATCACTCTACCATTACACCACCAAGGTGGTCACTCTACCATTACACCACCAAATCGGTCACTCTACCCTTACACCACCAAAGCGGTCACTCTACCATTACACCACCAAAGTGATATCTCTACCATTACACCGCCAAGGCGGCCACATCATCATTACAACAACAAAGTGATCACTTTACCATTACACCATCAGGGCGGTCACTCTACCATTACACCACCAAAGCGGTCACTCCATCACTACATCACCAAAGCGGTCACTCTACCATTACATCACCAAAGCGGTCACTCTACCATAACAACACCAAGGCGGTCACTCTACCATTACACCAGCAAAACGATCACTCTACCATTACACCGACATGGCGGTCACTCTACCATTACATCACCAAGACGGTCACTCTACCACAACATCACCAAGGTGGTCACTCTACCATTACATCACCAAAGCGGTCACTCTACCATTACACCGACATGGCGGTCACTCTACCATAACATCACCAAGGCGGTCAGTGTACCATTACATCACCAAAACAATTACTCTACCATTACACCACCAAAGCGGTCACTCTACCATAACATCACCAAGGCAGTCAATCTACCATGACATCACAAAGGCGGCCACTCTACCATTACACCACCAAGGTGGCCACATCACCATTACATCACCAAGGCGATCACTCTACAACTACACCAACAAGGCGGTCTATCTACCATTACACCACCAAAGCGGTAACTCTACCATTACATTACCAAAGATGTCAAACTACCGTTACACCACCAAAGCGGTAACTCTAACATTACATTACCAAAGCGGTCACTCTACCATTACACCACCAAGGCGGTCACTCTACCATTACATCACTAAAGCGGTCACTCTACCATTACATCACCAAGGCGGTCACTCTACCATTACACCACCAAAGCGATCACTCTGTCATTACATCACCACGGGGGTCACTCTATCATTACACCACAAAGGCGGCCACATCACCATTACAACACCAAAGCGGTCACTCTACCATTACACCACCAAGGCGGCCACATCACCATTACAACACCAAAACGGTCACTCTACCATTACATCACCAAGGCGTGCACTCTACCATTACATCACCAAGGCGGTCACTCTACCATTACACCACCAAAGCGATCACTCTGTCATTACATCACCACAGGGGTCACTCTACCATTACACCACCAAGGCGGCCACATCACCATTACAACACCAAAGCGGTCACTCTACCATTACACCACCAAATCGGTCACTCTACCATTACACCACCAAAGCGGTCACTCTACCATTACACCACCAAAGTGATATCTCTACCATTACACCACCAATGCGATCACTTTACCATTACACCACCAAGGCGGTCACTCTACCATTACACCACCAAAGCGTTCACTCTACCATTACACCACTAAAGCGGTCACTCTACCATTACACCACCAAGGCGGTCACTCTAACACTAATAGACCACGGCGGTCACTCCAACATTACACCACTAAAGCAGTCACTCTACCAAAATACCACCAAGGTGGTCACTCTACCAATACACCACCACGGTGGCCACTCTACCATTACACCACCGTGGCGGGACACCCTACTATTACACCACCAAGGCAGTCACTCTACCTCTACACAACCATGGCGGTCACTCTACCATTACAACACCACGGCGTTCACTCTACCACTACACCACCAAGGCGGTCACTTTACCACTACAACACCATGACGGTCACTCTACCATTACACCACCATTGCGGTCACTCTACCATTACACCATTACTACACCAAGGCGGTCATTATATTGTTACACCACTAAGGTGCCCACATCATCATTACACTACCAAGGCGGTCACTCTACCATTACACCACCAAGGCGGGCACTCTATCGTTACATCACCAAGGTGCCCACATCACCATTACACCACCAAGGCGGTCACTCTACCGTTACTACACCAAGGCGGTCACTCTACCATTACACCACCACTGTGGTCACTCTACCATTACACCACCAAGGCGGTCACTCTACCATTACTACACCAAGGCGGTCACTCTATCGTTACACCATTAAGGCGTCCACATCACCATTACACCACCAAGACGGTCACTCTTTCGTTACACCACCAAGGCGGCCACATCACTATTATTACTTTAATAGAATTATGCTTGCACACCTATACCTGAAGTTATCATCACAAGCTTATTATTTCAATGCATCGATTTGGATCAAATAGTATAAAAAGATCTCAAATTTGTAATATTTCAGCTCATCTGAGCACAAAGTGCGATAGAGCTATTGTGATTACTTACCGTCGTCGTCATCTGTCGATCAAATATATCTACAGGAATATTCCTTAGGTTCTATTCTTTCAAAGGTGAAAGAACTGGGCCGATTTGAAAATAGTGTTCCTTGGGTGGCTCCCTACCAAAGTTGTTCAAATTATACCGATCAAATTGAAAAAAAAACCATTGCCGCCAGGGGTCAGAGCTTGTTTTCCTTATATGACTGTGTATAGTAAAAACTTAAAAAAAGCTTCTCGACCTAAAATATACATCCCATTTGCTGATACCGAAGGCTCTGGCAAGGCTAACACTGAATGCTCTGCCTTGGTTGATAGTGAAGGTTCTGGGCAGACTAATACTGATACTCAAGGCTCGAGCAAGTCTTATACTGAAGGCTCTAGCCCGACTGATGTTGAAGGCTCTCTGTGGCCATGCTGATACTGAAGGCTATGGCTATGATAAAAATGAAGGCTCTGGCCATGCTAAAACTGAAGGCTATGCCCTTAATTTACGAATACCAACACAACCATCCCACCAGTACTTTCAGTGCTTTGGTCACATCATCTGTTTGACTTGAAATGTATTCAACTTAAAACTATTTGTTTCGGCGGAGCTGCCTGTGTTATTCAGAACTTAGTAACTCCGAAAAACGGTTTATTAAGTGCAGTTTGTTAACGCTGGAACGGATATCTGTCGAAAACCGTCCCAAAAATACACTCTATCCAGGTAGCCAGAAATATCTTAGAAGCTTAATTAAAATGTTGGAATTCCCTTTATCAACAAAAGTCCACCACCTTTCAAAGATTTATATATATTTCTTTGGTATATATTCAATGTGTTATTATTTATTTTCACGTGACTTACAGGCCCGTCGGGTCGGATATGCAATACTCATTAAAAATAAATGATTTCTTCTTCTACAATTGATTGTATGAGAATAGTTTTCAACAACGTTTCAGTCATATCACGGCGGCCAGTTCACTTACCAATGTGTTTCCTGGCTATCACACAACAGTACTCAACACAACAGTTTCCAAGTAAATGGCTACTTTTCAACAAAGGCTGTAAGCTCATTGGAGGATGACGAATGACGCTTTTCCATTGACTTTTGTCAAACGTCGGAAAGATAGTAGGCCGAACTCACAACCCCTTAATTGACATCCCTCGTCGCTACCGACTGAGGTAACGGAGCTCAGCAAACAAGGACCTAAATCAATAGTCGCAATTGCACCGCATCTGCTTCATTCTGCACCCGGTTTACCACATTAATATTTGAGTATTATAATTCTGTACAGAATCAATAATAATGACAAAACCCCAGAAGGGTTGTGTTTTCTTGTGGCACGGCTTGCATTTGTTGTGAGGAAATAGGAAACAGGAGGTAGTCACACTCCACAGAAAGTCTTACTCGACAATATGGCCTGTGGACCTCTGATGGAATATATAAATGAACACGTTTATCGATTTTGGGTCTGCTTACAGTGAAGACTAAGGCGGGCCAGTACATCCACACAGTCTCAATAAAGCCCTGACTATTCGTGTACAACAACACATAACACATTTCATAAAAAAATACATGAGTCGCGTCTGGCGATTTGGGGTCTTAATGCATTTGAGAACAGTGGATCAATTTGGTGAGCAATTGCATCTATACACTCTTTGTAAGATACCGAATTGTAATAATATCGCATAAAACGCTGATGTGCCGCGTTACACATCGTTACTTCCCTAAGTCGATTTTATCCAAATATAATGAAAGAATACCGGAAAATGTATGGAAATTATTGATAACATTGTGATTTGAATTCCGGATGTTTGCATATTTTGTTTCCGTAAAGACGTCATGAAATAATTTAAGAGAAACTGCAGGTTGACACAATTTGACAAAGAAACGAGTTAATGTTATCTTTACAGTTAATTACGTTTGTCTGAAAACGTTAACATATTATAGCCAAATTAACATATAATAACCAAATTAAATGTACGAAATCAATGTTTATTCCTGTAAAAAGTATTCCAGTTTTTCAGTTGATTAGATTTTAACCAAAACCTTTGAACAACACTTTCCCGGTTGTCTAATAGGATTAAATTTATTTCCAGGCTTCGACTCACCGGTCTCCCTCCTGATGCTTCTAGCTGATAAATGGGAACAACAGTACAATGTGGCCAGAACAGGAGATACGGGTAAATAATAATTAAACTAAACAATCGTGGTATTATCTCAGTAATTCCAATAGAGCAGCTGGGTACCAGAAATATTGCCGCCCTTTCACTGCCGAATTTCTCAAAATCGACTCTTCCATGTTGAAAAAAATGGACCACTCCATTGTTCGTACAAAAGGTAATGTGGTAAAAACGTATGTGTAAGTGACAAATAATGCAGATTTGAGGAGAGACAGCTCGTTATGAGCTGTCTCACCTGAATCTGCATTGTTTGCTAAATCCGTTAATTGCCTTTGGCAGCGAAAGAGTTAACCAACCATGTGATCCTATGACTGCCGCCAACTCAATGTGTAGCATACACGTCTTATAGTTACAGGCTGTCTTCCTATCTGGATTGATAGGGTTGTGCCAGTAACGTTCAACATGACGTCATTATCCATGGTGTTCGAACTGGAACTATTTGTTGTACACGTATAGTCAGTATGCCGCCCGCATTCTAGTATACAGTAGACTACATAAATAATAGTAAAGATATATTGCGTCCACGATATCTCTGTAAGCACCAATTAAAACCTATGTTGGGGCTACTCAAATTAATCGTCTTACTAGGACGATTCATGTTAGGACCCACACCATGGGGTTTTGAGGACAAATAACGATTTGAAAAAGTATGCTTAACGCTCCTTATCTAGAACTTTGTAAATATGCTAATACGAGTCACGCCTTTCGAGTCGGCAGTAAAGATCCCGATCGGCCAATACGATCACCCATTCTAATCGGTATCTCACCAGACATCACACACCATTTTGAGAGGTCAAGGAAGAACCCATGCAGGATAGAATGGAATGACATCTAGATATAATAACTTGTTTTCCATTTCTTGTCATTTCATTAATGATTATTGTTATTGGCATTTTAAATACTTATAAACAATGATGGTGGCTAAATCGCCGAAACGTTCAACACACGTGTCGTTGTTTGTGTTTTATCAATATTTTGTTATTTCATAAAGGTTTGTGACCCTGAATTCGCAATCAAAAGTGCGCATGCGTAGAAATTCCAGACACCAACAAATACACCCCCCCCCCCCCCCCCCCCCCCCCCCACCACCCCCAAAACGGCCTACCAGCAAAAACCATATACAAAATTATATAATGTTTCCCTTGTCGCTCTTTGTTAACCAGATCGATCGACAAGATGTCTGGTTAAAATCGTAAATTCGCTGAATATAGCTTCCGGCAAAATTGCTTTCAAATAAAGTGGCCCGGAATTTCGATATATGGCGTAAACATCCATTAAATGTTCCCGTCATACAGCACACCACAGTGACTTTATCCCTTTGTTATTCGCAGACGCAATTCAACACATCAGTAGCAGACGACTTATGAAAACAGTGTGGCAACAGGAGAAACTGTTCCTGATGAGCTACATTTTTCTGCTGCCACAATGTTGTCAACTCTATTCAATAATCAAATTGTCATCAATAAATAGAGAATTCCTATATTGATCTCCAGATTGATTTTAAGTCATCTCCTACATATATCGAGGGCTTGGCGTGAAACGGTTGTAACTAAAAACCTATTTTGAAAACCCTGGTTTAGGGACAATTTTGACCCCTTTGTAAACAATGCAAATGTAGGAGCCATTGATCGTTCTGAGCAATGGCACCTACATATCCATGGTTTACTAAGATAAATGATTTAAAGCTTATAAAGACTTTATGGCGAGGTTATTAACCTTGGTAAAAAAATACTAATTTCAGTTACAACTGTTTCTCGCCAAGCCCTCGATATGTTGTATGTTTTAAAAGGGTTCTTCTGTAATGTTGTAATTACATTATGTCATGAAATTCTGTTCCGACATTGGCGAATTACGCCAGCGACATTACCCTGACATTTCAGGCAGAAATTTTACCGTCCGCAATAATAATTGATTGTTCTCCTAGCTCTTCGTTCAATTACCTTATTTCACGGCGCTCCGGGAAAACCAACCTTAATGGCGACAAGTTTCAGGTTTATTCATTCACGTGATCATAGGCCACCCGTCTAAATTACACAATCAATTGTTACAATTAAAACATCACATCAAAAATAGGTAATGTCAATTGGAATATGTTCAGTATAAATATACTATATGCGGAAACAATGCATTAATGAAAAACACAAAAGTTTACACTTCTGAAATAAATGTTTCTATAAATTATCAATTTACTTCATAAGTCTTTTAATAAATAACGTTAACAGTTTTAAGGTTTTACAATAATAACTTTTCATAACTTTTCTTTGAATTAATAAAATCAACAGTTTAATTTCTTCCAAAATGCCAATTCGACAAATTGTTGTATAGTTACGAGCTGACCCACCTGAATCTGTATTGTTTGCATACACCTCAAGCAAATGTTGCTTTAAGTTACGTAGGCTACAATGGGATTAGAGTAAAGGGAAACCACTTCATCTTTGGTCGAAAATTCCGTGCCAGCATTTCTTAATTTGTTGTCTATTCGGGGGGAAACAAACTCACGCAATAATTGGGTTAGTTGGATGGTTTAGAGACGTTAAAATGTCGATCATCCTGGGCAATGTGTGGAGATCACTTCAAAACAAACCTCCATCAACACTTTCCTATTCCCTTAAGAAGCACTAACGGTGCTGGGATGATACGGTAGCGTTAAAAAATCAATAGGAAATGCGTCATTCGGCAACTCTTTAATGTTATTTGTCACGGCTTCATTGCTATTTTAGCCTGTCTGCTTCTAGTACACATAATTTGTCCTGTTTTTTTCGTCGGCCTAAAACCAAACAGACGCAACTTCTTGCTTAGCTTAACAATTCCTGTTGCTCTATGTGAGGAAGGGTTAACTGATGTTGCAATCGTTGCTTAACTTAGGAAGGGAAATAAGTTGTGCAAGTTATTTCAGATAATCGATCCGATGGAAGTCACTTTATCCTCGAAATGGAATCACGAGGAGTGTTGTATTTCGCACATGTTTCATTTTGAAGAACACAAAACGTTCAATGTTATATATTCACAGTTTTATATGTTTGTGCCTTTGGCAATAGTCAATACAACACTGGAACGCGACGCAGGAAAACATGACGTTAGCAGTGACATTACGAAACAAGCAGACTGCTTTTAAAGACACGGGACATTTTACAGTTCAACGGATCAATGGAAAGTACATGTTTGCATTTCTAAATAGTGTACATGCATATCAACCTGTACATCTGCTCCGTCTCATCAGAAGCGTCACATGATGAGTAAAGCTTCTATTAAGCTTGTTGTAAGTACTATATGTGAACAGTGTAGAGCT
This sequence comes from Serripes groenlandicus, assembly GCA_031761405.1. Lineage (NCBI taxonomy): Eukaryota > Metazoa > Mollusca > Bivalvia > Cardiida > Cardiidae > Serripes > Serripes groenlandicus. The sequence goes on along the minus strand of JASEVX010000002.1, from coordinate 86,909,870 downwards.
TGATCAGTTCGAGCGGGTTCAAATACTGATCAATACTGTTCACAAAAAGGCTACTTGTACCTTTTCCCATCGAAGTGCTGATTAAAACTATGACAATAAATTTTGCAACGGTGTACATACAACAAATCTCCAGGTGACGACTTTGAAAATATCAAATAGAAATACGGAAAATCAGTATGAAAATTAGATATAATTGAAATTGTTGTGATAATACAAGACTTTAAGTTTTGTCGTTATGAGTAATTTTCCTTTTTGTGACAACGATTCAGTCCAAAGGGCGTCTGCTTCAGATGGGTCAGAATGCGTATGAACGTGCAAAGGAATACAAATAGAACACCACTTATGTTGGCGGCGAGATACGTACGAATTCGATGTTTATTAACAGTCCATTTTACTTTGCAACTACCTTATTAAGAAATGAAACGTCTGTTTGCTGTATGGTTGGGGTACGCCTAAAAGTGTTATTTCCTCAATAAAATATCCGTTGGTGTACTTATTGGTATGTGCAGTAAGTAGCCCCACCAGTACAGTATATGTATATCTGTTATGTGTCAATGGATGCACAAGCCAAGCCCCGTGAGCTCAGTCGGTAGCGACGTAGACAGTCAATTCAGGGGATGTTTGTTCGAACTCTTGTTCGGCCAACATTCTATCCAACGTTTGACAAAAGTCGATGCGACATCCGGTATTTCAATGTGCTAAAAGTCTATGGTGAAAAGCAGTCAGTTGATTGGAAATACTTTTGTGTTGATTACTGGTGTGTGAAAGTCTTGAAACATAAGGGTGGAAGGAACAGCCGCCATTATATGACTGTAACATTGTTGAAAATGGCGTTAAACCAAATTTAATAAAACAATGGATGCATACATTATATGTACATAAAAGCACCAGAAACGATGTGGTCTGATTTAGCTTTGTGGGATTTTTGTGTGTGAAAAATGTGAATTTTAATTTTCTCCTCTGTATTGCGAAATTAAAACACATTAACATTGAAAGCAACGCCTAAATTCCTCAAGTAGACTATTCCATGTTCAAAATTTGGTGACTCCGTTTTCCATGTAATAAGAGTTTTGGAATAGTTTGATAAATGAAAAGCAAAAAATGCTGATTCCATGTGCGTCATCTCGTTACGAGTTGAATCACCTGCATCTATATTGTTTGCATAAACATCAAAATTGACTACGGTGCTGAAAGAGTTAGTGCGGAATTATCATGCTAAGTAAAAGCAATAAAAGAAATGTTGGAGTTTTATCGTAACTCGCAACTCAGCTATCACTAATATGTTATTAATATATGCCCGGGAGGATGGTGCAGAGAAAATGTAATTAAGAAATATTAATTATGTTTTCACTTGAAATTCCGCTTTTCTGTCTGCAATTGGAGCTTTCTCGAAGGGCTTAAACGGTCACCCGATTGACATTAAAGTCGTGATGAAAACATGATATTTATAGTTGACATTTGCCACCAGAATGATGACTCAAAACACAGCACTTTCATCGCATGACTTGTTTAGCTCTTTAATCAAAGCACTGAAAGTTCTGACGGCCTGGGGGCTGCAGGAAAAACGGAGAAGTAGGGAAAATGTGAAAGGAAATAACAATTGCAGCTTATGTTTATGTATTTATTGTTAAGAAGTTGAAAGATCATATCAAAAATAGTAAATATTATGAAACTGCCAATTTGAAAACAGGAGGACATTGTTGGCACTATATCTCTCCTCACACGTATACACAATTAAGACACAAAGAATCAAAGGAATATTTTGCAGCAGGTTTAGGCAGAATATTTTGATGTTTCTGTCTTATTATATTGAGAAATATGTCAATATTCAATCAAATTCCATCACTTAGAAATAATTATCTAAGCCATGTACTAAACTGGGAGAAAGAGTTTGATCAATGCACAACTCATTAAGACAAATATTCTGACAAAGATTCAAAATGCAACCTCCAGAGAGTTATCAAGATTTTCCTTCATTTGGCCTAGTAACCTATTTTTTCTTTACCTGATATGACCCATATTCGGAAATGGATTAGTTACTATCAATACAAACATTCTGACAAAGTGTTAAGCTGGTGAAGCAAAGAATGTGGCCTCCAGAGTATTAACAAGATTTTTCTACAATTTGGCAAAGTGACCTAGTTTTTAACCCGGCATGACCCATGTTCGAACATAGCATAGATATCATTAAGATAACATTCTGACCAAAGCTATGTCCCTGATTTGACCTAGTGACCTAGTTTTTGAACAGACATGACCAATATTCAGACTTGGCCTACATATCATCAAGACAAACATTCTGAAACAGTTTCAACATGCTCAAGTTAAAAATGCAGCATACAGAGTGTTAACACGATTACACTTCAATTTGGCGTAGTGTGCTAGTTTCTGACCCAATATGACCACTAGTCTAACTTGACCTAAATATAATTCAGACACAATTTCAAGCTGCTGAAGCAAAAATGCGGCCTCTTGAGTTGTAACAAGATTTTCCTTCAATTTGGTATAGTGATCTAGTTTTTGCCTAAGCATGACCCACATTCGAACTTGGCCTGGATATCATTAAGATCAATATTCTGACCTAATTTTAAACTGCTGAGATAGAAAATGCGGCTTGTACAGTGTTAACGAAATTCTCTTTCAATTTGGTCTAGTGACCTAGTTTTTTCAAAAGACATGACCAATATTCGAACCTGGCATACACATCATTAAGACAAACATTCTGATACAGTTCTAACATGCTCAAGTTATAAATGCAGCGTCCAGATTGTTAACACGATTTCCCTTCAATTTGGCCTAGTGACCTAGTTTCTGACCCAATATGACCCATATTTGAACTTGACTTAGATATCATTAAGAAAAACATTCTTACGAGAATGCCGTTGATACCTGCACAGCGCGATCGGGTCGCCCGATTGAGGGAGAGGTTGGCATTTGCCCGCTACCGCTACAACTTATTTATTGGTGCATTGGTAGCTGAAGAGGAGAGGCATGGTCTCATTCACTTCACTGCCACTCTCCCTCTCTTGTGGATTCTGCACCCTCCTTCTCCATTGGTAGCTGAAGAGGAGAGGCATGGTCTCATTCACTGTTACTCTAACACTTTTGTGATAAACTGTGTGTTAACTTGTTACCTTCTGTGAAGAGCGCGAATGGATGATCGGATGAATGATGCAATGAGCCGCTGTCCTTTCCCCGGTCAATGTCTGCCCGATTACCGGACGGGCTCTGAGCGGCGTCTGGATTGTCTGGGTAGTCCAAATTAAGGCCCGCCACTCGCCCGATATGTGTGAGGCCCGGGCGGACATCGGCCAAGCATCAGCCGATTAATGTGCGATCAGTTTGCAATGAGGTTTTAAGTCCGAGTTAAAAGTAACGCAATGCTCGCGAGGAGTCCCGAAGGGTTCCGGCAAAAAGGCACATTTCTGTAAGCATTTTCTTCGCCATTGATGATCTTCAATCGGACTTAAAACCTCATCGCAAGAGGCTAATAGTTGAAATTCATTCTTCGAACTCGCAACTTGTCACCAAAAATGTGATCGCTTTCCAACGAATTGTGTAGACATTCGGATCACATACCTTAATCAAGTCGTCGATGGTTGACTGGTCAGTAAGACAATGGTGATAATAATAAAACAATATTAATAGTAATAATAATAATTATAATATCTATAATAATATTTAAATAACAAAATACAATCAATAATAAAATGATAACAATATCAGAGATACTACAATAACAATAGAAGTAATATAACTGAATAACGTCGTCTCCTGTATCTGCTATGGTGTCAACGAAGATTTGTCGCAGTCGGCAAACAACTGTCGTATTGTGTCTGTATTCAGTATCCTATTCGCGACCTCACGCAGATATTCGCCATTGTTCCTTTGAAAGAATTACGTCTAGCACATAATAATGGCAATTCCGAGATGTAATTCCAATCACATATGGTCATTTTGGTAAGAAAGACAGGGGCGTAGCTCCCTTTAGGCACTGTAGACACGTGCCTAAACATTTGTTCTAAAGATGCCCCAACATGCAGCTACGGCGGTACACATCTGCGTAATGTATCGACCAGATCAGCCTGCGCTGTCCTCGCAGACTGATCCGGCCGACACATTCCGTCTAAGGGGGGGATAGATAGAGTAGTGATTCCTGAAACAGAAAATCCACAGCAGGCGAAAAGTGTATATCCGGGTACGCCTGTGTGGCATGCTTAGGCTGATCAGGGTCGATACTTTACGCATAATCCACAATGTTGATTTTCTAACGAGACGGCCTACACATTGATTATTGCCAAGCTACGCCCCTTAAAGGGTTCTTATAGATAAGCCGCGTCTTACGTTGTTGTGTCTCATTGCTTCTGCGTACAGTGAAGGACTCGTGTGAACCTGTGCATCCGCACACTCTCAACAGAGAAACAGCTCAGTGTCCGTCTACATGAAGTTAAGTCTTAAATGCAAGCTAAGACAAATTGAGAATATAGCCCCCGTCTGATTTATACCAATGTAACTTCGAAATATACCCTACCGGAGAATTAACCAGACCCTAAATCACCAGTCACAGCTCAAATACCAGTGTTTGTTGTAATCCAATCGCAGTTTAAATGCATTCCAGCATACAACTGAGAAAATATGCAACAGTCGACGTTTGAAAAAACATCTAGGCATAAATATGAAAAATATCTATGAATAAAAGTAATAAAACAGTTGAAAAAACACTGTTGCAAAAGGAGAGACTGCTTACCATGGGTAATTTCTATCTTTACCAATATAATTTCAAACGTCGTCTGCTTCAATTGTACCACAAAATGCGTCTGCAAGTAGATAAAAGGTTAAACGAATTAGAATGCCGCTGCTGTCGTTGGTTTATGTCCCAATAGGTTGTCGGTTATTGTCGTCTTTATGGAAACAAACACAACACTGTGTTCATCAATCGTCCGTAATATACCATTCGGATTTTATACAGTATTATACGGTGTTACTGAGGTGACATCCGCAACACTTTATTTATAGTGTGGCCACAACTTAGTAACTTGTGGCCACAACTTTTTATCTTGTTTCAACAACTTTGTAACTAGTAAATTGTGGCCACAAGTTACTAAGTTGTGGCCACAATATAGATAAAGTGTTGCGGATGTCACCTCAGTACCGTAGTATTACACTTTCGGATTGACTCAAAGTTGTGGTTAAATTGTTTATTGATTACAGTTTAACGCCGTTTTCAACAGTCATATCGCGGCGGCCAGTTCAACTTTTTATGCCTTTAAAGGCTTTCTCACGCCAGTACTCCACACAACATACTTTCCAAGCAACTGGCTGCTTTTCCAAGTATACTATTAGCTCATTGGGGAAAGACGATTGACGCATGGCACAGTGACTTTGTTGTGGTTAAAGGTTTAGCCCATCAAACATTGTGTTACTTTGAATTTTTGAAGATTCGTTAAAAGTATTAGAATGGACTTAATACAGTTGTTTCTAAAACGTATTAGGTCAGTCTTGCACTAATCAATTTAGAAACAAATTGTTATGTCTCAGGATTGATATAGTATCTATAAATACATTTGTAGCTTATGAGGGAATTAATACAGGATATTTCCTTCAACCAGAAGTTCACTTCGAGCCCTAGCAAGTTCTTTGAACGGTCATTCACTTTATGTCTGGAAACATAAGTGGCAAGTGTGGTCATTCATTATAATAAGGCCGTGCTTGTAGAGCTAAAGGTATTGGATAGGATAAAACGTACAAACTTCATGCAAAACGGTCTAAACTAAATCTTGGTTTTATGAATCTCGCATTATTAACAATACTTTAGTTTAATAAAAACTCATTTGCAATTTTGAAAACTATTATGCAAAAGTATGGCGATCTCATTCATTCACTTCAGTATTTATTTTGCAAATCTTTTTGGAAAATCAGAAGTCTCTCGTATGAGTTATTTCCTTTTATTGTTTACAAACGAAATACGACTTTACGACTGACCTTCGTATTTACCCAGTGTTTAGTAGCTTTTATTATTTTTAAAAGATTTGTTCTTCTGTTTACATGTCTTTTCAGATTGGAATAATGTTAACGCTTTCTTCATGCAGGCTAATTTTGGGGCATCTGCAGCAGACGACATCGTGGCAAAAGGAACATGGCTTATAATGAGTAAGTATTCTGTGGCAGAATTTGTGTATGTAGATCAAGGTTAAAAAAGCATATATATATACGGTGCATGTTTTACCGGATAAATGTAGACGTTCACTTCAGTGTAAAAGATGTTTTATGAAAGTTGCGGCCTTTGTAATAGAAGTTATGTTTAGTGCACGAGAAGGTAATTAATATTTAGGGCGCATCATCAAATAACCATTTGTGTTAACTACATAACGTTTGTAATGGAATGCTGCTCTTAGAAGATTAGCGCACACAAAACCGTCGTGATGGCATTAACCCTTAGCCCGCTTTACGTCAATTTAAACAACATTTATAAAAATTTAACCCATTCCCTCATACGACAATTCTGCGGCAGACGACTTTGAACATATTTCGTAATTTCTCTATAATTAAATGGATAAGCAATGACTAAAAGTGGAAAACATTGTGACAAAAGGAGAAATTGCTCGTTTTGAGCAATTTCTTCTTTTGTCACTATGTTTTCAAAAGGCCGTCTGCTCCAGAGGCGTCAGAAAGCGTTAACTTTCTTTGTTCACCATGCTACACATCGTTACAATTTAAATGTTTTATTTACAATGCTCCTGTGGCTGGGGACACTCAATAAGAATAGCATCAACAGTCTGACCCTTGCTCGAGCCTTAAAAGCCGGCTTAATTGGTCAAGACGAGTGTAGTCAATGTAAGCCTTGAGCTCAAGCGGGTGGTATTGTTTTCATATCTTATATCTTATATCTCGATGTAAATATAAGGTGTGGGACCAATAGCATCTTTCCTGACGAACGCGATATGAGCTTAGCTGTTGAAAGGTGTGGGACCAATAACATATTTCCTGACCAACGCGATATGAGCTTAGCTGTTGAAAGGTGTGGGACCAATAACATCTTTCCTGACCAACGCGATATGAGCTTAGCTGTTGAAAGGTGTGGGACCAATAACATCTTTCCTGACCAACGCGATATGAGCTTAGCTGTTGAAAGGTGTGGGACCAATAACATCTTTCCTGACCAACGCGATATGAGCTTAGCTGTTGAAAGGTGTGGGACCAATAACATCTTTCCTGACCAACGCGATATGAGCTTAGCTGTTGAAAGGTGTGGGACCAATAACATCTTTCCTGACCAACGCGATATGAGCTTAGCTGTTGATAGTGTGGGACCAATAACATCTTTCCTGACCAACGCGATATGAGCTTAGCTGTTGAAAGGTGTGGGGCCAATAGCATCTTTCCTGACCAACGCGATATGAGCTTAGCTGTTGAAAGGTGTGGGACCAATAGCATCTTTCCTGACCAACGCGATATGAGCTTAGCTGTTGAAAGGTGTGGGACCAATAGCATCTTTCCTGACCAACGCGATATGAGCTTAGCTGTTGAAAGGTGTGGGACCAATAGCATCTTTCCTGACCAACGCGATATGAGCTTCGCTGTTGAAAGCGGCGTAAAACCCAAGATAAATACATCAACATTTACAACATGTAACAAGATCAACATTTACAACATGTAACAAGATCACCATTTACAACATGTTACCAGATCAACATTTACAACATGTAACCAGATCAACATTTACAACATGTAACCAGATCAACAATTACAACATGTAACCAGATGACCATCCACATTCGTACAGTCTAATCTCGGCGTAATTTGTTGTTTATCATTTAGCAAATTTTTCGCAAATGTTATTCAGAAGATATGCAAGGACTAGACAGAAATCAAAGTCGGTGATGCTTATTGCATATTTATAGCGGGATAAGAGTTAAATCATGTGATCCACGACACACGAAAACCGACCTTTGGAAGTTCTTAAATAAGTGGCAATTACGAATATATTGCATATCTATTTATATGAGCGATGTCCCAGGGAAACTGACTTTAACGTTCTTAGCACACCTTTGGCAAAAGGCCTATCCGTCCATTCATGATGCTATGGATCCAAATGGATACTGTTACAGAAGTTTCTTCAAACCGTCTATGACTTATTGGCGAACAGTGCAGAGTCAGATCATCATAATGCAAGGTTGCATTAGCGGATCTGAAGCTATAAGGGTCGGAAAATAATGCGGTTATTGTTCAAAGAGCGCCGTTCTTATGTAGTTGTCAAACGGTAACAACTGTTATCGAGGTGCGTGCAGGATGCTCACGCGACTCTTGATGGTAAAATCATGACACCAGCCAGTCAGTCTTAATGATAAGCCCTCAAACCCTGAGCGCCAAGGACAGCATCAATTACTATTATTTTAAAGAATTTGGTATGACCCGTCCAGGGAATAAACCCGCACCCATTCAGACGCTCAACCACTACACCACAGACTGTACGAATGCGATTTCTTTTTTCACCACTGCTCGTTCGAACGAATCTGTCAGATAAACATTTGATTTGTAGATTTTTGTTTCAAATTCAAAAAGAAAATATTCTTATGGCCTTAATCTTAAGTATTTCAAATGTCGACATAAGCCGTACCGCGAGAAAACCGACAGTGCGGACTCTGCGTAAAGTATCGACGCGGATTAGCCTAAGCATGCCGCGCAGGCTAACCTGGATAGACAATTTTCGCCTCCTGTGGATTTTCTGTATTAGGAATCATTACTCTATACCTCTATCCCCCTGAGATGTATGTGTCTGCCCGGATCAGTGTGTGCGGACTGCGCAGGCTGATCTGGGTCGATAAATTACACAGAGGCCATACTGTTGGTTTTCTCGCGGGACGGCTCATATACATTTGCGATTTCATTCATACATCAAAAATTCACGATTGTTATAGAGTATAAGCTATATTTTCTGTGAACACAATGCTTCATGTTCATCACTGAGATTATTTGTAAAATGTGTAGCTAAATTAACATCTCTACAACATAATAAACAATGTAAAACGATCTAGTTCCATTTCAACTCAGCCTGGAATCCAATTTAATTGCAAATGCCAGGCGATCCATATTCAGGTACCCGGCAGGCAATTAAAGCATACCACAACCTGACATAATGTATTAGCCGGGCACTCTCATTTGCAAATAAATGAACCGCGTCTAGCGATTAGGGGTCTTCATGCATTTTCGTTTTGTTATCATTTAAACGTATATAGGCGTACAGCTACACTTCTAGGTTTACGTCAGAATATGCATTTAGGTCTGTATAGCACTGATGCGGAGAGTGAACCCTCTGATGAGACTGCACGTAAGAAAAGCCTTCACTGTAAGCAGGTGCATTCAGAGCCCAAATCGTAAAACGTTTTCATCATTCCGCGGTTTCTCTTTGATGTAACAACATACACTGTAATAATTACACATAACGTCAGTACAGCTGTCCTTAGTCTTCATCCCCATATTGCAGTTTAAGACTGTCCCACACTCACAACATCCAGATGACATTTCTGCGCTTAACCATCTTCTTGGTACAGACCACTTTTGACGACATGTTCGAAAGCATTGTGGATACAAATCGCTTTAAATGAGCAATTTCACGCTTTGTAGGCGATTTTGTTTCCCAACTCTATTTTAAAAACTATAATGTTCAAAACGATTCAGTGCTTTCGTCCGATGTGTTCGAAAGAGATCTATTTTAAAACTATAATGTTCAAAACGATTCATTGCTTTCGTCAGATGTGTTCGAAGCAGTCTATGTTAAGACTATAATTAATTTAGATGTGCTAGGTTGCAGACACATAACACTTAGACTGTTTATTTCTCCTTTAACCAATTATTTCCGAATCCGTCCTTCTTCGTTTATTATCAACTAAATGGATATCGGATACACCAGGAAGTCCCGTAATTCAAGAACCCTTTACTACATACAACAACTCTGCAGCAGCTGAATTTGAAAACACCCGGACAAAACAAGAATGTTCACTGAATATGATGGATACCCCCTCCCAGCTAATGCATTTGATACAGATAAGATCAATCCCACGAGAAAAACATTGTGGACTTTGCGTAAAGTATCAACCCGGATCAGCCTAATCATGCCGCGCGGAATGTGTCGGCCCGGATTAGCCTGCGCGGAATGTGGTCGATACATTACGCAGAGGCCATAGTGTTGGTTTTCTCGTGGAACGGCTCATATCTCATCAATGTTGGTAGCATTACACTTTCAGCGCCGAATTTCCTAAAGTGGACGCTTCAATGTTCAAAATTGGAAGACTCCAATGCTCAAGATTTTTGGATTGTTTGAAAATAACTAAAGTGCAAAGAATGCTGATTTGAGATGAGACAGCTCGTAACGAAATGAATCATCTGAATCTGAATTGTTCACACACACACACACACACATCACTATTGCTATTGGCGCTGAACGAGTAACACAGACAAGAGTGCCATGATGGCCCTGGATCGATCACCTTAATAATGCCATGTGATTAGTCATCCCAACCACCATCATTTTTTTACAAATCAACATGGCTTTTAGTTATCTCGTAGATGGTCACCTAAGGAACATTTCTAAAACACATATTTGAAATTGGCAGCATACTTTCGGAGAAAAAGATTTACAAAGCTTTTACAACAGCCATATAAGGCATAAGAACCCTACCCCGCCCCGCCCCTGGCGGCCATGTTTTTCAACCAATCAACATGGCAAGAAGGAATCTGATAGAGGGACATAAAGCAAAACAAGCCCATCCCATGGCGGCCATGTTCTACCACCAATCAACATGGCCTGAAGGAATCTGATAGAGGATCACATCGGCCAACCGGTTTGGGAGAAGACTTTTCTTTTGGTTGCCAAGGAAACCAGAATTCTGCATGGATCAAAAGGATTAAAAGGAATTTCGGTAAGGACATTGAGAGGATTATTTCTGTAAAGTTTCGTCCCAATTGACCCACTGGTTACAGAGATGACGGACGACGGACAAAAGGCAATCACAACAGCTTAAAAATCAATGGGTCCCAATGATGATGAGGATAATGATGAAAAAATATGGTTATTAATAACAATAATAATGAAAAAACATAGGAATTATAATAATTGTTAAGAATAGAAAGAATGATGATAATGGTAATCATTATATAAATTAAAAACATATGAATATACGTCTTGTGAAAAACAATGTAGAAGAAAAATGTGCATGTTCTATCTTCTTTTTTGGGCCCGCGAGAGCTCAGTCAAACCGATAGTTATACATTCTACAGTTTTTCTATATTTTTGGCAAAATGTTTCCGAAGTCTTCTGCTATAGATGTGTTGTTTATGGGAAAGGGCTAATTAACATTTCGAAAAATCTACAAAGACTAAGCTATCTTTTTGAACCTGATATGTATGTACTAAGAGCTTTTGCACTAAAAACGATGAGTAGAAATGCATGCTAAAAGCCCTCATCAGGATAAAATAAAGGGTTATATGCTAGGTTATAGTGTAAACATATGTAAATCTTGATATTGTAATAGAATTCTAACTTTGGGGACTGGTTCGAGTCTGTATACGTGTTTTAAATAGCATATTGCTATAATAAACTCTGTGGTATATATATATATATATATATATATATATATATAAGTATGGATCCTACATTAAGGGGAAATGCCATTTTTCTATAACTTAGGGCGAACTTATTTCTAAGAACTATTTTTTAAAAAGTATTAAGGTTCTTTGGAGAATGAATTTACTACAGACCTTTTCACCTTATAAACTGTCTCCGTGGCCTTCTAATTTCACTCTAAACCCCATTTTAAAACAGTTTTCTCCCTAAGTTCTTCGCCTTAAGTAAAGACGAATAAACGATTCTCCCCATGTCGCTAAAATTTCCCTCAAGTCGGTTTCTAACTATAAAACCAGCATAATGACGAACATTTTAAATTACATATCTTCTTATATTTAATGAATATTTCTTATGATAAGTTTATTGTACGATTTTCTGTACAGAAGACAAACAGCATCTACCGTTTCTGCAATTATCTCTTAATTAAAGTGAATTATATATCAAATAAGTATGTTTGACCTTACTTTCCTACGCTACTCTTTTTAGGTCTATGGGATGGCATTGTTCCTGGCGTCCATCCGTGCGTCTGTACGTCCGTCCATCCGTTTGTAAACTGTTTTTGTTAACACGACATAGTTCGCAGTTTTCAAACTTGCACATATTGTTCATATTGATGAGAGCTCGGGTACTATTGACGCTATTGATGACCAGATGTGATCCAGACCAACTAGCAGACACCAGTGACAACCAGACCGACTACCAGACGATATTGATGACCAGATCAACTACAATGACCAGATGTGATCAAGACCAACTAGCAGACGCCATTGATGACCAGGTATGATCCAGACCAACAAGCAGACGCTAGTGAGGACCAGACCTACAACCAGACGCCAGTGATGACCAATCCAACTAGCAGACAACATTGATGACCAAATGTGATCCAGACCAACAACCAGACGACATTGATAACCAGCTGTGATTCAGACCAACTAGCACACGCCAGTGAGGATCAAACCTACTTCCAGATGCCAGTGATGACCAGATGTGATCCAGACCAAGTAACAGTGTTGTTATTAAAAGCTGCCTTTAGTTAGACTTTGATACGGAAGCATTTACTACATAAGACAGTATCATCTCCTTGATAAATTTAATTCATAGTGTATGGTATATTCGCCTTAAGTGTGCAAAATACCGTCTAAAAAGGTATGATAGTATTTCGTGACGTAGTGTTCTTGTTAAAAGTTTGTTTCCATTAGCCAATCTACGGCCTTTGTGTTACAAAGTATTGTATATAATAATGCAGTTAATTGTTCAGGTAGTCGTTCATTTCCAGTTTATAAAAAAAACCTTCGTCACTTTTATTATATTCGGTATACTTTCGCCTAAATTGTTAGTTTTGTGGTTTCAAGTTATGATTATTATTCCGTTACGTTCAGCGCTGGCATTTGCCAAATTATCTATACTTTCAAACGGAAGCATTGTTTAGATTAGACAGGAGCAACTCTATGACATTTTAAGTTATATAGCATATTCCCATAAGTGGGTTATGTGTGCAAGATGCCGTGTATAAAGGTATAATAACATTTCATCACATTTAAACATTGATTTATTTCCATAGCTCAGAAGTACGTACCGCAACCAACAGTAGCTATTACTTGTCAATAAAAATAGTGTTATTATTAAAAGCTGCCATTAGTTAGAAAATGTACGTCTTCTGTGTTACAATGTATTATATATAATAATTCAGTTAATATTGTATTCGCCTTAAATGTGCAAACTACCGTGTATAATAGTATGATAACATTTCGTGACATTGAAATATTGATTACCTATGTCACATTGTCATATTTATTTCCACAACACAGACGCACGTACAACCAGCAACAACAGCTATCACTTTGTCAATAGTAATAGTGTTCTTGTTAAAAGTTGGTTTCGGTTAGTCAATGTACGGCATTTGTGTTACAATATATTATATATTATAATGCAGTTCATTGTTCCAGTAGTCGTTCATTTCCAGATTATGAAGAATCTATACTTTCTACATAAGACAGTAGCCACTCCTTGACATTTTATTTCATACCGTATGGTATATCGCATTAAGTGTGCAAAATACCGTCTAAAAATGTATGATAATATTTCGTGACGTAGTGTTCTTGTTAAATGTTTGTTAAATGTTTGCTTCCATTAGCCAATGTACGGCCTTTGTGTTACAATTTATTCCAATTTATCGGATACAATAGACGAATCTGATCCTTTGAGTCAGACACCTTTCTCAGATGACTCGAATGTAAACATTCCTCCACGTGCTAATGTTGACACTACTATTGATGGTAACGGGCGTCGTCTGCTTTCATTATGTAAATCTACCAGTCATATTATCGCAAACGGACGACTGCATAATGACGTACCTGGTGTATTTACTTATAGTTCATTACGTGGCATGAGTACAGTCGATTATTTGCTATTAAAAGTAGAAGATATTCACGTTTTAAACAATTTCAAAGTTTTAGACTGGAATGAATTTTCCGATCACTGTTATTTATATTTTTCCTTCATAAAAAGGAAAAATAGGAAATGTAAAAATAAGTCATCAGCTGTTTTTGTTGATAAATTAATATTTGATGAAAACAAAGTGACACATTTTCAACAATCATTACTCAACAATATTGAAATACTCAACCATACAATGTCTAATACAAATCTAGTATATGACCATGTAGATAGTCTTACTGACTTTGTATCTAAGAGTGCAAACTCCGCATTTAATAAACGTTTTACATAGAATAATTAAAACAATGTTAAACCAAATTGAATTGATCAAAATTGCATTTTAGCAAAAGATAATTTAAAACAAGCTAAAATAAATTTTAATGAAGTTAACTCGGATGAAAAAAGACACACTTATATAAAAGCTAAAAATAAATACAATAATGCAAAGAAAAGAGCCAAGCAAAAATTTATGAGAAATGAAGCTATAAAATTAGAAAATATTGCAAAATCTGAACCACGGAACTTCTGGAAGTCCATTAAAAAGTCATATAATCAAGAAAAAAATAATCAGGATAGTCCCATTAAAATTCAAGACTTTTATGAGCACTTTGAAGATTTATATGAAAATGTTAATATAAACGATCGAAACGATAACAGCGACTCTAATACCACCCATATTGCCGACGTGGAGTTAGACAACCCGATTACAATGGCAGAGCTTAAAACTGCCGTTTTATCGCAAAATAACGGAAAAGCAAGTGGCCCCGATAATATTTCAGCAGAGATAATAGGCATCTTGGTATTCAAACATTAACAATTCTGAGCGTCTGTCCTATTACAGATTATTCAAACATTCATTCAATCAAGAAGATTACTTAAACAATATACATGATAGAAAATTAAGAATAGCATTATGCCAATTTCGAACATCATCTCATAATTTAGAAATAGAAAAAGGAAGGCATCGTAATATCCAAAGATCAGAAAGAACTTGTAAGTTATGTAATCAAAATGTAGTTAAAAGCGAATACCACTTCCTTCTCGTATGCCCCTTTCTCTATATTTTGCGTCGTTCAAAGTTCTTAAACCCGTGTTTCTGCAAGTGGCCAACCAACAATAAACAAATTTACAACTCGTATGTCTTCTTCAAATAAACAAGATGTGTTTGTGAAACACTGATGCCCCCGAATGGCAACATCTAGGTCAAAGGTCAAGGTCGCAAGGTCAAAAATGTTGGTACTGACAGAAAGGTCATGTCACAAGGAATACACATGTGAAATATGGTAGCCGTACCTGTTATGGTTCAAAAGTAGTGGTCAAGGTTAAAGTTTTTTTTCGAGAATGGCAACATCTAGGTCAAAGGTCAAGGTCGCAAGGTCAAACATGTTGGTACTGACAGAAAGGTCATGTCACAATAAATACACATGTGAAATATGGTAGCCGTACCTGTTATGGTTCAAAAGTAGTGGTCAAGGTTAAAGTTTTTTTCGAGAATGGCAACATCTAGGTCAAAGGTCAAGGTCGCAAGGTCAAAAATACCTGTTATGGTTCAAAAGTAGTGGTCAAGGTTAAAAAAAATTTGTGCAGACAGACAGACAGACAGACAGACGTGCAGACGTGCAGACAGACCAAAAACTAGATGCCCACCGAATCGGTGATTCCGGGGGTATAAAAAGAAATCTTTAATATTGCTAAATTCATCTATTATGCTAATAAAAGAAGAAATGAAGATATCACAAATAATTAAACAATACATTCTGTTCTTATATACTAACAATCTCTATACACAATCAATATAATTCAACATATTTTAATAGTTACCTTAGCTAGCCTGTAGCATACACATTGTGCTATCCATATGGATTTTTAGATCATTTAATAACAAACCTTCTCAACACTATCTGACTTATTGAAACTACATCATCACATTACATTATATTCTCTGTATTTTGTTATATGTACTGCTTGTACATGATTGCAAATAAAATATTTTGTATTGTATTGTATTGTATATAATAATGCAGTTAATTGTTCAGGTAGTCAATCATTTTCCGATTATAAAGATCCCCTTAGTCACTCCTTGTCATTTTAACTTATTGCCGGTTCGCCTAACATAAGCCGAATACATGTATACAGTTATGGTAACTTTGTGACATTTAAGTTCATTCCTTTCCTTTCCTGTCTGAGTCAGTTGTCACGTAAGCAAGCAAATCGGGCAACCGTGTTCATAACTTCGCAATAATATTATTATTGTTAACATTTGCGTTTCGTAAGCAGACGTTATATTTGTGATCTACGATGTGTTGTATATAATAAATAAGATAATGCTTTTCTAGAAAGTTATTCATTTTCAGATTAAAAAGAATATTTTATATTTAACGACAACCAGTGTTTATTATTATTATTATTATTATTATTCGGTACATTTTCGCCTTAAGTGTTAGTTTTGTGGTTTCAAGTTATGATTATTATTCCGTTACGTTGTTTACGTATGATAATATTTTTTGACGTGGTGTTCTTGTTAAATGTTTGCTTCCGTTAGTCAATGTACGGCCTTTGTGTTACAATATATTGTATACAATAATGCAGTTAATCGCCTTAAGTGTTAGTTTTATGGTTTCAAGTTATGATTATTTTTCCGTTACGTTCAGCGCTGGCATTTGCCAAATTATCTATACTTTCAAACAGAATTAATGTTTAGGTTAGACAGAAGCAACTCTATGACATTTTAAGTTGTATAGCATGTTCCCGTAAGTGAGTTATGTGTGCTAGACGCCGTGTATAAAGGTATGATAAAATTTCATCACATTTAAACATGTTTTTCAATAGCACATTGAAATATTGATTATATTTGTCATATTTCTTTCCACAGCACAGAAGCACGTACAACCAGCAACAGTAGCTATCATATTGTCTAAATTGAATCACTGCTGCCATATAATGCAAAAAAGCATAGCCTAGAGACCATGTTTTCGACTTATTAACATGGCTTGGGGGAATAATTTGTTTAAGAAAGCACCCTAGAAACATTTCTGCAAAAGTATTTAAAAATGAAGATTTTTCAAGTGTTCACTACAGCTATATACAACTTATAACGTGCTGATAAGGACGGAAAAGTAACATACAGTAACGTTACAAAGCGCTCCCATCCAACATTTGATTATGTAGAGACCTCTTCTTCTACTTTGTTACTGTCTAGGGCTTAGTGCATTTACCAACTAATTAGGCATACATTTATAAATAAAAATGAAATAAAAAACATCTTTGTTAGGCTGTGTATGACTGCAGACGGGACTTAAATCAGTCTACAGACGTGATCTGCGCAAGGTCCGGAGGAAGGGTGTTCCAGTCTCTGATAGTTCTAGGAAAAGACTGTGCTTGTACTGTTCATAGTACAGTGTTTGGTACATCTTTTATAGATGACAAGTAGTGAAAAATCGATAGACATACAAAAAAACACAATTTGGTCTATTTATAGCTTATTGTTAAAATGTGTTTGATGCCCCGCTTACTTTTGATTTGTTAATATTATTATTTATTTATATATACATATGTATACGTGTATTTATGTCTATATGTAGGGGATGGATAAATGGAATGGTACGCAGGACAGGGTAGACGAGAGAGTCAACCGATATTGTATATTTGACATTGAAGTTTATATGAAGATTTGCAAGGGGTCTTTGAACGCGATTTGATTTACACTAAAGTTAATAAGTACTCGTGTGAGACCGGTATGGCAAAATATGCGAATGGGCCCTGGTATATTTCTTGAATATAGTGATCTAAGCCAAACCGATGGTATGGTTGGATAGAGGGGAGTTTCTTCTACCATCAAATGCCAAAACAACCTAGGATCGGGCTAATTTTAAACGTTTGCGATGCGGAAAACAAGTTGAATACGCACATTTGCGATCAATTTGGGTATCACACTGGTGTACTTTCTCCTAAATTAATGTTTGCCGTTTTCAACAGCATTTATGTCCAATCACTCTCACAGTTCACACACTCATGGGACCTGGGAGAATCAACCCAGCTATGCGTTAGGACTGAACACAGTGTGGAAAGATGAGCCATTGCTAAGCATGATTTCAAAGGTCGTTTCGTTTGTATTGTTGGGTGTTTTACGCCGGTTTCAACATCATATATGTCAAATCACCCGCACTGTTCACATACTCATGCGTCCTGGGTAATTCAATCCAGCCACTCAATAGTACTGAACACACTGTGACAAAGGGAGCAATTGCCCGCCCTGCTTTCAGAGGTCGTTTTGTTGGTATTGTTGGGTGTTTTAGGCCGTTTTCCACATCATTCCAGTCATACCACCCCGTCAGTTCACACACTCGTCATCCCTCGGTGAATCAATCCAGCTATGCAATAGACCTGAACTCATTGTGGCAAGAGAAGCAATTGCCCGCCATGCTTTAAAATGTCGTTTTGTTTGCACACACTCATGTTTTTTGAGTGATTCTACCCAGCTAGGCAATAGGACCGAAAACAGTGTGGTAAGAGGAGCCATTGCTCACCATGTCTTCAAAGGTCGTTTTGATTGCGTTGTTGGGTGTTTTACGCCGTTTTCAACATCATATATGTCGAATCGCACGCACTGTTCACATGCTCATGCTTCCTGGGTGGTTCAACCCAGCTATGCGTTAGGACTGAAAACAGTGTGGAAAGAGGAGCCATTGCTAATCATGATTTCAAAGGTCGTTTTGTTTCTATTGTTGGGTGTTTTACGCCGTTTTCAACATCATGTATGTCAAATCACACGCACTGTTCACATACTCATGCGTCCTGGGTGATTCAACCCAGCTACTCAATAGTACTGAACACACTGTGACAAAGGGAGCAATTGCCCGTCCTGCTTTCAGAAGTCGTTTTGTTGGTATTGTTGGGTGTTTTAGGCCGATTTCCACATCATGCAAGTCATACCACCCCGTCAGTTCACACACTCGTGATTCCTGGGTGAATCAACCCAGCTATGCAATAGACCTGAACACATTGTGGCAAGAGAAGCAATTGACCGCCATGCTTTAAAATGTCGTTTTGTTTGCATTGTATGGGTTTTGATCTTGGAAGCGAGTTGTTCTATGACTAAATAAGTGTGGAAAGTGGCATAAAGTATAGGCATGTGGGAAAGGGTTAGAATCTGTTCACGGGTTTTCGCACCTCTGCAGGCCAAATCCCTTTCGGCGGTACAGTGAACGATTTTTCCATAACCCCGTTCCCACATGTATACACTCCCTACAAATGAACTATCGAAAACATTGTGATAAAAACAGCCATTGCCCATCATGTTTTCAAAGTTCGTTTTGCTTGCATTGTTGGGGTTTTAGGCCGTTTTCAACAGCATGTATGCCCAATCGCCATCACAGTGCACATACTCGTGTTTTTTGGCTGATTCTACACAGCTAGGCAATAGGACTGAAAACAGTGTGGTAACAGGAGCCATTGCTTATCATGTTTTCAAAGGTCGTTTTGATTGCGTTGTTGGTTGTCTTAGGTCGTTTTCAACAGCATTTATGTTAAATACCCCTCACTGCTCACACACACATGCTTCCTGGGTGAATCAACCAATCTACGCGATAATACTGAGAACAGTGTGGTATAAGGAGCCATTGCTCGTCATGTTTTCAAATGTCGTGTTGAGTGCGCTGTACGGAGTTTTAGGCCGTTTTCAACAGCATTTATGTCCAATCACTCTCACAGTTCACACACTCATGGGACCTGGGAGAATCAACCCAGCTATGCGTTAGGACTGAACACAGTGTGGAAAGATGAGCCATTGCTAAGCATGATTTCAAAGGTCGTTTCGTTTGTATTGTTGGGTGTTTTACGCCGGTTTCAACATCATATATGTCAAATCACCCGCACTGTTCACATACTCATGCGTCCTGGGTAATTCAATCCAGCCACTCAATAGTACTGAACACACTGTGACAAAGGGAGCAATTGCCCGCCCTGCTTTCAGAGGTCGTTTTGTTGGTATTGTTGGGTGTTTTAGGCCGTTTTCCACATCATTCCAGTCATACCACCCCGTCAGTTCACACACTCGTCATCCCTCGGTGAATCAATCCAGCTATGCAATAGACCTGAACTCATTGTGGCAAGAGAAGCAATTGCCCGCCATGCTTTAAAATGTCGTTTTGTTTGCACACACTCATGTTTTTTGAGTGATTCTACCCAGCTAGGCAATAGGACCGAAAACAGTGTGGTAAGAGGAGCCATTGCTCACCATGTCTTCAAAGGTCGTTTTGATTGCGTTGTTGGGTGTTTTACGCCGTTTTCAACATCATATATGTCGAATCGCACGCACTGTTCACATGCTCATGCTTCCTGGGTGGTTCAACCCAGCTATGCGTTAGGACTGAAAACAGTGTGGAAAGAGGAGCCATTGCTAATCATGATTTCAAAGGTCGTTTTGTTTCTATTGTTGGGTGTTTTACGCCGTTTTCAACATCATGTATGTCAAATCACACGCACTGTTCACATACTCATGCGTCCTGGGTGATTCAACCCAGCTACTCAATAGTACTGAACACACTGTGACAAAGGGAGCAATTGCCCGTCCTGCTTTCAGAAGTCGTTTTGTTGGTATTGTTGGGTGTTTTAGGCCGATTTCCACATCATGCAAGTCATACCACCCCGTCAGTTCACACACTCGTGATTCCTGGGTGAATCAACCCAGCTATGCAATAGACCTGAACACATTGTGGCAAGAGAAGCAATTGACCGCCATGCTTTAAAATGTCGTTTTGTTTGCATTGTATGGGTTTTGATCTTGGAAGCGAGTTGTTCTATGACTAAATAAGTGTGGAAAGTGGCATAAAGTATAGGCATGTGGGAAAGGGTTAGAATCTGTTCACGGGTTTTCGCACCTCTGCAGGCCAAATCCCTTTCGGCGGTACAGTGAACGATTTTTCCATAACCCCGTTCCCACATGTATACACTCCCTACAAATGAACTATCGAAAACATTGTGATAAAAACAGCCATTGCCCATCATGTTTTCAAAGTTCGTTTTGCTTGCATTGTTGGGGTTTTAGGCCGTTTTCAACAGCATGTATGCCCAATCGCCATCACAGTGCACATACTCGTGTTTTTTGGCTGATTCTACACAGCTAGGCAATAGGACTGAAAACAGTGTGGTAACAGGAGCCATTGCTTATCATGTTTTCAAAGGTCGTTTTGATTGCGTTGTTGGTTGTCTTAGGTCGTTTTCAACAGCATTTATGTTAAATACCCCTCACTGCTCACACACACATGCTTCCTGGGTGAATCAACCAATCTACGCGATAATACTGAGAACAGTGTGGTATAAGGAGCCATTGCTCGTCATGTTTTCAAATGTCGTGTTGAGTGCGCTGTACGGAGTTTTAGGCCGTTTTCAACAGCATTTATGTCCAATCACTCTCACAGTTCACACACTCATGGGACCTGGGAGAATCAACCCAGCTATGCGTTAGGACTGAACACAGTGTGGAAAGATGAGCCATTGCTAAGCATGATTTCAAAGGTCGTTTCGTTTGTATTGTTGGGTGTTTTACGCCGGTTTCAACATCATATATGTCAAATCACCCGCACTGTTCACATACTCATGCGTCCTGGGTAATTCAATCCAGCCACTCAATAGTACTGAACACACTGTGACAAAGGGAGCAATTGCCCGCCCTGCTTTCAGAGGTCGTTTTGTTGGTATTGTTGGGTGTTTTAGGCCGTTTTCCACATCATTCCAGTCATACCACCCCGTCAGTTCACACACTCGTCATCCCTCGGTGAATCAATCCAGCTATGCAATAGACCTGAACTCATTGTGGCAAGAGAAGCAATTGCCCGCCATGCTTTAAAATGTCGTTTTGTTTGCACACACTCATGTTTTTTGAGTGATTCTACCCAGCTAGGCAATAGGACCGAAAACAGTGTGGTAAGAGGAGCCATTGCTCACCATGTCTTCAAAGGTCGTTTTGATTGCGTTGTTGGGTGTTTTACGCCGTTTTCAACATCATATATGTCGAATCGCACGCACTGTTCACATGCTCATGCTTCCTGGGTGGTTCAACCCAGCTATGCGTTAGGACTGAAAACAGTGTGGAAAGAGGAGCCATTGCTAATCATGATTTCAAAGGTCGTTTTGTTTCTATTGTTGGGTGTTTTACGCCGTTTTCAACATCATGTATGTCAAATCACACGCACTGTTCACATACTCATGCGTCCTGGGTGATTCAACCCAGCTACTCAATAGTACTGAACACACTGTGACAAAGGGAGCAATTGCCCGTCCTGCTTTCAGAAGTCGTTTTGTTGGTATTGTTGGGTGTTTTAGGCCGATTTCCACATCATGCAAGTCATACCACCCCGTCAGTTCACACACTCGTGATTCCTGGGTGAATCAACCCAGCTATGCAATAGACCTGAACACATTGTGGCAAGAGAAGCAATTGACCGCCATGCTTTAAAATGTCGTTTTGTTTGCATTGTATGGGTTTTGATCTTGGAAGCGAGTTGTTCTATGACTAAATAAGTGTGGAAAGTGGCATAAAGTATAGGCATGTGGGAAAGGGTTAGAATCTGTTCACGGGTTTTCGCACCTCTGCAGGCCAAATCCCTTTCGGCGGTACAGTGAACGATTTTTCCATAACCCCGTTCCCACATGTATACACTCCCTACAAATGAACTATCGAAAACATTGTGATAAAAACAGCCATTGCCCATCATGTTTTCAAAGTTCGTTTTGCTTGCATTGTTGGGGTTTTAGGCCGTTTTCAACAGCATGTATGCCCAATCGCCATCACAGTGCACATACTCGTGTTTTTTGGCTGATTCTACACAGCTAGGCAATAGGACTGAAAACAGTGTGGTAACAGGAGCCATTGCTTATCATGTTTTCAAAGGTCGTTTTGATTGCGTTGTTGGTTGTCTTAGGTCGTTTTCAACAGCATTTATGTTAAATACCCCTCACTGCTCACACACACATGCTTCCTGGGTGAATCAACCAATCTACGCGATAATACTGAGAACAGTGTGGTATAAGGAGCCATTGCTCGTCATGTTTTCAAATGTCGTGTTGAGTGCGCTGTACGGAGTTTTAGGCCGTTTTCAACAGCATTTATGTCCAATCACTCTCACAGTTCACACACTCATGGGACCTGGGAGAATCAACCCAGCTATGCGTTAGGACTGAACACAGTGTGGAAAGATGAGCCATTGCTAAGCATGATTTCAAAGGTCGTTTCGTTTGTATTGTTGGGTGTTTTACGCCGGTTTCAACATCATATATGTCAAATCACCCGCACTGTTCACATACTCATGCGTCCTGGGTAATTCAATCCAGCCACTCAATAGTACTGAACACACTGTGACAAAGGGAGCAATTGCCCGCCCTGCTTTCAGAGGTCGTTTTGTTGGTATTGTTGGGTGTTTTAGGCCGTTTTCCACATCATTCCAGTCATACCACCCCGTCAGTTCACACACTCGTCATCCCTCGGTGAATCAATCCAGCTATGCAATAGACCTGAACTCATTGTGGCAAGAGAAGCAATTGCCCGCCATGCTTTAAAATGTCGTTTTGTTTGCACACACTCATGTTTTTTGAGTGATTCTACCCAGCTAGGCAATAGGACCGAAAACAGTGTGGTAAGAGGAGCCATTGCTCACCATGTCTTCAAAGGTCGTTTTGATTGCGTTGTTGGGTGTTTTACGCCGTTTTCAACATCATATATGTCGAATCGCACGCACTGTTCACATGCTCATGCTTCCTGGGTGGTTCAACCCAGCTATGCGTTAGGACTGAAAACAGTGTGGAAAGAGGAGCCATTGCTAATCATGATTTCAAAGGTCGTTTTGTTTCTATTGTTGGGTGTTTTACGCCGTTTTCAACATCATGTATGTCAAATCACACGCACTGTTCACATACTCATGCGTCCTGGGTGATTCAACCCAGCTACTCAATAGTACTGAACACACTGTGACAAAGGGAGCAATTGCCCGTCCTGCTTTCAGAAGTCGTTTTGTTGGTATTGTTGGGTGTTTTAGGCCGATTTCCACATCATGCAAGTCATACCACCCCGTCAGTTCACACACTCGTGATTCCTGGGTGAATCAACCCAGCTATGCAATAGACCTGAACACATTGTGGCAAGAGAAGCAATTGACCGCCATGCTTTAAAATGTCGTTTTGTTTGCATTGTATGGGTTTTGATCTTGGAAGCGAGTTGTTCTATGACTAAATAAGTGTGGAAAGTGGCATAAAGTATAGGCATGTGGGAAAGGGTTAGAATCTGTTCACGGGTTTTCGCACCTCTGCAGGCCAAATCCCTTTCGGCGGTACAGTGAACGATTTTTCCATAACCCCGTTCCCACATGTATACACTCCCTACAAATGAACTATCGAAAACATTGTGATAAAAACAGCCATTGCCCATCATGTTTTCAAAGTTCGTTTTGCTTGCATTGTTGGGGTTTTAGGCCGTTTTCAACAGCATGTATGCCCAATCGCCATCACAGTGCACATACTCGTGTTTTTTGGCTGATTCTACACAGCTAGGCAATAGGACTGAAAACAGTGTGGTAACAGGAGCCATTGCTTATCATGTTTTCAAAGGTCGTTTTGATTGCGTTGTTGGTTGTCTTAGGTCGTTTTCAACAGCATTTATGTTAAATACCCCTCACTGCTCACACACACATGCTTCCTGGGTGAATCAACCAATCTACGCGATAATACTGAGAACAGTGTGGTATAAGGAGCCATTGCTCGTCATGTTTTCAAATGTCGTGTTGAGTGCGCTGTACGGAGTTTTAGGCCGTTTTCAACAGCATTTATGTCCAATCACTCTCACAGTTCACACACTCATGGGACCTGGGAGAATCAACCCAGCTATGCGTTAGGACTGAACACAGTGTGGAAAGATGAGCCATTGCTAAGCATGATTTCAAAGGTCGTTTCGTTTGTATTGTTGGGTGTTTTACGCCGGTTTCAACATCATATATGTCAAATCACCCGCACTGTTCACATACTCATGCGTCCTGGGTAATTCAATCCAGCCACTCAATAGTACTGAACACACTGTGACAAAGGGAGCAATTGCCCGCCCTGCTTTCAGAGGTCGTTTTGTTGGTATTGTTGGGTGTTTTAGGCCGTTTTCCACATCATTCCAGTCATACCACCCCGTCAGTTCACACACTCGTCATCCCTCGGTGAATCAATCCAGCTATGCAATAGACCTGAACTCATTGTGGCAAGAGAAGCAATTGCCCGCCATGCTTTAAAATGTCGTTTTGTTTGCACACACTCATGTTTTTTGAGTGATTCTACCCAGCTAGGCAATAGGACCGAAAACAGTGTGGTAAGAGGAGCCATTGCTCACCATGTCTTCAAAGGTCGTTTTGATTGCGTTGTTGGGTGTTTTACGCCGTTTTCAACATCATATATGTCGAATCGCACGCACTGTTCACATGCTCATGCTTCCTGGGTGGTTCAACCCAGCTATGCGTTAGGACTGAAAACAGTGTGGAAAGAGGAGCCATTGCTAATCATGATTTCAAAGGTCGTTTTGTTTCTATTGTTGGGTGTTTTACGCCGTTTTCAACATCATGTATGTCAAATCACACGCACTGTTCACATACTCATGCGTCCTGGGTGATTCAACCCAGCTACTCAATAGTACTGAACACACTGTGACAAAGGGAGCAATTGCCCGTCCTGCTTTCAGAAGTCGTTTTGTTGGTATTGTTGGGTGTTTTAGGCCGATTTCCACATCATGCAAGTCATACCACCCCGTCAGTTCACACACTCGTGATTCCTGGGTGAATCAACCCAGCTATGCAATAGACCTGAACACATTGTGGCAAGAGAAGCAATTGACCGCCATGCTTTAAAATGTCGTTTTGTTTGCATTGTATGGGTTTTGATCTTGGAAGCGAGTTGTTCTATGACTAAATAAGTGTGGAAAGTGGCATAAAGTATAGGCATGTGGGAAAGGGTTAGAATCTGTTCACGGGTTTTCGCACCTCTGCAGGCCAAATCCCTTTCGGCGGTACAGTGAACGATTTTTCCATAACCCCGTTCCCACATGTATACACTCCCTACAAATGAACTATCGAAAACATTGTGATAAAAACAGCCATTGCCCATCATGTTTTCAAAGTTCGTTTTGCTTGCATTGTTGGGGTTTTAGGCCGTTTTCAACAGCATGTATGCCCAATCGCCATCACAGTGCACATACTCGTGTTTTTTGGCTGATTCTACACAGCTAGGCAATAGGACTGAAAACAGTGTGGTAACAGGAGCCATTGCTTATCATGTTTTCAAAGGTCGTTTTGATTGCGTTGTTGGTTGTCTTAGGTCGTTTTCAACAGCATTTATGTTAAATACCCCTCACTGCTCACACACACATGCTTCCTGGGTGAATCAACCAATCTACGCGATAATACTGAGAACAGTGTGGTATAAGGAGCCATTGCTCGTCATGTTTTCAAATGTCGTGTTGAGTGCGCTGTACGGAGTTTTAGGCCGTTTTCAACAGCATTTATGTCCAATCACTCTCACAGTTCACACACTCATGGGACCTGGGAGAATCAACCCAGCTATGCGTTAGGACTGAACACAGTGTGGAAAGATGAGCCATTGCTAAGCATGATTTCAAAGGTCGTTTCGTTTGTATTGTTGGGTGTTTTACGCCGGTTTCAACATCATATATGTCAAATCACCCGCACTGTTCACATACTCATGCGTCCTGGGTAATTCAATCCAGCCACTCAATAGTACTGAACACACTGTGACAAAGGGAGCAATTGCCCGCCCTGCTTTCAGAGGTCGTTTTGTTGGTATTGTTGGGTGTTTTAGGCCGTTTTCCACATCATTCCAGTCATACCACCCCGTCAGTTCACACACTCGTCATCCCTCGGTGAATCAATCCAGCTATGCAATAGACCTGAACTCATTGTGGCAAGAGAAGCAATTGCCCGCCATGCTTTAAAATGTCGTTTTGTTTGCACACACTCATGTTTTTTGAGTGATTCTACCCAGCTAGGCAATAGGACCGAAAACAGTGTGGTAAGAGGAGCCATTGCTCACCATGTCTTCAAAGGTCGTTTTGATTGCGTTGTTGGGTGTTTTACGCCGTTTTCAACATCATATATGTCGAATCGCACGCACTGTTCACATGCTCATGCTTCCTGGGTGGTTCAACCCAGCTATGCGTTAGGACTGAAAACAGTGTGGAAAGAGGAGCCATTGCTAATCATGATTTCAAAGGTCGTTTTGTTTCTATTGTTGGGTGTTTTACGCCGTTTTCAACATCATGTATGTCAAATCACACGCACTGTTCACATACTCATGCGTCCTGGGTGATTCAACCCAGCTACTCAATAGTACTGAACACACTGTGACAAAGGGAGCAATTGCCCGTCCTGCTTTCAGAAGTCGTTTTGTTGGTATTGTTGGGTGTTTTAGGCCGATTTCCACATCATGCAAGTCATACCACCCCGTCAGTTCACACACTCGTGATTCCTGGGTGAATCAACCCAGCTATGCAATAGACCTGAACACATTGTGGCAAGAGAAGCAATTGACCGCCATGCTTTAAAATGTCGTTTTGTTTGCATTGTATGGGTTTTGATCTTGGAAGCGAGTTGTTCTATGACTAAATAAGTGTGGAAAGTGGCATAAAATATCTGCATGTCAGAAAGGAAGGGTGAGTTTGTGTTCACTGGTCTTCGCACCTCTGCAGGTCAAATCCCTTTCGACGGTACAGTGAACGATTTTCCCATAACCCCTTTCCCACGTGCAAACACTCCCTATAAATGAACTATCGAAAACATTGTGATAAAAACAGCCATTGCTCATCATGTTTTCCAAGGTCGTTTTGCTTGCATTGTTGGGGTTTTAGGCCGTTTTCAACAGCATGTATGCCCAATTGCCATCACAGCGCACATACTCGTGTTTTTTGGGTGATTCTACCCAGCTAGGCAATTGGACTGAAAACAGTGTGGAAAGAGGAGCCATTGTTCATCGTGTTTTCAAAGGTCGTTTTGATTGCGTTGTTGGTTGTTTTAGGCCGTTTTCAACAGCATTTATGTTAAATACACCTCACTGCTCACACACACACGCTTCCTGGGTGAATCAATCCATCTACGCGATAGGACTGAAAACAGTGTGGTACATGTATAAGGAGCCATTGCTCATCATGTTTTCAAAGGTCAATGTGATTGCATTGTTGGGGTTTATAGGAGGCCGTTTTCAACAGCATGTATGTCCAATCACTCTCACAGTTCACAAACTCATGGGACCTGGGAGAATCAACCCAGCTATGCGTTAGGACTGAAAACAGTGTGGAAAGAGGAGCCATTGCTAATCATGATTTCAAAGGTCAATTTGTTTGTATTGTTGGGTTGGGTGTTTTACGCCGGTTTCAACATCATATATGTCAAATCACCCGCACTGTTCACATACTCATGCGTCCTGGGTGATTCAACCCAGCTACTCAATAGTACTGAACACACTGTGACAAAGGGAGCAATTGCCCGCCCTGCTTTCAGAGGTCGTTTTGTTTGTATTGTTGGGTGTTTCAGGCCGTTTTCCACATCATTCCAGTCATACCAACCCGTCAGTTCACACGCTCGTGATCCCTGGGTGAATCAACCCAGCTATGCAATAGACCTGAACACATTGTGGCAAGAGAAGCAATTGCCCGCCATGCTTTAAAATGTCGTTTCGTTTGCATTGTGTATGGGTTTTGATATTGGAAGCGAGTTGTTGCATGACTAAATAAGTGTTGAAAGTGGCATAAAATATCTGCATGTCAGAAAGGAAGGGTGAGTTTGTGTTCACTGGTCTTCGCACCTCTGCAGGTCAAATCCCTTTCGACGGTACAGTGAACGATTTTCCCATAACCCCTTTCCCACGTGCAAACACTCCCTATAAATGAACTATCGAAAACATTGTGATAAAAACAGCCATTGCTCATCATGTTTTCCAAGGTCGTTTTGCTTGCATTGTTGGGGTTTTAGGCCGTTTTCAACAGCATGTATGCCCAATTGCCATCACAGCGCACATACTCGTGTTTTTTGGGTGATTCTACCCAGCTAGGCAATTGGACTGAAAACAGTGTGGAAAGAGGAGCCATTGTTCATCGTGTTTTCAAAGGTCGTTTTGATTGCGTTGTTGGTTGTTTTAGGCCGTTTTCAACAGCATTTATGTTAAATACACCTCACTGCTCACACACACACGCTTCCTGGGTGAATCAATCCATCTACGCGATAGGACTGAAAACAGTGTGGTACATGTATAAGGAGCCATTGCTCATCATGTTTTCAAAGGTCAATGTGATTGCATTGTTGGGGTTTATAGGAGGCCGTTTTCAACAGCATGTATGTCCAATCACTCTCACAGTTCACAAACTCATGGGACCTGGGAGAATCAACCCAGCTATGCGTTAGGACTGAAAACAGTGTGGAAAGAGGAGCCATTGCTAATCATGATTTCAAAGGTCAATTTGTTTGTATTGTTGGGTTGGGTGTTTTACGCCGGTTTCAACATCATATATGTCAAATCACCCGCACTGTTCACATACTCATGCGTCCTGGGTGATTCAACCCAGCTACTCAATAGTACTGAACACACTGTGACAAAGGGAGCAATTGCCCGCCCTGCTTTCAGAGGTCGTTTTGTTTGTATTGTTGGGTGTTTCAGGCCGTTTTCCACATCATTCCAGTCATACCAACCCGTCAGTTCACACGCTCGTGATCCCTGGGTGAATCAACCCAGCTATGCAATAGACCTGAACACATTGTGGCAAGAGAAGCAATTGCCCGCCATGCTTTAAAATGTCGTTTCGTTTGCATTGTGTATGGGTTTTGATATTGGAAGCGAGTTGTTGCATGACTAAATAAGTGTTGAAAGTGGCATAAAATATCTGCATGTCAGAAAGGAAGGGTGAGTTTGTGTTCACTGGTCTTCGCACCTCTGCAGGTCAAATCCCTTTCGACGGTACAGTGAACGATTTTCCCATAACCCCTTTCCCACGTGCAAACACTCCCTATAAATGAACTATCGAAAACATTGTGATAAAAACAGCCATTGCTCATCATGTTTTCCAAGGTCGTTTTGCTTGCATTGTTGGGGTTTTAGGCCGTTTTCAACAGCATGTATGCCCAATTGCCATCACAGCGCACATACTCGTGTTTTTTGGGTGATTCTACCCAGCTAGGCAATTGGACTGAAAACAGTGTGGAAAGAGGAGCCATTGTTCATCGTGTTTTCAAAGGTCGTTTTGATTGCGTTGTTGGTTGTTTTAGGCCGTTTTCAACAGCATTTATGTTAAATACACCTCACTGCTCACACACACACGCTTCCTGGGTGAATCAATCCATCTACGCGATAGGACTGAAAACAGTGTGGTACATGTATAAGGAGCCATTGCTCATCATGTTTTCAAAGGTCAATGTGATTGCATTGTTGGGGTTTATAGGAGGCCGTTTTCAACAGCATGTATGTCCAATCACTCTCACAGTTCACAAACTCATGGGACCTGGGAGAATCAACCCAGCTATGCGTTAGGACTGAAAACAGTGTGGAAAGAGGAGCCATTGCTAATCATGATTTCAAAGGTCAATTTGTTTGTATTGTTGGGTTGGGTGTTTTACGCCGGTTTCAACATCATATATGTCAAATCACCCGCACTGTTCACATACTCATGCGTCCTGGGTGATTCAACCCAGCTACTCAATAGTACTGAACACACTGTGACAAAGGGAGCAATTGCCCGCCCTGCTTTCAGAGGTCGTTTTGTTTGTATTGTTGGGTGTTTCAGGCCGTTTTCCACATCATTCCAGTCATACCAACCCGTCAGTTCACACGCTCGTGATCCCTGGGTGAATCAACCCAGCTATGCAATAGACCTGAACACATTGTGGCAAGAGAAGCAATTGCCCGCCATGCTTTAAAATGTCGTTTCGTTTGCATTGTGTATGGGTTTTGATATTGGAAGCGAGTTGTTGCATGACTAAATAAGTGTTGAAAGTGGCATAAAATATCTGCATGTCAGAAAGGAAGGGTGAGTTTGTGTTCACTGGTCTTCGCACCTCTGCAGGTCAAATCCCTTTCGACGGTACAGTGAACGATTTTCCCATAACCCCTTTCCCACGTGCAAACACTCCCTATAAATGAACTATCGAAAACATTGTGATAAAAACAGCCATTGCTCATCATGTTTTCCAAGGTCGTTTTGCTTGCATTGTTGGGGTTTTAGGCCGTTTTCAACAGCATGTATGCCCAATTGCCATCACAGCGCACATACTCGTGTTTTTTGGGTGATTCTACCCAGCTAGGCAATTGGACTGAAAACAGTGTGGAAAGAGGAGCCATTGTTCATCGTGTTTTCAAAGGTCGTTTTGATTGCGTTGTTGGTTGTTTTAGGCCGTTTTCAACAGCATTTATGTTAAATACACCTCACTGCTCACACACACACGCTTCCTGGGTGAATCAATCCATCTACGCGATAGGACTGAAAACAGTGTGGTACATGTATAAGGAGCCATTGCTCATCATGTTTTCAAAGGTCAATGTGATTGCATTGTTGGGGTTTATAGGAGGCCGTTTTCAACAGCATGTATGTCCAATCACTCTCACAGTTCACAAACTCATGGGACCTGGGAGAATCAACCCAGCTATGCGTTAGGACTGAAAACAGTGTGGAAAGAGGAGCCATTGCTAATCATGATTTCAAAGGTCAATTTGTTTGTATTGTTGGGTTGGGTGTTTTACGCCGGTTTCAACATCATATATGTCAAATCACCCGCACTGTTCACATACTCATGCGTCCTGGGTGATTCAACCCAGCTACTCAATAGTACTGAACACACTGTGACAAAGGGAGCAATTGCCCGCCCTGCTTTCAGAGGTCGTTTTGTTTGTATTGTTGGGTGTTTCAGGCCGTTTTCCACATCATTCCAGTCATACCAACCCGTCAGTTCACACGCTCGTGATCCCTGGGTGAATCAACCCAGCTATGCAATAGACCTGAACACATTGTGGCAAGAGAAGCAATTGCCCGCCATGCTTTAAAATGTCGTTTCGTTTGCATTGTGTATGGGTTTTGATATTGGAAGCGAGTTGTTGCATGACTAAATAAGTGTTGAAAGTGGCATAAAATATCTGCATGTCAGAAAGGAAGGGTGAGTTTGTGTTCACTGGTCTTCGCACCTCTGCAGGTCAAATCCCTTTCGACGGTACAGTGAACGATTTTCCCATAACCCCTTTCCCACGTGCAAACACTCCCTATAAATGAACTATCGAAAACATTGTGATAAAAACAG
Source organism: Serripes groenlandicus (assembly GCA_031761405.1). Taxonomy (NCBI): domain Eukaryota; kingdom Metazoa; phylum Mollusca; class Bivalvia; order Cardiida; family Cardiidae; genus Serripes; species Serripes groenlandicus. The sequence continues at coordinate 86,877,500 of JASEVX010000002.1, read as the reverse complement.
CCATTGCTCATCATGTTTTCCAAGGTCGTTTTGCTTGCATTGTTGGGGTTTTAGGCCGTTTTCAACAGCATGTATGCCCAATTGCCATCACAGCGCACATACTCGTGTTTTTTGGGTGATTCTACCCAGCTAGGCAATTGGACTGAAAACAGTGTGGAAAGAGGAGCCATTGTTCATCGTGTTTTCAAAGGTCGTTTTGATTGCGTTGTTGGTTGTTTTAGGCCGTTTTCAACAGCATTTATGTTAAATACACCTCACTGCTCACACACACACGCTTCCTGGGTGAATCAATCCATCTACGCGATAGGACTGAAAACAGTGTGGTACATGTATAAGGAGCCATTGCTCATCATGTTTTCAAAGGTCAATGTGATTGCATTGTTGGGGTTTATAGGAGGCCGTTTTCAACAGCATGTATGTCCAATCACTCTCACAGTTCACAAACTCATGGGACCTGGGAGAATCAACCCAGCTATGCGTTAGGACTGAAAACAGTGTGGAAAGAGGAGCCATTGCTAATCATGATTTCAAAGGTCAATTTGTTTGTATTGTTGGGTTGGGTGTTTTACGCCGGTTTCAACATCATATATGTCAAATCACCCGCACTGTTCACATACTCATGCGTCCTGGGTGATTCAACCCAGCTACTCAATAGTACTGAACACACTGTGACAAAGGGAGCAATTGCCCGCCCTGCTTTCAGAGGTCGTTTTGTTTGTATTGTTGGGTGTTTCAGGCCGTTTTCCACATCATTCCAGTCATACCAACCCGTCAGTTCACACGCTCGTGATCCCTGGGTGAATCAACCCAGCTATGCAATAGACCTGAACACATTGTGGCAAGAGAAGCAATTGCCCGCCATGCTTTAAAATGTCGTTTCGTTTGCATTGTGTATGGGTTTTGATATTGGAAGCGAGTTGTTGCATGACTAAATAAGTGTTGAAAGTGGCATAAAATATCTGCATGTCAGAAAGGAAGGGTGAGTTTGTGTTCACTGGTCTTCGCACCTCTGCAGGTCAAATCCCTTTCGACGGTACAGTGAACGATTTTCCCATAACCCCTTTCCCACGTGCAAACACTCCCTATAAATGAACTATCGAAAACATTGTGATAAAAACAGCCATTGCTCATCATGTTTTCCAAGGTCGTTTTGCTTGCATTGTTGGGGTTTTAGGCCGTTTTCAACAGCATGTATGCCCAATTGCCATCACAGCGCACATACTCGTGTTTTTTGGGTGATTCTACCCAGCTAGGCAATTGGACTGAAAACAGTGTGGAAAGAGGAGCCATTGTTCATCGTGTTTTCAAAGGCCGTTTTGATTGCGTTGTTGGTTGTTTTAGGCCGTTTTCAACAGCATTTATGTTAAATACACCTCACTGCTCACACACACACGCTTCCTGGGTGAATCAATCCATCTACGCGATAGGACTGAAAACAGTGTGGTACATGTATAAGGAGCCATTGCTCATCATGTTTTCAAAGGTCAATGTGATTGCATTGTTGGGGTTTATAGGAGGCCGTTTTCAACAGCATGTATGTCCAATCACTCTCACAGTTCACAAACTCATGGGACCTGGGAGAATCAACCCAGCTATGCGTTAGGACTGAAAACAGTGTGGAAAGAGGAGCCATTGCTAATCATGATTTCAAAGGTCAATTTGTTTGTATTGTTGGGTTGGGTGTTTTACGCCGGTTTCAACATCATATATGTCAAATCACCCGCACTGTTCACATACTCATGCGTCCTGGGTGATTCAACCCAGCTACTCAATAGTACTGAACACACTGTGACAAAGGGAGCAATTGCCCGCCCTGCTTTCAGAGGTCGTTTTGTTTGTATTGTTGGGTGTTTCAGGCCGTTTTCCACATCATTCCAGTCATACCAACCCGTCAGTTCACACGCTCGTGATCCCTGGGTGAATCAACCCAGCTATGCAATAGACCTGAACACATTGTGGCAAGAGAAGCAATTGCCCGCCATGCTTTAAAATGTCGTTTCGTTTGCATTGTGTATGGGTTTTGATATTGGAAGCGAGTTGTTGCATGACTAAATAAGTGTTGAAAGTGGCATAAAATATCTGCATGTCAGAAAGGAAGGGTGAGTTTGTGTTCACTGGTCTTCGCACCTCTGCAGGTCAAATCCCTTTCGACGGTACAGTGAACGATTTTCCCATAACCCCTTTCCCACGTGCAAACACTCCCTATAAATGAACTATCGAAAACATTGTGATAAAAACAGCCATTGCTCATCATGTTTTCCAAGGTCGTTTTGCTTGCATTGTTGGGGTTTTAGGCCGTTTTCAACAGCATGTATGCCCAATTGCCATCACAGCGCACATACTCGTGTTTTTTGGGTGATTCTACCCAGCTAGGCAATTGGACTGAAAACAGTGTGGAAAGAGGAGCCATTGTTCATCGTGTTTTCAAAGGTCGTTTTGATTGCGTTGTTGGTTGTTTTAGGCCGTTTTCAACAGCATTTATGTTAAATACACCTCACTGCTCACACACACACGCTTCCTGGGTGAATCAACCCATCTACGCGATAGGACTGAAAACAATGTGGTACATGTATAAGGAGCCATTGCTCATCATGTTTTCAAAGGTCAATGTGATTGCATTGTTGGGGTTTATAGGAGGCCGTTTTCAACAGCATGTATGTCCAATCACTCTCACAGTTCACAAACTCATGGGACCTGGGAGAATCAACCCAGCTATGCGTTAGGACTGAAAACAGTGTGGAAAGAGGAGCCATTGCTAATCATGATTTCAAAGGTCAATTTGTTTGTATTGTTGGGTTGGGTGTTTTACGCCGGTTTCAACATCATATATGTCAAATCACCCGCACTGTTCACATACTCATGCGTCCTGGGTGATTCAACCCAGCTACTCAATAGTACTGAACACACTGTGACAAAGGGAGCAATTGCCCGCCCTGCTTTCAGAGGTCGTTTTGTTTGTATTGTTGGGTGTTTCAGGCCGTTTTCCACATCATTCCAGTCATACCAACCCGTCAGTTCACACGCTCGTGATCCCTGGGTGAATCAACCCAGCTATGCAATAGACCTGAACACATTGTGGCAAGAGAAGCAATTGCCCGCCATGCTTTAAAATGTCGTTTCGTTTGCATTGTGTATGGGTTTTGATATTGGAAGCGAGTTGTTGCATGACTAAATAAGTGTTGAAAGTGGCATAAAATATCTGCATGTCAGAAAGGAAGGGTGAGTTTGTGTTCACTGGTCTTCGCACCTCTGCAGGTCAAATCCCTTTCGACGGTACAGTGAACGATTTTCCCATAACCCCTTTCCCACGTGCAAACACTCCCTATAAATGAACTATCGAAAACATTGTGATAAAAACAGCCATTGCTCATCATGTTTTCCAAGGTCGTTTTGCTTGCATTGTTGGGGTTTTAGGCCGTTTTCAACAGCATGTATGCCCAATTGCCATCACAGCGCACATACTCGTGTTTTTTGGGTGATTCTACCCAGCTAGGCAATTGGACTGAAAACAGTGTGGAAAGAGGAGCCATTGTTCATCGTGTTTTCAAAGGTCGTTTTGATTGCGTTGTTGGTTGTTTTAGGCCGTTTTCAACAGCATTTATGTTAAATACACCTCACTGCTCACACACACACGCTTCCTGGGTGAATCAACCCATCTACGCGATAGGACTGAAAACAGTGTGGTACATGTATAAGGAGCCATTGCTCATCATGTTTTCAAAGGTCAATGTGATTGCATTGTTGGGGTTTATAGGAGGCCGTTTTCAACAGCATGTATGTCCAATCACTCTCACAGTTCACAAACTCATGGGACCTGGGAGAATCAACCCAGCTATGCGTTAGGACTGAAAACAGTGTGGAAAGAGGAGCCATTGCTAATCATGATTTCAAAGGTCAATTTGTTTGTATTGTTGGGTTGGGTGTTTTACGCCGGTTTCAACATCATATATGTCAAATCACCCGCACTGTTCACATACTCATGCGTCCTGGGTGATTCAACCCAGCTACTCAATAGTACTGAACACACTGTGACAAAGGGAGCAATTGCCCGCCCTGCTTTCAGAGGTCGTTTTGTTTGTATTGTTGGGTGTTTCAGGCCGTTTTCCACATCATTCCAGTCATACCAACCCGTCAGTTCACACGCTCGTGATCCCTGGGTGAATCAACCCAGCTATGCAATAGACCTGAACACATTGTGGCAAGAGAAGCAATTGCCCGCCATGCTTTAAAATGTCGTTTCGTTTGCATTGTGTATGGGTTTTGATATTGGAAGCGAGTTGTTGCATGACTAAATAAGTGTTGAAAGTGGCATAAAATATCTGCATGTCAGAAAGGAAGGGTGAGTTTGTGTTCACTGGTCTTCGCACCTCTGCAGGTCAAATCCCTTTCGACGGTACAGTGAACGATTTTCCCATAACCCCTTTCCCACGTGCAAACACTCCCTATAAATGAACTATCGAAAACATTGTGATAAAAACAGCCATTGCTCATCATGTTTTCCAAGGTCGTTTTGCTTGCATTGTTGGGGTTTTAGGCCGTTTTCAACAGCATGTATGCCCAATTGCCATCACAGCGCACATACTCGTGTTTTTTGGGTGATTCTACCCAGCTAGGCAATTGGACTGAAAACAGTGTGGAAAGAGGAGCCATTGTTCATCGTGTTTTCAAAGGTCGTTTTGATTGCGTTGTTGGTTGTTTTAGGCCGTTTTCAACAGCATTTATGTTAAATACACCTCACTGCTCACACACACACGCTTCCTGGGTGAATCAACCCATCTACGCGATAGGACTGAAAACAGTGTGGTACATGTATAAGGAGCCATTGCTCATCATGTTTTCAAAGGTCAATGTGATTGCATTGTTGGGGTTTATAGGAGGCCGTTTTCAACAGCATGTATGTCCAATCACTCTCACAGTTCACAAACTCATGGGACCTGGGAGAATCAACCCAGCTATGCGTTAGGACTGAAAACAGTGTGGAAAGAGGAGCCATTGCTAATCATGATTTCAAAGGTCAATTTGTTTGTATTGTTGGGTTGGGTGTTTTACGCCGGTTTCAACATCATATATGTCAAATCACCCGCACTGTTCACATACTCATGCGTCCTGGGTGATTCAACCCAGCTACTCAATAGTACTGAACACACTGTGACAAAGGGAGCAATTGCCCGCCCTGCTTTCAGAGGTCGTTTTGTTTGTATTGTTGGGTGTTTCAGGCCGTTTTCCACATCATTCCAGTCATACCAACCCGTCAGTTCACACGCTCGTGATCCCTGGGTGAATCAACCCAGCTATGCAATAGACCTGAACACATTGTGGCAAGAGAAGCAATTGCCCGCCATGCTTTAAAATGTCGTTTCGTTTGCATTGTGTATGGGTTTTGATATTGGAAGCGAGTTGTTGCATGACTAAATAAGTGTTGAAAGTGGCATAAAATATCTGCATGTCAGAAAGGAAGGGTGAGTTTGTGTTCACTGGTCTTCGCACCTCTGCAGGTCAAATCCCTTTCGACGGTACAGTGAACGATTTTCCCATAACCCCTTTCCCACGTGCAAACACTCCCTATAAATGAACTATCGAAAACATTGTGATAAAAACAGCCATTGCTCATCATGTTTTCCAAGGTCGTTTTGCTTGCATTGTTGGGGTTTTAGGCCGTTTTCAACAGCATGTATGCCCAATTGCCATCACAGCGCACATACTCGTGTTTTTTGGGTGATTCTACCCAGCTAGGCAATTGGACTGAAAACAGTGTGGAAAGAGGAGCCATTGTTCATCGTGTTTTCAAAGGTCGTTTTGATTGCGTTGTTGGTTGTTTTAGGCCGTTTTCAACAGCATTTATGTTAAATACACCTCACTGCTCACACACACACGCTTCCTGGGTGAATCAACCCATCTACGCGATAGGACTGAAAACAGTGTGGTACATGTATAAGGAGCCATTGCTCATCATGTTTTCAAAGGTCAATGTGATTGCATTGTTGGGGTTTATAGGAGGCCGTTTTCAACAGCATGTATGTCCAATCACTCTCACAGTTCACAAACTCATGGGACCTGGGAGAATCAACCCAGCTATGCGTTAGGACTGAAAACAGTGTGGAAAGAGGAGCCATTGCTAATCATGATTTCAAAGGTCAATTTGTTTGTATTGTTGGGTTGGGTGTTTTACGCCGGTTTCAACATCATATATGTCAAATCACCCGCACTGTTCACATACTCATGCGTCCTGGGTGATTCAACCCAGCTACTCAATAGTACTGAACACACTGTGACAAAGGGAGCAATTGCCCGCCCTGCTTTCAGAGGTCGTTTTGTTTGTATTGTTGGGTGTTTCAGGCCGTTTTCCACATCATTCCAGTCATACCAACCCGTCAGTTCACACGCTCGTGATCCCTGGGTGAATCAACCCAGCTATGCAATAGACCTGAACACATTGTGGCAAGAGAAGCAATTGCCCGCCATGCTTTAAAATGTCGTTTCGTTTGCATTGTGTATGGGTTTTGATATTGGAAGCGAGTTGTTGCATGACTAAATAAGTGTTGAAAGTGGCATAAAATATCTGCATGTCAGAAAGGAAGGGTGAGTTTGTGTTCACTGGTCTTCGCACCTCTGCAGGTCAAATCCCTTTCGACGGTACAGTGAACGATTTTCCCATAACCCCTTTCCCACGTGCAAACACTCCCTATAAATGAACTATCGAAAACATTGTGATAAAAACAGCCATTGCTCATCATGTTTTCCAAGGTCGTTTTGCTTGCATTGTTGGGGTTTTAGGCCGTTTTCAACAGCATGTATGCCCAATTGCCATCACAGCGCACATACTCGTGTTTTTTGGGTGATTCTACCCAGCTAGGCAATTGGACTGAAAACAGTGTGGAAAGAGGAGCCATTGTTCATCGTGTTTTCAAAGGTCGTTTTGATTGCGTTGTTGGTTGTTTTAGGCCGTTTTCAACAGCATTTATGTTAAATACACCTCACTGCTCACACACACACGCTTCCTGGGTGAATCAACCCATCTACGCGATAGGACTGAAAACAGTGTGGTACATGTATAAGGAGCCATTGCTCATCATGTTTTCAAAGGTCAATGTGATTGCATTGTTGGGGTTTATAGGAGGCCGTTTTCAACAGCATGTATGTCCAATCACTCTCACAGTTCACAAACTCATGGGACCTGGGAGAATCAACCCAGCTATGCGTTAGGACTGAAAACAGTGTGGAAAGAGGAGCCATTGCTAATCATGATTTCAAAGGTCAATTTGTTTGTATTGTTGGGTTGGGTGTTTTACGCCGGTTTCAACATCATATATGTCAAATCACCCGCACTGTTCACATACTCATGCGTCCTGGGTGATTCAACCCAGCTACTCAATAGTACTGAACACACTGTGACAAAGGGAGCAATTGCCCGCCCTGCTTTCAGAGGTCGTTTTGTTTGTATTGTTGGGTGTTTCAGGCCGTTTTCCACATCATTCCAGTCATACCAACCCGTCAGTTCACACGCTCGTGATCCCTGGGTGAATCAACCCAGCTATGCAATAGACCTGAACACATTGTGGCAAGAGAAGCAATTGCCCGCCATGCTTTAAAATGTCGTTTCGTTTGCATTGTGTATGGGTTTTGATATTGGAAGCGAGTTGTTGCATGACTAAATAAGTGTTGAAAGTGGCATAAAATATCTGCATGTCAGAAAGGAAGGGTGAGTTTGTGTTCACTGGTCTTCGCACCTCTGCAGGTCAAATCCCTTTCGACGGTACAGTGAACGATTTTCCCATAACCCCTTTCCCACGTGCAAACACTCCCTATAAATGAACTATCGAAAACATTGTGATAAAAACAGCCATTGCTCATCATGTTTTCCAAGGTCGTTTTGCTTGCATTGTTGGGGTTTTAGGCCGTTTTCAACAGCATGTATGCCCAATTGCCATCACAGCGCACATACTCGTGTTTTTTGGGTGATTCTACCCAGCTAGGCAATTGGACTGAAAACAGTGTGGAAAGAGGAGCCATTGTTCATCGTGTTTTCAAAGGTCGTTTTGATTGCGTTGTTGGTTGTTTTAGGCCGTTTTCAACAGCATTTATGTTAAATACACCTCACTGCTCACACACACACGCTTCCTGGGTGAATCAACCCATCTACGCGATAGGACTGAAAACAGTGTGGTACATGTATAAGGAGCCATTGCTCATCATGTTTTCAAAGGTCAATGTGATTGCATTGTTGGGGTTTATAGGAGGCCGTTTTCAACAGCATGTATGTCCAATCACTCTCACAGTTCACAAACTCATGGGACCTGGGAGAATCAACCCAGCTATGCGTTAGGACTGAAAACAGTGTGGAAAGAGGAGCCATTGCTAATCATGATTTCAAAGGTCAATTTGTTTGTATTGTTGGGTTGGGTGTTTTACGCCGGTTTCAACATCATATATGTCAAATCACCCGCACTGTTCACATACTCATGCGTCCTGGGTGATTCAACCCAGCTACTCAATAGTACTGAACACACTGTGACAAAGGGAGCAATTGCCCGCCCTGCTTTCAGAGGTCGTTTTGTTTGTATTGTTGGGTGTTTCAGGCCGTTTTCCACATCATTCCAGTCATACCAACCCGTCAGTTCACACGCTCGTGATCCCTGGGTGAATCAACCCAGCTATGCAATAGACCTGAACACATTGTGGCAAGAGAAGCAATTGCCCGCCATGCTTTAAAATGTCGTTTCGTTTGCATTGTGTATGGGTTTTGATATTGGAAGCGAGTTGTTGCATGACTAAATAAGTGTTGAAAGTGGCATAAAATATCTGCATGTCAGAAAGGAAGGGTGAGTTTGTGTTCACTGGTCTTCGCACCTCTGCAGGTCAAATCCCTTTCGACGGTACAGTGAACGATTTTCCCATAACCCCTTTCCCACGTGCAAACACTCCCTATAAATGAACTATCGAAAACATTGTGATAAAAACAGCCATTGCTCATCATGTTTTCCAAGGTCGTTTTGCTTGCATTGTTGGGGTTTTAGGCCGTTTTCAACAGCATGTATGCCCAATTGCCATCACAGCGCACATACTCGTGTTTTTTGGGTGATTCTACCCAGCTAGGCAATTGGACTGAAAACAGTGTGGAAAGAGGAGCCATTGTTCATCGTGTTTTCAAAGGTCGTTTTGATTGCGTTGTTGGTTGTTTTAGGCCGTTTTCAACAGCATTTATGTTAAATACACCTCACTGCTCACACACACACGCTTCCTGGGTGAATCAACCCATCTACGCGATAGGACTGAAAACAGTGTGGTACATGTATAAGGAGCCATTGCTCATCATGTTTTCAAAGGTCAATGTGATTGCATTGTTGGGGTTTATAGGAGGCCGTTTTCAACAGCATGTATGTCCAATCACTCTCACAGTTCACAAACTCATGGGACCTGGGAGAATCAACCCAGCTATGCGTTAGGACTGAAAACAGTGTGGAAAGAGGAGCCATTGCTAATCATGATTTCAAAGGTCAATTTGTTTGTATTGTTGGGTTGGGTGTTTTACGCCGGTTTCAACATCATATATGTCAAATCACCCGCACTGTTCACATACTCATGCGTCCTGGGTGATTCAACCCAGCTACTCAATAGTACTGAACACACTGTGACAAAGGGAGCAATTGCCCGCCCTGCTTTCAGAGGTCGTTTTGTTTGTATTGTTGGGTGTTTCAGGCCGTTTTCCACATCATTCCAGTCATACCAACCCGTCAGTTCACACGCTCGTGATCCCTGGGTGAATCAACCCAGCTATGCAATAGACCTGAACACATTGTGGCAAGAGAAGCAATTGCCCGCCATGCTTTAAAATGTCGTTTCGTTTGCATTGTGTATGGGTTTTGATATTGGAAGCGAGTTGTTGCATGACTAAATAAGTGTTGAAAGTGGCATAAAATATCTGCATGTCAGAAAGGAAGGGTGAGTTTGTGTTCACTGGTCTTCGCACCTCTGCAGGTCAAATCCCTTTCGACGGTACAGTGAACGATTTTCCCATAACCCCTTTCCCACGTGCAAACACTCCCTATAAATGAACTATCGAAAACATTGTGATAAAAACAGCCATTGCTCATCATGTTTTCCAAGGTCGTTTTGCTTGCATTGTTGGGGTTTTAGGCCGTTTTCAACAGCATGTATGCCCAATTGCCATCACAGCGCACATACTCGTGTTTTTTGGGTGATTCTACCCAGCTAGGCAATTGGACTGAAAACAGTGTGGAAAGAGGAGCCATTGTTCATCGTGTTTTCAAAGGTCGTTTTGATTGCGTTGTTGGTTGTTTTAGGCCGTTTTCAACAGCATTTATGTTAAATACACCTCACTGCTCACACACACACGCTTCCTGGGTGAATCAACCCATCTACGCGATAGGACTGAAAACAGTGTGGTACATGTATAAGGAGCCATTGCTCATCATGTTTTCAAAGGTCAATGTGATTGCATTGTTGGGGTTTATAGGAGGCCGTTTTCAACAGCATGTATGTCCAATCACTCTCACAGTTCACAAACTCATGGGACCTGGGAGAATCAACCCAGCTATGCGTTAGGACTGAAAACAGTGTGGAAAGAGGAGCCATTGCTAATCATGATTTCAAAGGTCAATTTGTTTGTATTGTTGGGTTGGGTGTTTTACGCCGGTTTCAACATCATATATGTCAAATCACCCGCACTGTTCACATACTCATGCGTCCTGGGTGATTCAACCCAGCTACTCAATAGTACTGAACACACTGTGACAAAGGGAGCAATTGCCCGCCCTGCTTTCAGAGGTCGTTTTGTTTGTATTGTTGGGTGTTTCAGGCCGTTTTCCACATCATTCCAGTCATACCAACCCGTCAGTTCACACGCTCGTGATCCCTGGGTGAATCAACCCAGCTATGCAATAGACCTGAACACATTGTGGCAAGAGAAGCAATTGCCCGCCATGCTTTAAAATGTCGTTTCGTTTGCATTGTGTATGGGTTTTGATATTGGAAGCGAGTTGTTGCATGACTAAATAAGTGTTGAAAGTGGCATAAAATATCTGCATGTCAGAAAGGAAGGGTGAGTTTGTGTTCACTGGTCTTCGCACCTCTGCAGGTCAAATCCCTTTCGACGGTACAGTGAACGATTTTCCCATAACCCCTTTCCCACGTGCAAACACTCCCTATAAATGAACTATCGAAAACATTGTGATAAAAACAGCCATTGCTCATCATGTTTTCCAAGGTCGTTTTGCTTGCATTGTTGGGGTTTTAGGCCGTTTTCAACAGCATGTATGCCCAATTGCCATCACAGCGCACATACTCGTGTTTTTTGGGTGATTCTACCCAGCTAGGCAATTGGACTGAAAACAGTGTGGAAAGAGGAGCCATTGTTCATCGTGTTTTCAAAGGTCGTTTTGATTGCGTTGTTGGTTGTTTTAGGCCGTTTTCAACAGCATTTATGTTAAATACACCTCACTGCTCACACACACACGCTTCCTGGGTGAATCAACCCATCTACGCGATAGGACTGAAAACAGTGTGGTACATGTATAAGGAGCCATTGCTCATCATGTTTTCAAAGGTCAATGTGATTGCATTGTTGGGGTTTATAGGAGGCCGTTTTCAACAGCATGTATGTCCAATCACTCTCACAGTTCACAAACTCATGGGACCTGGGAGAATCAACCCAGCTATGCGTTAGGACTGAAAACAGTGTGGAAAGAGGAGCCATTGCTAATCATGATTTCAAAGGTCAATTTGTTTGTATTGTTGGGTTGGGTGTTTTACGCCGGTTTCAACATCATATATGTCAAATCACCCGCACTGTTCACATACTCATGCGTCCTGGGTGATTCAACCCAGCTACTCAATAGTACTGAACACACTGTGACAAAGGGAGCAATTGCCCGCCCTGCTTTCAGAGGTCGTTTTGTTTGTATTGTTGGATGTTTCAGGCCGTTTTCCACATCATTCCAGTCATACCAACCCGTCAGTTCACACGCTCGTGATCCCTGGGTGAATCAACCCAGCTATGCAATAGACCTGAACACATTGTGGCAAGAGAAGCAATTGCCCGCCATGCTTTAAAATGTCGTTTCGTTTGCATTGTGTATGGGTTTTGATATTGGAAGCGAGTTGTTGCATGACTAAATAAGTGTTGAAAGTGGCATAAAATATCTGCATGTCAGAAAGGAAGGGTGAGTTTGTGTTCACTGGTCTTCGCACCTCTGCAGGTCAAATCCCTTTCGACGGTACAGTGAACGATTTTCCCATAACCCCTTTCCCACGTGCAAACACTCCCTATAAATGAACTATCGAAAACATTGTGATAAAAACAGCCATTGCTCATCATGTTTTCCAAGGTCGTTTTGCTTGCATTGTTGGGGTTTTAGGCCGTTTTCAACAGCATGTATGCCCAATTGCCATCACAGCGCACATACTCGTGTTTTTTGGGTGATTCTACCCAGCTAGGCAATTGGACTGAAAACAGTGTGGAAAGAGGAGCCATTGTTCATCGTGTTTTCAAAGGTCGTTTTGATTGCGTTGTTGGTTGTTTTAGGCCGTTTTCAACAGCATTTATGTTAAATACACCTCACTGCTCACACACACACGCTTCCTGGGTGAATCAACCCATCTACGCGATAGGACTGAAAACAGTGTGGTACATGTATAAGGAGCCATTGCTCATCATGTTTTCAAAGGTCAATGTGATTGCATTGTTGGGGTTTATAGGAGGCCGTTTTCAACAGCATGTATGTCCAATCACTCTCACAGTTCACAAACTCATGGGACCTGGGAGAATCAACCCAGCTATGCGTTAGGACTGAAAACAGTGTGGAAAGAGGAGCCATTGCTAATCATGATTTCAAAGGTCAATTTGTTTGTATTGTTGGGTTGGGTGTTTTACGCCGGTTTCAACATCATATATGTCAAATCACCCGCACTGTTCACATACTCATGCGTCCTGGGTGATTCAACCCAGCTACTCAATAGTACTGAACACACTGTGACAAAGGGAGCAATTGCCCGCCCTGCTTTCAGAGGTCGTTTTGTTTGTATTGTTGGGTGTTTCAGGCCGTTTTCCACATCATTCCAGTCATACCAACCCGTCAGTTCACACGCTCGTGATCCCTGGGTGAATCAACCCAGCTATGCAATAGACCTGAACACATTGTGGCAAGAGAAGCAATTGCCCGCCATGCTTTAAAATGTCGTTTCGTTTGCATTGTGTATGGGTTTTGATATTGGAAGCGAGTTGTTGCATGACTAAATAAGTGTTGAAAGTGGCATAAAATATCTGCATGTCAGAAAGGAAGGGTGAGTTTGTGTTCACTGGTCTTCGCACCTCTGCAGGTCAAATCCCTTTCGACGGTACAGTGAACGATTTTCCCATAACC
>JASEVX010000002.1:86754821-86863921 GCA_031761405.1 Serripes groenlandicus | reverse complement strand
AGACTTGAGTATGTTCCATCAAAGTACGCCAGCACCTTACAAATTGCCCCTGATTCCAAGAAAATATAAGGTATTTAATGTATTGTCCCAGTTCTCGTATCAGTTTTGTCTTGACTCCTCAACAATTGGGAGGATTTAGACACATTTCATTTTAGGAATATCCTAAGGTGGAGTTTCTTGTTTAAAGTTGCCTCTTTTAAAGGCATCTGCATCAGGGAACAGTTAACCCTGACCCAAAATTTCTATAAAGGCAACATTTTTATTGTATAGAATTTCAAAAAAATGTGACTAAAGGAGAAATTGCTTATGATGAGCAATTTGTCCATTTGTCACATTTTCAAAAGTTGTGTGCTACAGATGATAAAGTGTTAATTTTCTTTTTGCAGTTACAACACGACAGCCTTGGATTTTCTGCGGATGTGGAGCAGTATTAGGTCTATTTATTGTGCTAGCGGACCAGTTTCTTGCAAATCAGCCATCTATAAAGGTTGTTATTCATCATTATATTTAAATGGATAATCTTTCTTTTGTTTATTCTTTAAAATAGAACAAACATAGAAAAAAAAAATCCTATATTATGGAATTTATTATGATTGGCCATTTAATACTGAATCCTCCTAAAGTGGGAAAGGGAGTAAGATTTATACAATTATAACTTTTTAGCTCATATGATATGAGTCAGCTCATTTGGAAACATCTTAGAAATTTTTAACAGAAAATTTGATGTATAAATTTACGCAGAATTCCAAATATGGAAGAAAAAGCATGAACTAACTTTGGGATTTTTTGTTTTGTTTAAATCAAGGTTTGAGATATATTTCCTTTCACTCATGAAAGTGTCACTGTTGATGAACACACAGTTAAAAATATCTTATTAACCCCCTTTCCCACATACAGCAAATCTGCAGCAAATAACTTTAAAAACATCGAGGCAAAAATATGGAATGTCTCAATAATTACTGAAAAAATTTAAAAACATTTTGGCAGAAGGAGAAATTGCTTGTTATTATCAATTTCTCCTTTTGTCATGATGTTTTCAAAATTCGTCTGCTGCAGATGCATCAGAATGGGTCTGAAAGTGGGAAAGGGTATCACAGTTTGAGATATATTTCCTTTAACCCTTTCCCTCATATAGACCCTTTCTGACGCCTCTGCAGCAGACAGCTTTTTGAAAACATAGTGACAAAAGAAGAAATTGCTCAAAGCGAGCAATTTCTCCTTTTGCCACAATGTTTTCAACTTTTAGTCATAGGTTATTCATTCAATTATAGAGATTTTCCATTTTTTTACAACATATGTTTAAAGTCATCTGCTGCAGAACTGTCGTATGAGGGAAAGGGTGAACTCATGAAAATATCAAGGTTGATGAACACACAGTAAAATATATACGGAATATTACGTTGCGGGAGCGATAAAAGGGTTTGTATTGCACTACAAGTAGCGTGGAAAAATCGATATCTTACGAGACAGAAGGTCGAGTAAGATATGGATTTTACCACGCTACGAGTCGTGCAATACAAACACATTATTATATACCTATGATCTATGAAGAGCGAAAAAACTAACAAATATACAGATTCAATATATTTTTTATTGGGGATACAATTTTGTAATCTTGAAATGAAAAGATGAATGGCGGGTGAATATTTACTACAATACTTAGGCCACGCCCCTAAAAGGTATGCTAATACGTAAGTCCCGCCCAATAACATTATCAAATTATATTGCCATTGTTTTGTGGGAGAAAATGAAAACATAATCTTTACTTGCGGTGTTTTATTAAATTTGACGCTAGGTTTTCGATACATACAATAGAAACAATTTTCCTAAATAGTACTGTTTGTCTGCATATTTTACTACGTAGCGCAGATTCAAAACGGGAACCTCGCTGAAAGTGGTCCGCGCACTGTCTGACGTCACAATCTTGTATTTACACCGCATGTAGATACGGAATTTCAATCTGTCATGGTGTATTTGCGCATGTCAATCTGATAGCATTTCCACCGGAAAATGTACAGGCATGTAATAAATCTTATTATAACACCTAAACAAACAATATTCCTCTGACCTCTATATATTTACAGTATTTTGTGCTGCAGTTTATACTGATAACAGTGTTCGCAGGATTTGGGTATCTAACACTTTACTTTTACAAGTAAGTACCTTTATATGAGTCAATTAACCCTTTCCCACATACATCAAATCTGTAGCAGGCAGCTTTGAAAACATCATTGCAAAAATGTGAATAATTGCAATAAATGAGAGATTAGTTATTAAATTGAGTTGAAACACAGTACTGGCAGCCTTATAATGGAAGCACCTGCAGCAGGCAGGCAGTATCCACATGTCCCATCTCTTAGTCAAACAGTTTTCATCCGATCATCACAGAACCCGGTGGGCATGTTTGTGGGCATTAGGTCTGGACTTTAGGTGTGATAACCAGCTAAATTATGCAGGTTACTTTGGGATTATGGCCCTTGGATTATAAAGAAAATGGCCAAATTAGCATTGTCAGCTCTCTAAGTTGAAGAGTTTTCATCCAATGTTCACCAACCATGGTGAACATGTTTGTAACCATAATGTCTGCGCCAAGTTTTATAACCAGCTGAATCGGGCAAGGCACTTTTGGATTATGAACTTTGAATTATCCAAAACTAGCCTTTTCTGGTTTCATCCAATCCAATTGGTGAACATGTTTGTGTTTGGGCATTATTGCTGGTCCAAGTTTTATAACCAGCTAAATTGTGCAAGGCACTTTTTTATTACGGCCCTTGAATTATCCAATATTGTACAAATTAGCCTTGTCTGCTTCCTAAGTTAACCCTTTCCCTCATACAGCAATTATGCAGGAGACGACTTTGAACGTATTTTGTCAAAACATAGAAAATCTCTTTAATTGAATAGATAACCTATGACAAAAAGTGGAAAACATTGTGGCAAAAGGGGAAATTGCACGTTTTGTGCATTTTCTTCTTTTGCCACTATGTTTTCAAAAAGCTGTCTGCTGCAGAGGCGTCCGAAAGCGTTTATATGAGGGAAAGGGTTAAACGGTTTTCATCCAGTCTTCACCAAACTTATTGTTTGTGGGCCAAGTTCAATAACAGCAAAATTAAGGCACTTTTGGATTATGCTCCCTGAATTAATTAAATTTGGCCCAATAGGCCTTGTCTGCTTTCAACTTTAACAGTTTTTCTCCAATCTTCATCAAACTTCTTGTGAATGTTTATGGGCATTAACCTTGGTTTGGTTAAAACATAAACTGGCAAAATCACTTTACTTGTATTATGCCTCCCTGGCTGAATATTTTGAGAGAAGATGGAACTGGCTATTTGAAAACATAGTGACAAAAGAAGAAATTGCACAAAACGTGCAATTTCTCCTTTTGACACAATGTTTTCCACTTTTAGTCATAGGTTATCCATTCAATTATAGAGATCTCTTACCACACTCTTGTGGCACACTGTTTTCAAAAGCCGTCTTGCTGCAGAACCATCAAAATGTCTATGCAGGTGTAAAAGGTTTGGATAAAACAGACTTTGGGTGGTTTTCAAATTAACCCTTTTCCACATGTAGATGCAATTTGATGCATCTTCAGGGGGCACATTTTGAAATAATTATCATAATGAGTAATTTCTCCTTTTGCCACAGTGTTTATGTCTATTTGAATAATTTTACTTTCATTAATATATATTTTTCAACTGTTTTCCTTGATGTTTTCAAAGTCGTCTGCTACGGAATACCGTTAGGGCCATCGCCTATGAATGTATTGATCTGAAACGCGATACTCGACAGTACGATGATGATAACACGACAACGCGACGGTACGATGGTGAAGACACGACGGTACGATGGTGAAAACACGATAATACGACAGTACGATGATGATAATGCGATATACTATCGTGTCTTCACCATCGTACTGTCGCGTTTTCACCATCGTACTGTCGCGTTTTCACCATCGTACCGTCGTAGTATCGTACTGTCGCGTCTTCACCATCGTACCGTCGTGTTATCACCATCGTACCGTCGTGTCTTCATCATCGTACCGTCGTGTCTTCACCATCGTACCGTCGTGTTATCACCATCGTACCGTCGTGTCTTCACCATCGTACCGTCGCGTTATCACCATCGTACCGTCGTGTCTTCACCATCATACCGTCGTGTCTTCACCATCGTACCGTCACAATATCATCATCGTACCGTCGTGTCTTCACCATCGTACCGTCGTGTCTTCACCATCGTACCGTCGCGTTATCACCATCGTACCGTCGTGTCTTCACCATCGTACCGTCGTGTCTTCACCATCGTACCGTCGTGTCTTCACCATCGTACCGTCGCGTTATCACCATCGTACCGTCGTGTCTTCACCATCGTACCGTCGCGTTATCACCATCGTACCGTCGTGTCTTCACCATCGTACCGTCGCGTTATCACCATCGTACCGTCGTGTCTTCACCATCGTACTGTCGTATCTTCACCATCGTACCGTCGCGTTATCACCATCGTACCGTCGTGTCTTCACCATCGTACCGTCGTGTCTTCACCATCGTACCGTCGTGTCTTCACCATCGTACCGTCGTGTCTTCACCATCGTACCGTCGCGTTATCACCATCGTACTGTCGTACTATCGCCTTCCGGTGCGCATGTGCATAGAAGAATTTCCCTCCATGTGACAACATAGATCTAATACACATTTATGAACCAGAATTAATGTTTACCTTCTGCTTCTGAATCCGACATGTTGTCACATGGAGGGAAATTCTTCTATGCACATGCGCACCGGAAGGCGACAGTACGATGGTGATAACGCGACAGTACGATGGTGAAGACACGACGGTACGATGGTGATAACGCGACGGTACGATGGTGAAGACACGACGGTACGATGGTGATAACGCGACGGTACGATGGTGAAGACACGACGGTACGATGGTGAAGACACGACGGTACGATGGTGAAGACACGACGGTACGATGGTGATAACGCGACGGTATGATGGTGAAGACACGATGGTACGATGGTGAAGACACGACGGTACGATGATGATATCGCGACGGTACGATGGTGAAGACACGACGGTACGATGGTGATAACGCGACGGTACGATGGTGAAGACACGACGGTACGATGGTGAAGACACGACGGTACGATGGTGATAACGCGACGGTACGATGGTGAAGACACGACGGTACGATGGTGAAGACACGACGGTACGATGATGATATCGCGACGGTACGATGGTGAAGACACGACGGTACGATGATGATAACGCGACGGTACGATGGTGAAGACACGACGGTACGATGGTGATAACGCGACGGTACGATGGTGAAGACACGACGGTACGATGGTGATAACACGACGGTACGATGGTGAAGACACAACGGTACGATGGTGAAGACACGACGGTACGATGGTGATAACACGACGGTACGATGGTGAAGACGCGACAGTACGATACTACGACGGTACGATGGTGAAAACGCGACAGTACGATGGTGAAGACACGATAGTATATCGCATTATCATCATCGTACTGTCGTATTATCGTGTTTTCACCATCGTACCGTCGTGTCTTCACCATCATACCGTCGCGTTGTCGTGTTATCATCATCGTACTGTCGAGTATCGCGTTTCAGATCAATACATTTATAGGCGATGGCCCTAACGGTATTCCGTAGTCTGCAGCTGATGATGATTCATTGTTTGTGGGCAAGGGTGAATGGCAGTTGCTATCAGTTAGCAAACTCAGAAAGATGTTTTAGGGTACAATGTATGCACCTTGTTTCGAACCAACATTTAAGTATAAACTTGAACCAGAACATTTTAACATTTCTTTAGAACCATTTACTTGATGTGCGATGTTAATAGGCATCTTAATTTAATAAATCTGAGGAAACAATTATACGACTGCAAATTGTTATATTTACTGTAATTTTGATACAGTGTGGAAAATGTTTTGGGAAAAGGAGTAATTGCTTGTACATGTTTTGCTATAAGGCATCCCTTGCCATCAATATCAGGTAATTGTTAACTTTTTCCCGCATTCAACATATCAGCAGCTGATGACTTTCAAAAGATCTAGGCAAAAACAATTAAAATCTCTTATGAATGAAGGTATAATTACGTAAATGTTTTGTAAACATTGTGGCAAACACAGGTGCCAGTCTTGTTTAAGTTCTAAAAATAGCATTTGACTATACAATATTTGTATATTGACAAGGTACATTTCCTATTCTACAGCCCGGGATATCACTGAGGTAAAATTTGTTTTTTAATTATTCGACATATTTTGCTGTATCAATTTATGACAAAGCACCTTATACAGCATTTCAAACGCATAGAACAGAGAAAAAGAAATTTCCTTTACGAAAAAAGCGTAGTTTGTGTTTTTATTAAAATATATTATACAGTTGTACCTGATTTTCATGTTAAATGAGTTCTTAATTGGATTCAAGCTGGATATTAAGATTTTCAGGGCACAACACCTGAATACAGATTACTTACTGTGTTTTATAGCTGCAAAATAAGTTATATATAATTGCCCTATGATAGCAGGGCATTAAAATGATATGACACTTCTTAAAAATGGAAAAACCATCTGATTTACAAGTTTTTACTCAGACCTCATGTCACCTCAGTAGTTTTACATATAAAGCTATATCTGGCTTATAATTCCATTAACTCTTATAAAATTTGGTACATAACTTGCATTGACAGTAACATCTTTTAAAATAATAATCCACGCGAATATCTTAAGGTATATTACAGCCATTACGATCAGAATAATTGGCCGTTGAAAAGGAAATGTACCTTGTCAATATATAGTCAAATGCTATTTTTAGATTTTAAACGAGACTGGCACCTGTGGTGGCAAAAGGAATACTTTCCCCTTTTGTCGCAATGTTTTCAAAAAATTTCTTGCTATAGAGGTGTCAGAGTGTTTATATAATTATGTAGACAGTTAAGCAGGGTTACCAAGATATTAACACATTTTAACTATATGCAGCAAACATCATCATTTTGAATATCTTTACCATGTCAAGAATGGGAGACAACTGGGTCATCCCAAAGACTATAACAGTGGTAGTAGTAGCCTCCCTCCTTTGTTCTCAGATTTATGGAGATAGCATATGTAATTAACCCAGAAAATGCCATAATATAACTAGAATACTCTTGTAAGTGGTGTAAATTAAGTTTCAGCAAACTTTACCTTTAGGAACTAGTAGATATTGATTTAACCCTTTCCATCATATATGCTTTCTGACACCTCCGCAGCAGACGGCTGTTTGAAAACATAGTGACAAAAGAAGAAATTGCTCAAAACAAGCAATTTCTCCTTTTGCCACAATGTTTTCCACTTTTAGTCATAGGTTATCCATTAATTTAAAGAAATTTTCTATATTTTGACAACATATGTTTAAAGTTGTTTGCTGCATAATTGTTGTATGAGGGAAAAGGTTAAGTATTGAAGAAGTTGTTTCACATTTCACCTGAATCTAAATGAATTGAGTTGATTTCAGGTACATCAAAAATTCACAGACAAGATCACTATTGGAGCCTCCAGTTGACCTTTTAGATGGTAACTTTTGTGTCTGTCTGTCTGTCTTCTTTCTTTCACTCTGTCTGTCTGTCTTGTGTGTCTGTGTGTCTTTCAATCTCTTGAGCCTGATGTTGAGTGTCTCATCCCAACAGGTTTATATCATATTAGTTTTATTTATTTTTTAGACTGTCATGAAGGATTTAACCCTTTCCCTGATACAACAAATCTGCAGCAGACAACTGCAAATACATCAAGGCCAACATCTAGAAATAAAAGTTTAGTTATTGAACAGAGTTGAAAACATTGTGGTAAAAGGAGAAATTTCTCAAATGTCTTCTACTGTAGATGCATTTAAGTGGGAAAGGGTTGAAACAGTTGAAACAGTGAGGCAAAGATTTAAGCCTTCAAGACTTATATCAATAAACCTACTAATCCACTTTGCCAAGCATTGATGGTGATATTTTGAAATGACTTAGCCTATAATATCATTGACTGTTTGTTGATTTAGCAAAAGAGAAATTCACCACCTATATAACTACATTATACAACAACTGATGTTATTTTGTAGGATTTGTAAAACCTTATTTAACCCTTTTCTACACAAAAAGTTGGCAGCAAAGCACTTTTATTACATCAAGGCAAAATTATGGAAAATTGCTCTGATTTTTAGCTCGACTATTCGAAAAATATGAGAGCTATACTACTCTCCCTGTCGGCGTCACACCTTGGTTAAAGTTTTGCATGCAAGTACTTTTAAAAATACTACATGTATTGCATTGAAACTTTCTACAACCCTACCCAACTATCGCACCTATTGAGATTATCAAGTAAGTTAACTCTATCCTGCATATTATACAAGTTATGGCCCTTTTTATGCCCCCGGAATCTCCGATTCGGTGGGCATATAGTTTTTGGCCTGTCTGTTGGTTGGTTGGTCTGTTGGTCTGTCTGTCTGTCTGCACAAAAAAAACTTTAACCTTGACCACTACTTTTGAACCATAACAGGTACGGCTACCATATTTCACATGTGTATTCCTTGTGACATGACTTTTCTGTCAGTACCAAAATTTTAGACCTTGCGACCTTGACCTTTGACCTAGATGTAGTTTTTGGCCTGTCTGCACGAAAAAAACTTTAACCTTCACCATTACTTTTGAACCATAACAGGTATGGCTACCATATTTCACATGTGTATTCCTTGTGACATGACCTTTCTGTCAGTACCAACATTTTTGACCTTGCGACCTTGACCTTTGCCATTCTCGAAAAAAACTTTAACCTTGGCCATTACTTTTGAACCATAACAGGTATGGCTACCATATTTCACATGTCAGTACCAACATTTTTGACCTTGCGACCTTGACCTTTGACCTAGATGTTGCCATTCTCGAAAAAAACTTTAACCTTGGCCATTACTTTTGAACCATAACAGATACGGCTACCATATTTCACATGTGTATTCCTTGTGACATGACCTTTCTGTCAGTACAAACATTTTTGACCTTGCGACCTTTACCTTTGACCTAGATGTTGCCATTCTCAATTTTGTTTTTAACCTTCCCCACTACTTTTGAACAATAACAGGTAATGCTACCATATTTCACATGTGTATACCTTGCGACCTTGACCTTTGACCTTGATGTTGCCATTGGGGGGCATCAGTGTTTCACAAACACATCTTGTTTTACTTAGAAATTCTGGTTAAAGTTTTGCGTGCAACTAAATTAAGAGTCGGTATCTCTGTATTTACTGGATGCAATGCATTGCACTATATACAACCCTACTCAACTATCACACCTTTGTAGATTATAAAGGAAGATAACTCTATCCTACATTTAATGCAAGTTATGTCCCTTTTTATGCCCCCCCGGAATCTCCGATTCGGGGGGCATATAGTTTTTGGCCTGTCTGTCTGCACGTCTGTCTGTATGTCTGCACAAAAAAAACTTTAACCTTGACCACTTCTTTTGAACCATAACAGGTACGGCTACCATATTTCACATGTGTATTCCTTGTGACATTACCTTTCTGTCAGTACCAAAATGTTTGACCTTGCGACCTTGACCTTTGACCTAGATGTTGCCATTCTCGAAAAAAACTTTAACCTTGGCCATTACTTTTGAACCATAACAGGTACGGCTACCATATTTCACATGTGTATTCCTTGTGACATGACCTTTCTGTCAGTACCAACATTTTTGACCTTGACCTTTGACCTAGATGTTGCCATTCTCGAAAAAAACTTTAACCTTGGCCATTACTTTTCAACCATAACAGATACGGCTACCATATTTCACATGTGTATTCCTTGTGACATGACCTTTCTGTCAGTACCAACATTTTTGACCTTGCGACCTTGACCTTTGACCTAGATGTAGTTTTTGGCCTGTCTGCACGAAAAAAACTTTAACCTTGACCACTTCTTTTGAACCATAACAGGTACGGCTACCATATTTCACATGTGTATTCCTTGTGACATTACCTTTCTGTCAGTACCAAAATGTTTGACCTTGCGACCTTGACCTTTGACCTAGATGTTGCCATTCTCGAAAAAAAAATTAACCTTGGCCATTACTTTTGAACCATATTAGGTACGGCTACCATATTTCACATGTGTATTCCTTGTGACATGACCTTTCTGTCAGTACCAACATTTTTGACCTTGCGACCTTGACCTTTGACCTAGATGTTGCCATTCTCAAAAAAAACTTTAACCTTGACCACTTCTTTTGAACAATAACAGGTACGGCTACCATATTTCACATGTCTATTCCTTGTGACATGACCTTTCTGTCAGTACCAACAATTTTGACCTTGCGACCTTGACCTTTGACCTAGATGTTGCCATTCTCGAAAAAAACTTTAACCTTGGCCATTACTTTTGAACCATAACAGATACGGCTACCATATTTCACATGTGTATTCCTTGTGACATGACCTTTCTGTCAGTACCAACATTTTTGACCTTGCGACCTTGACCTTTGACCTAGATGTTGCCATTCTCAATTTTTTTTTTAACCTTCCCCACTACTTTTGAACAATAACAGGTAAGGCTACCATATTTCACATGTGTATACCTTGCGACCTTGACCTTTGACCTAGATGTTGCCATTGGGGGGCATCAGTGTTTCACAAACACATCTTGTTTTACTTAGAAATTCTTGTTAAAGTTTTGCATGCAACTAAATTAAGAGTTCATATCTCAGTATTTACTTGATGCCATGCATTGAAACTTTATACAACTTTACACAATTATCACACCTATGTAGATTATCAAGTTAGAAACCTCTACCCTGCATTTTATGCTAGTTATGGCCTTTTTTTAACTTAGAAATTTTGGTTAAAGTTTTGCATGCAACTAATTTAAGAGTCCATATCTCAGTATTTACTTTATGCATAACATTGAAACTTTCTACAATGCTTCCCAATTTCACGACTTTATACACAACCAATTAAGATAACTCTATCCTGCATATGATGGCAATTTTTGCCCTTTTTTAACTCAGAAATTATGGTTAAAGTTTTGCGTGCAAATACGAGTCCATATCTTGGATACTTCTTGATGCATTTCATTGAAACGTTTTACGACCCTTCCCAACCATCACACCTATGAAAATAATTTAGTTAGATAACTCTATCCTGAATATAATGAATATTATCACCCTTTAAGCAATTCTGGTTAATGTTTTGCATGCAACTCCATTAGAGTCCATATCTCAGTAATTATTAAGCAGTGGAATAGTCGAGCGCGCTGTCCTCCGACAGCTCTTTTATACATCAAGGCAAAATTATGGAAATTATTGAATTGAGTAAATGAGTGATTTCTCCTTTGTCACAATCTTTGACAAAATGCTTCTGCACATCGGAAAAGGTTAACCCCTTTCCCACATACAACAAATCTGCATCAGATAGCTTTGAAAAATCTAGTTTAACATTTGAACATTTCTCTGAATGAATATATGATTATTGAAAAGAGTTGAAACCATTGTGGCAAAAACAGAAATTGCTTATTATTAGCAGTTTCTCCATTTGCCACAATGTTTTCAAAAGTTGTCTGCTGCGGATACGTCAGAATGTGTCTGTATGTGGGAAAGGGTTAAATAGAAACTTAAAAAAATCACTTGTGTAAATCTGTTCTTTCAGAAATGGGTGTTAGCAAGGGAAATAAAGACACTTTACCAGACAAAGACACAAATACACAAAGTGAACATAAAACATTCAGGAAAGGAGGAGGTACAAGTACTGGTAGACAAAGATACAAGAAAGGAAAAACTTGACATGTCTTTGTATCTTAGAAGCTATCTTCAGAACCTTGAATCCATTTTCCTATGTGGTAATTAAGACTCTTCTGCTGTTTAAATATCTAAACTTGCAAAATGTATTCTGAGCAATAGGAAAACTGATTTCTGCAGCAAAGTATTGCTCGAAAATGTGACAACAAAACATTGTGGTAACAGAGAAATTACTTAAACAAGCAATTTCTATAAATTTTCCAATAATGTTTTCACAACATGCAAATAGAATTCTTGATGAGGGAAAGGATTCATGCATGTACATCTCACACACTATTTATTATATAACCAGTTTATCATTTTCTTTAACTCTTTCCCACGTACAACATATCTGCAGCAGACAACTTTTTTTTATAAATGTAAATGTAATTATTGAAAAGAGTTAAAAACATTGTGGCTAAAGAAGAAATAGCTCGTTTAAAAGTCGTCTGCTGCAGAGGCGTCAGAAAGTATCTATATGTGGGAAAGAGTTTATAAACAGATTTTATCTTATACATGTAACTGTATACAATTGTATGTCCCGGTCAGGTACATAGCAATTGTTTAATCATGCAGATATTGAGAATTCGGAAGTGTGTTGCTTTTTAGCTCACATGAGCACGAAGTTGTCTGCTGCAGAGGCATCAGAAAGTGTCTATATGTGGGAAAGAGTTTATAAACAGATTTTATCTTATACATGTAACTGTATACAATTGTATGTCCCGGTCAAGTACATAGCAATTGTTTAATCATGCAGATATTGAGAATTAGGAAGTGTGTTGCTTTTTTAGCTCACATGAGCACGAAGTGCTCAAGGTGAGTTATTGTGATCGCCTTTTGTCCGGCGTCAGTCGTCCGTCGCCTGTCAACATTTTCCTCAGTAACCAGTAGGTCAATTGGGATGAAGCTTCACCCAAAGCATCCTCTCAATGACGTCACCAGAATTCCTTCAAGTTTTTGGGAACCATGAAGAATTGTTGTTTCCATGGCAACCAAACGCAAAACACTTTAAATTCTTCTTCTCCCAAACTGGTTGGCTGATTTTCAAATAATTCTGTAGAAATGTTCCTTGCATGACCCTCTATCAGATTCCTTAAAGCTATGTTGATTGGTCCAAAAACATGGCCGCCAGGGGTTGGGTCTGTTTTTCCTTATATAGCTAAAGTGAAAACTTAAAAAATCTTCTCCTCCGAAAGTGTCAGACCGATTTTCAAAATAAATTGTAGAACTGTTTCTAGGATGACCTTCTATCAGATTCCTTCAAGCCATGATGATTGGTCGACAACTATGGCCGCCAGGGGACGGGGCTCTTTTGCTGTATATGGCTATAGTGAGAATTTAAAAAAATCTTTGAAATATTGTAGAAATATTCCTGTTGGTGGTGACCCTTTATCAGATTTCTTCAGTTAATGTTGATTGGTTGAAAAACATGGCCACCAAGGGGCAGGACTGTTTTGCCTTTTATGGCTATAGTAAAAACTTAAATAATCTTCATCTCCCAATATATTTGGCTGATTTTCAAATAATTGTACCGAAATGTTCCTTGTTAGACACTCTACGGGATTCCTTCAAGCCATGGTGATTGGTCAAAAAGCATGGCCACCAGGGGGCGGGACTGCGTGGAAATTAAATTTTTGCCTAATGGCAGTGGAGCGATACTGGCCCTCTTGGTCCTCTTGTATTAGCTAACTTGACCACAAAATGAGTTAATGTGGCTGACTGTGTGGTTGGCATGACAAATCACATTGCATAAGTCAGGTGAGCGATCCAGGGCCATCATGGCCCTCTTGTTTTTAGCTCACCTGGTCATGAAGTGTTCAAGGTTAGTTATTGTGATTGCCCTTTTTCTAACTTCTCTTCTGAAAGAAATTCCTCACCAAAATTCCTTTATTTATTTTTTTGTCCATGCAGAATTCATTTCCATGGCAACAAAAAATAAATTAAAACCTTCAAAATATTTTTCCTTTCAAACAAGAAGGGCGATATTAAAATAAATGTATCTTAGGTGACCGTCAATTGGATTCCGTCAATACATGTTGATTGGTTAATAAACATGGTCACCAGGGGATGGGGCTATTTTACTTTATATGGCTTTTGTAAAAACTTTTAAAATCTTCTTCTCCAAAAGAAGAAAATCTTGCTGATTTCCAAATAATTTTGTAGAATTGATCCTTCATTGACCTTCTAAGTGATTCCTTCAAGCCATGTTGATTGGTGAACGAATTTGGTTGGCATGATTGGGCTGTTTTTAGCTCACCTGAGCTTTGCTCAAGGTGAGTTATTGTGATCGCCTTTTGTCCGGCGTCCGGCGTGCGGTATGCGTCGTGCGTCAACTTCTTCTCCTCAGTAACCAGTGGGTCAATTGGGATGAAACTTCACAGAAAGCATCCTCTCATTGACCTCACCAGATTTCCATCAAATTTTTGGGATCCATGCAGAATTCTGGTTTCCATGGCAACGAAATGAAAAAAAATCTTCTTCTCCCAAACTGGTTGGCAGATTTTCAAATAATTTTGTAGAAATGTTCCTTGGATGACCCTCTATCAGGTTCCACTAGGAATCCGCTGTGGTCGAGTGGTTAGCGTCGGGGATTTCGAAACCGGGTGTCCCGGGTTCGATCCCCAGTCGCGGCACTAAGGTCATGTTGGAGTGCCCTTGGGCAAGGCACATTTTCTAGCCTAGTACTGGTTTGTTTACCCAGGGATCATGAATAATTAAATTTGCGCGCTAAATGACCTTAGCTGTCGATGCGCCATAAAACAATATACAGACAGTCCTCCGGAGGTGTCGGGCTGATCTTCGAATAATTTTGTAGAAATGTTCCTTGGATGACCCTCTATCAGGTTCCTTCAAGCCATGTTGATTGGTCGAAAACATGACCGCCAGGGGGGCTTATATGGCTATAGTGAAAACTTAAAAAATCTTCTCCTCCGTAGCGGGGCTATTTTGCCTTATATGGCTATAGTGAAAACTTGAAAAATCTTCTTCTCCAAAAGTGTCAGGCCGATTTTCAAATAATTCTGTAGAAATGTTCCTAGGGTGACCCTCTATCAGATTCCTTAAAGCTAAGTTGATTGGTCTGAAACTATGGCCGCCAGGGGTGGGGCTTATATAGCTAAAGTGAAAAACAATAAAATCAGGTGAGCGATCCAGGGCCATCATGGCCCTCTTGTTTCCTTATATGTCTTAAATGAAAACTTTCAAAAATCTTCATCTCCAAAAGTATCTGATCAATTTCCAAATAAGTAGAAATAATCCTTGGGTGATCCTCTACAAGATTACTTCAAGCCATATTGATTAGTAAAAAAAATTTTATTGTGGATGGCATGAGTAATCAGGTAAGCGACCCAGCGTCATCATGGCCCTCTTGTTTGAGAATTTCACTTCACACCTTTATTCATAGACTTGTTAAAAATATATGAATGCCATCACATATACATGTTTTTATTCAGATTTATTTTCCAGTCCCATATTTTAATAAAACAGTGCAATGGTTGAATATAGTTGTAGTTTTTACTTCTGTACTCGCATGTATGTGTGAATGTATGAATTATTCATGTGAATACAGTCCAACTTGTATGAGCGGTCACATGCGATCAGCGGCCACCGGCTTTAAACGCTCACATTAAATCCCTCTCAACCAAGTATAATCTATAAACTCCATCGATCAGCGGTCCCCTTTGAAACACGGCCAACGGCCACACTAATTGGTCAAGATTAACTGTAATCTTATTGTGTACAACAGTCAACCAACACGCTACTTGGATTCGCAAGGGGTAAAATTATCGGTGTTTAATACAAACGGGTAATAAAGCATACTGTGACGAACACATTATCGATTTTTAAGGAATTATTTTTTCTCAAAAAATAATACAGTTAACGCGATCGTGTTTGTTTCCGGAAGTCACGGTTAAACTACACTTCCGCTTAGAATACACATTCGCTGCACCTAAATAGTCCTAGTATTTTTTCGATATTAAAATGACTTTTACGTGTTATTTCAATACAGACTCAGTGAAGTCATAATTATACTATCGAATCATCATAGATAATCAATTTTCTAGAAAATATCAAATTAACAGTACGCGCATATATATTTCATTTGTCGGCAGGTACGTATAAGGCACGAGTATGAATTTTAGTCGTATGCCCATTTACTAGAAGTCGACCCCACGCTGTATAGAACAATGTTAATCTCACAAATATGCCACTACGCAGAGCTCAGTGAAATAGTCAGTGTGCATTTTAAACGCTCGCATCGCCGTTGTTTCTCCTTTTTCCAACATGATAACGATGATCAAAGGGGCTTTCTAATTATAGATCATGGTTTACATACGCGCGCATTCAGTTAGCTTAATATATATACGAAAGTAACGCACATACGTTGTATTAAAGTACCGTGGTGTAATGGAGAGCGTGTAGAACTACTAATCATGGACTAATTTTGGACGCGAGTTCGAGTCCCAATTGGAACTGTTCTTTTTTTTTTTTTTTTTAATTCTTATTTTATGCGATTTGTTAAACATTATAGATTTATAATAATTAATTCACTCACATGAAACATAGTTATAATATAAGCCGAAATCCTGGATCCGCCCCTGGTGACGAAAACAAATCGAACTAACAATGTAATCTCACAAATATGCCATGGGTGTTTTGACAGACTTTACGCAGAGCTCAGTGAAAGAGTTAGTGTGCATGTTAAACGCTCGCATCGCCGTTGAAATGCTACATTTACTAAAACTGTTAACTGATAAAAAAAATCTCTGGACAAAAATATTAATAATAATAAAATAGACTAAATTGTGCAATAGCATGATCAATTGCATTCAAAAATTAGATTTTACAATACATGTTCAAAATAATTCGTTACAGTACTTGCAGTACTTTGATTAGTAGTCGAGCTTATGTCATGCCGAATTGTCCGTCTAGGGAGTGTGTACGTCAACTTTTTGCTTTAAACAACATCTCCTCCCTAACCACTTGGCAAATTGGGATGAAACTTCATAGGAAGCATCATCTGAATGTCTCCTCCTAGATTCCTTCAAATCATTTGGATCCATGCACAATTCTGGTTTCTATGACAACCCAAAGAAAAAACTTTAAAATTCTTCTCCTCGAAAACTGTTTGACCTATTTACTTGGATGACCCTCTATCCGATTCTTTCAAGCCATGTTGATTGGTCGAAAAATATGGCCGCCAGAGAGCGGATCTAATTTGACTTATATGGCTAAAGTGAAAACTTAAAAAATCTTCTCCGACGAAAGTGTCTGGCTGATTTTCAAATAATTTTGTAGAAATGTTCCTTGTGCGAACCTTTATCAGATTCGTTCAAGCCATGTTGATTGTTCGGAAAAAAAATGGCCGCCAATGGGCGGTTAATTTTGTCTTATATGGCTATAGTGAAAACTTAAAAAATCTTCTCCGAAAGCGTCAGGCCTATTTTCAAATAATTTTGTAGAAATGTTCCTATGGTGACCCTCTCTCAGATTCCTTCAAACAATGTTGATTTGTCGATAAAATGGCCACCAGGGGGCGGCGCTATTTTACATCATATGACTATAGTAAAAACTTAAGAAATCTTCACCTCCGAAAGTGTCAACCAAACGAAAAAAAAAATTAAATTCTTTTACTTCCAAACTGGTTTGCCGATTTTCAAATAATGTTGAAGAAATGTTCCTTGGGTGATGGATGCTCTCTCAGATTCCTTAAAGCCATGTTGATTAGTTGAAAAACTTGCCCGCCGGTAGGGCTGTTTTGCCTCATATGGTTATAGACAGTGAACATTTATAAAAATCTTTTACGACGAAAGTATCAGGCGAATTTTCAAATAGTTTTGTTGAAATGTTCCTTGGTTGACTCTGTTTTAGATTTCACCATTCTTTGTTGATTGGTCTTAAAATATGGCTGCCGGGGGTGGGTCTGTTGGTCTTATATTGGCTTTAGTGAAAACTTTAAAAATCTTCTCCTCCCAAACTGTTTTGCCGATTTTCAAATAATTTTGCAGAAATGTTCCTTGGTTGACACTCTACGAGGTTCCTTGAAGCCACGGTGATTTTTAAACAAGCATGGCCAGCAGGGCCCGGGGCGGGGCTGTTTGGAGATTTAATTTTTGCCTAATGACAATGGAGCGATACTGGCCCTCTTGGGCCTCTTGTTTTTCATACGCGTAATAGCTGTTTACATGTTAGATGTAGGGCACCGAAATTAGCCGATATGTGGGTGACTACTATTTGCCGGGACCGGGATCTGCCAGGGCCGGGACCTGTTGCTATGGTAATGTAGTTTAGATAGTCGATATTATTGATTTCATCTTGATTGCTATTTCAGCTAGCTATTTTACGATCAGATGTCTTCATAATTGAAAACAGGGATGTTTTAATATATTTAAATATTTCGTTATATCTATCATATAGTATGTATATATATCATATAGTATGTATATCAAAAGATAAATTATGTTAAAATATTAATAGAACATTATCAAAAATATAATTTTCTATTGTTCAAAATGCTGATTTTAAATATTTAACTTAATTTTGGTTTATTTTAGATGTATTGAAGATAATATAAAAAATCAAAACTAGGCTCTCGACATGTTTGCATTAGGTGAAAAGGGAAAAAGAAACTGGAACACTCAACTTAAAATGATAAAGTCCCCCCCCCCCCCCCCCCCCCCCCCCATTCACTTAATAAAGAATTTCTTATCTCATCATACACGTACTGTCAGACACGATCGTCATATGGATACATGTACCAATTAGAGGATAAAACCTGCATTTTCAATAAATGAGGGTTTGACATGCAATCCATCTAAAGGTTAAAGCTGGGAGTTGAATAGACTTTGACTATTTGACTATTTGATTTTGACTGTAGATGTGTTTAATTATTTGTTATGTTTCTCCATACATCTATGAAATGAGTTTCCCTGTCTTTATGTCGGATATTACAAATTTAAAAACATAGATTACCTATTTCAATTTCATGTACTGGCGCCCGGTGACAAAATAAAAGGCGACACAAGTAGTTTCAGTTTATGATGACGAGATCATTTCCAATTAATTATTAGGTAAACACCGTTAAAAAACAATCTTTAATCATAGGGGACGGTGTATACAACTTTTTTTGCCTCCATTTTGTGAAGAGTTACATATAATACATTACATAATGATTACAAATAAAATTGCAGTTACATGTATATATAACGAATAGAAAGTAAACAATAGAAAAGAAAAAGAAATCGAGAAAATGGCATGTTCTCTCATTCAGTCTGTTCACCCCAAAAAACAGATCCCAGGAGATTTAGCGATGAAATATTTCGCTAGGTGAATATCAGAAGAGATCTCCGAGTGTCTATGCGGATGTGTAGACTGTCTGTAATCTTCGCTCATCGGCAGTTTCTGAAGTCCTTTTTAGAGTGACACGGCTCAACCTAATCAAATGCTATATATGTACAAAGAAGCTATTTAACAGCAAGTGCATTATGTATGTGCTTATCAAGGCTCTTTCATAAGTTTAACCAAAGGGCTTCGATAGTGCATACTATCTTTAAGTGACACGGTCACTGTTCCCAAGTAGGATCAGCATGTGTATAAGTTTTTCTCCGAAAGCGAAACAGCAACAGTAGGATTGGTAAAGTGACCAAAAAGCTCTTATTAAACGTCTTGTTAATACAGTTATAAGCGTATACCTTTGTCAGGAGATCGGCACAGATAGTCCGAAACGACAGGTACAATTCGACTTTTAGCACATTGATAAGTTTGTCATCTTTTTTGCCAAGCATGTTTGTAATAATTTCGTGTCTAGGTAAACATAATAGCATAGCACAGAAATCAGAACATGATGAATTGCTTTCGTCATAGAACTCGATTTATAGTCTATGCCTGTCCTTTAGGAGACATTCAAATAGTAGATGTTCTGTTTTCTTCGGAAGCTGTCAACGTAGGCAGACTTCCGGTTGGTTTGGTGGTCACTTACAACATATATTAGCCATAAATTTCATGCGGGACAATGTATACGGATGTAAGCTATTGTCCAAATGTTCGACTGGCGAAGGTGACAGTGGCACTGTTTGAATGTAATAAAGTCCACAAAAGCGTCCATTCGGTCAATCCAGGTTGATTCCCCGCGTGCGTGTACAGCTCGGTAACAAATAGTTTTCCAATTGTGTTTTGAAGGAAAAACACCAGATTTTTTAAACGTTGCTAGGTACGTTTTAAGGTCAGATTTGTCAAGTATTCGATGAATGTCGGATACGAAACCAAGATGTTTAGTATCACAGATATCGTACTGGAATAACCTCAGCAGATATAGTCTATAACAAAGTTCATTCGGGAAAACACGGCATAACGTGCCAAGGAACAAAAAAAGTTTCTGACTGTCAACATACGCATGTAGTGAAGTAGCGCCAACAAGACCTAAAGCAATGTCTGACCATTACTTTCCTAACAGTTACATGTAATATGTGAACTGACAAAACTTGAACATATCCGACCAAGTCATAACATTTGTGATCAGCAGCCAGTTTTATCATATCCCTTGGGTGGCTGCTGATCGCAACTTTGATTGTACATTGATGTTAGGTGGGATATTTTAGACTGTTTCAAAGTCAAACCATCATATGAAACTAGAGGAGTATCTGAACAAATGAGTTGGAGATAAAACTAGAATGTTTTGAGGTGGAAGACAAATTCATTGTGATAAATTGTTTGCCAAATAAATGTATGATTTAGAAATAGAATACAAGTTCCAAAATCAAACCATCAGGTGAAACTAAACGAAAATCTGGCCAAATTGATTTGAAGATAAAACAAACACGTTATGAGTAAAGATAAATTCATTTTGATCAATTATTTGCCAAACGTATGATTTAGAAATGAAATGGAAGACATTTTGAGAAAAAATAAAATGTCATTGTTCATAGAAAGATTATCTCTCATTATGATCAATATCTTAATTTAAACTAAATGATTATTCGAAGCTATTAGCAGCTGTTGTGAAGATTTGTTTATATCAGGGACGTGGTTATATGAGCAGCATCCAGCTATTTGGGGGTCTTATTACATCTGTATACAGTGAAGATTCGCGTGAGCCTTTGCATCCGCACAGTCTCACCAGTCGTCACTTTCCGAGTTTTTGTTATATTGGCTATTGCCGCCAATATGCATATATTGGGTATTGCCGCCAATATGCATGTTCTACCACAACTCCAGCAAGTTTACACCATTGTATCTTTAAAGGATACCACAGCAGAGAGGCAAATACAGACCCCAAATTACGGGACGATGCTCATATATTTGAGCTCTTCTGAGCACGAAATGTTCAAGTTGAGTTATTGTGATAACCCTAGTTTATTTTGTCCTTTGTGCGTCTGACAACATCTCTTCACAGCAAAGCACCCTCTCAATGTCCTCAATAAAAATTCCTTCAAAATGTTTAGATCTATGTATAATTCTGGTTTCCATGGCAAACAAAAGTAAACACATTTTAAAACATTCTCCTTCAAATTTAACTGGCAGATTTTCAAATAATGTTGTACAAATGTTTCTTGGGTTATCGTCGATCATATTTCTTCAGGACATGTTGATTGGTCAAAAAAGATAGCGGGACTCTTTTGGATTGTATGGCTATGGTATATGCAGTCAAATAACTTTGTAGAAATGTTTCTTTGGTGGCCTCTAACAGATTCCGTCAAGCCATGACCACAAGGGGCCAGGGCTGTTTTACCCTTTATGCCCAGATTGCAATATTTAGAAATTACAAATGTATCTCATAAGAAAATAAATGTTTGATGTCGAACGACTAACCAACCATAAACATTTCTTTGTTGGACCGTATATCAATTTCACCAAGTCATATTGATTTGACAACAGACAGACAACATAAGGTTGGATCATTTAGTCTCTTGAAAGTGGAGCTATACTGGTACTCTTGTGTTAGATTACCTGATCACCAAATGAGTCATTGTGGACGAGACAAATCGTATTGCATTACTTATGTGAGCCATCTAGGGCCATGATGGCCCTCTTGTTTTTATTTTCATCATCCATGATAACGTTTCAAATCCCTTGTTATTATTCCAATGGACACGGGAAATGCATCAGTACACAGTTTATTAATTAACACTGTAGATCAAAGCAAGCATTTAAACACTTATTCTGAGTGATTTCACACACCATGCAATCCCTCAAAGTAGGGCAAGCTGTATCTTTTGTCCACGACACGATCGCCTAGGTGCTGTAGTAGTTAAGCGTCAACTGTGGGTTCAATCCCCAGCCGAGTCATTCTTAAATTTTCTAAAAATGGAAGCAATGGCTTTCCCTTATTGGTGCTCAGAATGGTTGAAATAGCATAACGACTAACTCGATGTTGTTAGGATTAAAAGACAAGTTGTACTAGAATCATCGTCATATAGCTTAAAGATTGTTGAAGGCGGTGTAAAACATAAACAAATTGTCCACGACACAAAATCTAACTTTTCGCGTTGTATATCCGTTTTCCACATACAAAAAATATGCAGCAGACGATTTTGAAAACATACTGGCAAAAATACATCATTGTAGAGTAGGTCGTTATTGCGTTCCCCCGATGGCTTCTGGGATGCGTGCACGACATGAACTGGGAAGTTACTGATCAGATTGCTCGGAGGCACGGAGGTGGTCAAGTTATTGCGCGTGTGCATATATTGTTTGTGTTTAGAATTAATACCTACCCCGTTCCCGTTACATTTCTCCCTCTTTTCTCTTGACTTCGACTGTAACACCGGGGTTTTAATAACAAGAAATTGGGAATATTTTCATTAATGCGAAGTTATTGTGCTAAACTTTGCGATTTTAAGAATATATTAAGGGGGGAAAAAGGACGTGCATGCGCAGACAAATTTTTGGATATCGAGGTATTTTTTATTTCGTTTTACGTATTTAACTAAAAAACTATTGTTATCATATATTTAAAAGCGGTTTCGTGTTTTTCGAATCAAACAGTATTTCTTAAGCCATAAAATGCTGATTCCCGCGCTAACATCGAATTGCTGCATCTTGCAGCAACTCTTGTTTATTGTATAACTTGGTCAAACTTATTTAGTTCGTACAAAAGTATTGTTGAATCTGTAAACATTGAAGAATCCATCGAGTCGGTTAACTCCACCAACTCTAGACGTAATTTATCTATGTATCACGTACATTTAGACAACGTTCAGAAGAGGTATTAAAATATTCATGTGTATGGCACAATTAAAACATGCAAAACACTTTTTTAAAAACAACCGCAGAGTCTGATTAATATCTATATTGTACACATATCCAGATTTTTCTTGCATTTCTGTAATTTCCGAGAGGACGGAGTCCATGTCCATGCTGATCTGAACCTACACTGTACACAAATGCCAAATTGTATATTTTCACCCACACGGAAGGATCCGCCGTGGCGAAGTGGTTAGCGTCGGGGATATAGAACCATGCGTCTCAGGTTCGATCTTAGTCATGGTAGGGTGCCCTTTGGAAAGGCACATTTTCTGACCTAGTAATGGTTTGTTTACGCAGGGCTCAAGAATAAATGAACTATCGCCGTGATATAACTGTCATAATATTGAAAACGCCGTCAAACCCTCATAAAACAAAAACAACAAACAAAACTGCCAACACAGACTCATTAAATTTCATATTCGAAACTTGTGAAACTTATTTGTGGAAATAACCGTTATTCTGAAGGTTAGAAGAGTGAAGACTCCGATCTGTATGTACGAAGAGTCTGATTTCAAGGTCACGAGGGTAGGCTTTCGAACCACATGGCAAACTTAAACATAAGTTTAAACTTTATTTTGTTTACATCGATTGTGAAACAAGCGTTCAGCTTATATTAATCACGCTCGATGTCTGCTTCCTGGAGACTTAACCAGTACTCTTGCCGTTGGTGTGGAAAAATCCCAAAATGCCGAACCCGCTCATCATGGGATTCGAACTCAGGACCTTTGAGAAGCCAACGCCTCTGCATATATTCCTTCCACCGACTTGATAAAACGTCTAAATATCATGTTGTTTAGAGATAAAGGTTTGAACTATTTAATTTCTTGTGTGGTTGCTATCATTGGCGCTTGAAAGAAAGATAAAAACGTGTCATCGTTTTTTGCCTTTTAGTTTAAAACTTTAAAAGTATTCGTTTTGTATTGCCTACGATAAAGATTTAAACTTTGACATTAAAAACCGTTAAGATAAAACCTTTATTCATAGGAATGTGCACTTAAAAACATTCTATTTTAGAATTTAGAGTATCTTCCAAATAGAGCACATGAGAAGAAATGAATAAATAACGAAACCGTATCCTTTTAATGAATTGATGAATACACCTTGGAAAAAAGAAATATTCTTTGTTATGTGTAATTGTTCTTTTCCAAGACGTTTTTAATAGTCTTCTTTCTAGTCATTACAAAGGGTCGCGTATAAGCCGTCGGTTTAACCCTTTCCCTCATACGACATTTCTCCAGCAGACGACTTTGAACGTATTTTGTCAAAACATAGAAAATCTCCATAATTGAATGGATAACCTATGACGAAAAGTGGAAAAACATTGTGGCGAAAGGAGAAATTGCACGTTTTGTTTAATTTCTCCTTTTGTCACTATGTTTTCAAAAAGCCGTCTGCTGCAGAGGCGTCCGAAAGCGTCTATATGAGGGAAAGGGTTAAGTCATCATGTAGGAAACGTTGAGATCCAGGAACTGATAAGCAGGTTTATCAGTGTTTACATAAAACGGTCCGCCTTTAAGTAAAACCCTTACTGTGTTTCATGGGTCATGTTTAACTTACTCCACTCATGTTCATTAACCAATGATCGCTGGAAACGATTTTGTGAATCCTGGGCTACCAGTGTAGGGCCAGATCAGCCGGCGCGTCAGCGATGTCTGGTTGGGTGCTATACTACTGGCTGCTCAGCTCAATATTTGTATCTTGATATACCTAGACTAGGCTATGGACTTTTTCAAATCAACATAATGGCCTTTGCGTAATGTATCGACCCAGATCAGCCTGTGTATGCTAATCCGGGCCGACACATTCCGTCTCTGGGATATATGGGTATAGAGAAATGATTTCTGAAACAAAATCCACAGGAGGCGTAACGTGTCTGTTGGCTGATCCGGGTCGATACTTTACGCAGTGTCCAAAATGTTGGTTTTCTCGTAATTCAGCTCCTCTTTTCAGTTTTAATGGATCGAACCGCGATGACTCAATCGGTACGAACAAGAGCTATTTATCCAGGGGCCGTATGTTCGGATCCCGACTGGACCTTTGATTTTTAAAATTGTGTTTCTTTTTACGCCGTTGCAATATTATTTCAATTATATCATGGCGACAGTTCATGTATTTGTGACCCTGGGTAAACAAACTAGTACTAGGCTAGAAAAAATGCCTTGCCAAAGGGCACTCGTCCATGGCCGCCTTACGCACGTACGATCTCAGTCTACAATGTTAGCAAACGCTTTTCAAAAATGTACATAGCTGGTTAAATATAATGTGTTTAACCCTTTCCAACATACATGAGCTTCTTGTTTTATCTAAAGCAGGTGACATTGGTAACATTGTGTCAAATGGAGCAAGTGCTCATAAGGAGCAATTTCTTCTTTTGCAACACTGTTTTCAACTATTTTTCTTTCATTTATAGAGCTTTTTCATAATTTGCCTAAATAATTTCAAAGTCGCCTGTTGCATATTTGTTGTATATGTTTAACGTTATATATATTTACAGAAGGAAATTATGGCTTAACATAACTGTATATATACTTATTAGTACTTATATTGATTGATGTCCAGTGACTCATAAGCCATTTGCCATAAGCTTGGTAATACGCCCAATATATACAATTATTACTAACAAATGTGAATGTTATACTGTTGTATTATATTGTATGTATAACTTGTATTACGTATCACTTAAATAAAATATAAAACAACTATTATACTAGCAATACAGCACATTGCCTTGGAAAAATGTTGCGTGCAGTACAGGTGCGAAAAATTCATGTTAAGTAATTTAGTCGCCATGACATGACTGCAATACAGCTAGTTACGGCGTTAAGTCCAAATAATTAAGGAATGATATGTTTCTAAACAATCCTAAGTTCATAATGGTATACAATGTAGTTACGACCACTTTGGATAGATTAAAGATGTTTCTATTGTCAGGCAAAAAAAGTCATCTCGCTTTTGTTCGTTTGTATGGTGTTTTACACGGCTTTCAACAGGGTTTTAGTCATATCATTGCGTGAATAGGAGAAAATCACCAGTATTTATTGGTGTATTTATCCTGACACCAGCGATTCAGTTGTATCATTGCGTAAATAGGGGCAATTACCAGTATGTATTGGTCTATTTATCCTGACATCAGCGATTCAGTTGTATCATTGCGTGAATAGGTGCAATTACCAGTATGTATTGGTCTATTTATCCTGACATCAGCGATTCAGTTGTATCATTGCGTGAATAGGTGCAATTACCAGTATGTATTGGTCTATTTATCCTGACATCAGCGATTCAGTTGTATCATTGCGTGAATAGGTGCACTTACCAGTATGTATTGGTCTATTTATCCTGACACCAGCAATTCAGTTGTATCATTGCGTGAATAGGGGAAAATTACCAGTATGTATTGGTCTATTTATCCTGACACCAGCGATTCAGTTGTATCATTGCGTGAATAGGGGAAAATCACCAGTATGTATTGGTCTATTTATCCTGACACCAGCGATTCAGTTGTATCATTGCGTGAATAGGGGCAATTACCAGTATGTTTCTGTCTATTTATCCGGACATGAGCGATTCAGTTGTATCATTGCGTGAATAGGGGCAATTACCAGTACGTATTGGTCTATTTATCCTGACAGCAGCGACTCAGTTGTATCATTGCGTGAATAGGGGCAATTACCAGTATGTATTGGTCTATTTATCCGGACATGAGCGATTCAGTTGTATCATTGCGTGAATAGGGGCAATTACCAGTATGTATTGGTCTATTTATCCTGACATCAGCGATTCAGTTGTATCATTGCGTGAATAGGGGCAATTACCAGTATGTTTCGGTCTATTTATCCGGACATGAGCGATTCAGTTGTATCATTGCGTGAATAGGGGCAATTACCAGTATGTATTGGTCTATTTATCCGGACATGAGCGATTAAGTTGTATCATTGCGTGAAATGGGGCAATTACCAGTATGTATTGGTATTTTTATCCGGACATGAGCGATTCAGTTATAATGCTAACCAAACAATCCTGAGCGCCAATGAGGGGAAAAAGCCATTACTTCAATGGGCGAACTTTACAGCTATATTCACTAATTATCTGTACTGATGATCGTCTTTCTGCACTTATCATCTGCACTGAACGTCTGTACTTATCGTCATCACTTATCGTCTGCACCTATCGTCTGCACTTATCATCTGTACTGACCGTCTTTCTGCACCAATCATATGTACTGACCGTCTGCACTTATCGTCTGCACTTATCGTCTGTCTGCACTGATCGTCTGTACTAAGTGTCTGCCATTAGCGTCTGCGCTAAACGTCTGTTTGCATTGATCGTCTGCACTAATCGTCTGCACTGATCGTCTGTTCTGATCGTCTGTCTGCACTAATCGGCTGCGCTGATGATCGTCTTTCTGCACCTATCGTCTACCCCTATCGTCTGTCTGCACTAATAGTATGTACTTATCACCTGCACTGATCGTTTGTCTGCACTGATCGTATGTACTAATCGTATGCACTGATCGTCTGTCTGCACTGATCGTATGTACGTATCGCCTGCACTGATTGTATGTCTGCACTGATCGTATGTACTTATCACCTGCACTGATCGTCTGTCTGCACCGATCGTATGTCTGCACTAATCGTATGTACTTATCACCTGCACTGATCGTATGTCTGCGCTGATCGTATGTACTAATCGTCTGCACTGATCGTATGTACTTATCGCCTGCACTGATCATATGTCTGCACTGATCGTATGTACTAATCGTATGTACTGATCGTCTGTCTGCACTGATCGTATGTACTAATCGTCTGCACTGATGGTCTGTCCTTATTGTATGTACTGATCGTCTGTCTGCACTAATCGGCTGCACTGATCGTCTGCACACATTTATCTTATCTTAGTCTGACACGGCTCTCGAGTTTCTGATTACAGTGTGAAAAACACATGTCTAACCCACATTCAATTAACCATTAGTCGCTTGTAATAGAACATATCAGCGTTTACATCTAACATTGTGCCTCTTATTACACAAATCAATGAATTTCATTCAAACGGTTGTAGCTGAGCATTGTTGAATTTTTGTTTAACTCTTTCACAAAGTCGACTCTTCCATTTTGAAAATTGGACCACTCCATATATCGTCATAATCGTTATGGGCTGTCTCACCTGAGTCCACATTGTTGACAAAAGCCTTTAATTTCCTTTGGCAGCGAAAGGGTTAAAGTAAAACCTACTAACTCGCAATAGGGCTACACTATACAGAACAGCATTATTCCCATGTCAACGGTTACTTTTCCTATAAAAACACTTTTAACTCCTTCACAGCCGAATTTTGTTGAAAATTGGTCCACTCTTTTTTTCGTCCAACAAGAAGTTGGTAATAGTTAATGTTTAAACGGCAAACAATGCAGATTTCAGGGGAGAAGTTTATATATTCGGGGCCGTATTGCAAACATGAAGGGTCATATTGGTCAGTCTGAGCGGCTTGGCGGTCCGAATTGATCATTTTTGCAAAATGTCGAAAGTCGGTTCTTCTCAGGCTGTTACGCTGTTCAATAAATACCACTAAGTTGACCTTTTCTGCATGAGGGTGTTATTTTTTTTATCTGAAAAGTATACACAGCGATCAAAATAATCGTCTTACTGAGAATCTAGTTATTTTATGCATTATTATTTAAAGAGTAACACTTTCTGGTGCCTCTGCAGCAAACATTGTGACAAAAGGAGAAATTGCCCGTATTGAGCAATTTCTGCTTTTGCCACAACCTTATCAACTGTTTTCAAAAATTATACTTTTATTTATAAAGAGTTTCCACGTTTAAATGAGATGGATGAAAAGCCTTCTTCTGCAGATTTCTTTTATGTGTTGAATGGGTTATGTATGTCACGTCATGCGATAAACTGTCCAGTTTGACATTACATCAAGTTATATTCGAATGGGTATGCTATCTGCAAGCGGACACTTTACGCAAATGCAGTATGACCTAAAATCGCAAGAAGCGGCTGGTTTGTTTCAGAAACGTGACAGTGTTGGACAAAACATGTTTACGCCTTCCATCTCTATCTCGGACTCTGATGTATATTGTTTGTAATAAAAACGAGTTGTTTTGGCTGTTTTTTCCACGAAGACTGTTAGCCCATTGGTGGTAGATGAATGACCCTTGTCGAAAAGAATGTTGGCTGAGCTGGGGGTTCGAACTCACAGCCCATGGATTTAAAGCCCGCGTTGCTACCGACCGAGGCCAATTTCTTGCGAGACCTAGCTATACATATTCATCCAGACCGTTTCTGGATCCAGGTGAACTTATCTTAATTTTACTACCCATTTCCTTGATGCAACATTGTCTTTCTCAGACGATTTAAAATCAGTTGATTCTAGAAATCGCCTGACAAATGACGGTTTAAGGCTTGGTCAGCCTTTTTAAAAATACAAATATACAAATATGCTAATGTGTATTTAACCCACCTTCTCTGCAGCAAAAAAAATAATTTATGCATCTACAGCAGGCTACTTTTAAAAAACAATATGAACAGTTTCCCTTTTGGTCACTATTTTCAATAATCATATTTTATATATAGATATTTTCCATATATTTGCCTGGATCTTTTTCAAATTTGTCTTCTGCAGATCTGCTGCAAGTTGAAAGAGGGGTTTAAAGGCAGTGGCTATTTGAGTGTCATACGAAAAGTTATGGCAATTAAAAATATACTTGTATAATAAATGTTTTATATGACATAATTGTAAAGTATGTAATTTACACGATTTTGTGATAACATAATTGTATAGTATGTCGTTTTCACGGTTTTTGTGATAACATAATTGTATATTATGTCGAATTCACATTTGTTTGTGATAACATAATTGTGAAGTATGTCGTTTTCACGTTTTTTGGTAATAACATAATTGTAAAGTATGTCGTGATCACGTTGTTTTGTGATAACATACTAGTATAGTATGTAGTTTTCACTCTTTTTGCGATAACATAATTGTATATAGTATGTCGTGTTCACGTTTTTTGTGATAACATATTTGTATAGTATGCCGTTTTCACATTTTTTATGATAACATACTTGTAAATAAAGTATGTCGTGTTCCCGTTTTTTGTGATAACATATTTGTATATAAAGTATGTCGTTTCTACGTGTTTTTTTTTGTGATTACATAATTGTTTAGTATGTCGTTTTGACGTATGGTATGGCGTTATTGCATTCCCCAGAGGCTTCTGTGATTCGCGGTCGACAAGAACTGGGGAGTTACTGATCAGATTGCTCGGAGGCGCGAGGCTGGTAGATTTATTTATTGTATAACTTGGACCAACTCATTTAGTACAGCTGTTTCCTCAGAACCAGTCTCTATCATTTGATATGCATTCAACAATTGATGTACTCTATTATAAATTGTTAAATGGATCGTACCGACTAAACCCTTTCCCCCATACTGAAGCTTTCTTGCACATATCGAGGGCTTGGCGTGAAACGGTTGTAACTTAAATTGGTATTTTATTACCAAGGTTAATCACCTCGCCATAAAGTCTTAATAAGCGTTAAATCATTTTTCTTGGTAAACAATGAAAATTTAGGTGCCATTGCTCGTTCTGAGCAATGGCACCTAAATTTGCATTGTTTACAAAGGGGTCAAAATTGCCCCTAAACCAGGGTTTTCCAGATAGGTTTTTAGTTACAACCGTTTCACGCCAAGCCCTCGATATGTAGTTGAATTAGTTTGTTAACATTGTGGGAAATGGAGAAATGGCTCATTATGAACAATTTCTCCTTTTGCCACAATATTTTCAACTATATATTATAATAACATTTCAGTCATAGAGATTAACCAAATTTTTGCGTAAATGTTTTCAAAAAGAGCTTTGCAGATTTGTAGTTTTATATGCGGAAGGGTTTTACAGTACATGTCATTTATCATTAGATTAATTAATTACTTGATACGAGCTTTTAGTGTTTATCTCCTTTGAAAACATGTGATATCAGACTAGTAAAATTGACAAGAGATTAAGGAGTGACAACATAATATACACGCTGGTGTGTGTTTTATT
The DNA here is from genome assembly GCA_031761405.1 of Serripes groenlandicus. Classification (NCBI taxonomy): domain Eukaryota; kingdom Metazoa; phylum Mollusca; class Bivalvia; order Cardiida; family Cardiidae; genus Serripes; species Serripes groenlandicus. The sequence continues at coordinate 86,832,817 of JASEVX010000002.1, read as the reverse complement.
TGACGATGCAAGGCGGAATAGAGCGAATATAAAAAACATCCATATTATCATTTATCATTGCGAATTTCGTTACGACTGTGCTATGCGGAAAAAAGAATAAAATGTGTTTTTATCAGAGAAGGGGCACACACTTCGCTCAGTTAGAATTGGCGAACTTTGATAGTGGAACTCGTTTCATACGTAAGACAGTCGTTCATCTGAGATGACAGATATGTAGTTAAGAGTGTCGGACTATTTCGTTTCACCTTCCATAGGCAAGTATATATATATATATATATGCATTTCGCTTTTTAATTGAATTTATTTTCAGAGTTTTCAAGATGCATAACTATTTCCCGTTCACCACAAATTTGCAACAAAAGATTTAAACTATTCGACAAAAGCACGGACAATCTCAATAAATGAACGTTTTATGATTAAATATAGTTGAAAACATTGTGGAAAAAGGCCACATTGCTCTTTCCGTAACACATACAGATAATGCCACCACTGAGATAAACAACTGTTGAAATGCCTGTAAGAAAACTAGAAGTTTTACAGTAAAGAAGGAATTCACCTTTTCTCTCATTGATTTAGGATTAACTAAAATCTCTACGTTATTTATCTGAGTAACCGTGTATTTTCACAGATATGTTCAAATTGGAAGAGTGTTAACCCTTTCCCTCATACGACAGTTCTGCAGCAGACGACTTTGAACATATTTTGTCAAAAAATAAAAAATCTCTATAATTAAACGGATAACCTATGACTAAAAGTGGAAAACATTGTGTCAAAAGGAGAAATTGCTCGTTTTGAGCAATTTCTTTTTTTGTCACTATGTTTTCAAAAAGCCATCTGCTGCAGAGGCGTCAGAAAGCGTCTCTATGAGGGAAAGGGTTAACCAGCATATCCGGTAATGAGTCCAAACATGCGTAGTAACACTGTTATTTAAGTTTGTGAAAATGGTATACACCTCTTATCCGGAACAAGCGTGGGTCTAATGTCATATAAACGCATCTTGTAGTTATATCAGGATCTTTCTTTCATAGGTGTTTACAGTCTCTAGAGTAACCTTGTACTTGCGTATGTTGTACGTATTACTATTTTAATAAGATATACACACGTGATTATCTGACGCCTCTGCAGCAGACGACTTTTGAACACATTGTGGCAAAAAGAGAAATTGCCTATAATTAGCAATTTCCCCCTTTTTTTACAATGTGTTCAACTCTATACAATATCCTATCATTTAAAGATTTTCTTTCTATTTGTTGCTTGATATGTTCTAAGTCGTCTTCTGCTGGTGTGTTGTATGTGGGAAAGGGTTAATAAAGACAAATAACTCATCAGATATCACGTGTTTCTTCAGATGATTTTTCTTGAAATGAAAAAGGAGAAAATTATGTAATGGAAACAATAGTTCAGGATTGGCCATTTCTCTTTTCTCCACACGTCTGTGACATGTTGTCGTCTGGAAATAAGCTAAATCGGGCTACATCCGGGAACCACTGATAGCTGAAACTTGTTGACCTTGATCATTGGTCGTGTTTAACCCTATTCACTAGCAGACGCTTACTCACCCCTCCGCAGCAGACGATATTTTAAAACAGTGTGACAATAGGAGAAATTGCTTACAATGAGTAAGCAATTACTCCTTTTGTCACAATGATTTCAACTTAATTAAATAATCTTCCTTCATATGGAGATAGCTTCCATATGTTAAAATTCGCCAGCTGCAGATTTTTATTTTTTTTGGAAAGGGTTAATGTTTATGTTAGGTTAAAGACGATAACATACATTTCTACACTTTCAAAAAAACCTGCGACATTGTTTTGTACCAGACAAAAATAAATAGATTAATCTAGTTTTACTAAGAATAACACCAAACATTCCATGCTGGTTTCTTCCAGAAACAGCATACACGGACATTTAATCGAGCTTTGTCTCGCGATTTGCGGTCTTATTGCATCCCCGATTAACCCTTTCCCACATACAACACATCTGCAGCAGATGAGTATGAACATCTGGGCAGAATAAGGAAAATATCAATAAATACAAGTTTAAATATTGAAAAGATGTGAAATTATTGTAGCATAAGCCGATCATGCTCATCATGAGCGATTTCTCCTTTTGTTAAAATGTTATCGGCTGCAGATGCTTCAAAAAGCGACTGTATGTGTGAAAGGTTTAAACTGATTTTTCCTGGAGAAAAGAGTAAAACTAGTGGAGGTATAATTTTAGTTTTACCTCATATGCCATGTATATGAGCCGTTCCACGAGAAAGCCAACAGTGTTGACTCTGCGTAAAGTATCGTCCTGGATCAGCCTAAGCATGCCGCGCAGGCTAACCCGAACAGACACTTTTCGCCTTCTGTGGATTTGTTGTTTCAGGAATTATTACTCTATACCCCTATCCCCCTGAGACGGAATGTGTCGGGCCGGATTAGCCTGCGCGGACTGCGCAGGCTGATCTGGATCGATACATTACGCAGATCCAATAATGTTGGTATTCTCGTGGAACGGCTCATATAAAGTGTATGGCTAGTCCTAATGTACGCGAACAGTGAAGACTCTGATGATACTATGCCTAAGTACATGCTCGACCGAGTCTGCACGGTCCGCAGATGCAACGAGGCCAGAGATCGCCAGACGCGGCTCAAATATATATGAGCCGTTCCACGAGAAAACCAACATTATGGACTCTGCGTAATATATCTATCCAGATAAGCCTGCGCAGTCCGGGCGGACACATTCCGTCTCTGGGGGATAGAGGTATAGAGAAATGATTCCTGAAATAGAACATCTACAGGTGGGGAAAACGGTATACTTGGACTGTTCCGGGTTAATACTTTACGCCGAGTCCACACTGTTGGTTTTCTCGTTATTCGGGTCACATTTGTAGTTGACTGGTCATCACAAGTTTAATAAGTATATTCTAAGGCTAAAATAAGGAACACATTGACCTTTTCCAAACAACATCTTCCTCACTTCATCATCCAGTCTGTACCGCCTCGGTTGTGTAGTGGTAGAGCGTCCGCCTCGGATGAGGGAGGGCGCGGGTTCGATCCCCGGCCGGGTCATACCAAATATTTAAACAATGGTAGTAACGGCTGCCCTCCTTGGCGCTCAGGGGTGCGAGGTTAACATTACGACACTCAGGATAAATGGACAAGCAGTACTGGTAACTCACCTAGGCGTGATATAACTGAAAAATTGTTGAAAACGGCGTTAAACTCCAATCAATCAATTAATAATAAATCTTATAAAGAGGGTATTCAACTATTCATAGGACTTGTGTCATTTGGAACAAAGGGTTTATGATAAAATTAATATTTTAGAATGTACAGTTCTCACCTTACGTAGAGCTCTACTTCTCCGCTATACGAAACAACTAGATATGTCAGGTCGTGGTTTCCGTGAATAGGCTTCCTTTGAAAAACAGAAATAAAAATGTCAGTTATATGATTGAATGACCGTTTGAATTAATTAACCATTTCACACATACTAAAAATCAGCAGCAGACAACTTTGAAAGCATCCGGGCAAAGCACGGACAATGTCTATAGATGAAGGATAACATTACTGAACAAAGGTTAAAACATTGTAGCAAAACACGGAAAATCCCTATAGATGAAGGTAATATTATTGAACAAAGGTTAAAACATTGTGGCAAAACACGGAAAATCCCTATAGATGAAGGTAATATTACTGAACAAAGGTTAAAACATTGTAGTAAAACACGGTAAACCCCTATAGATGAAGGTTACATTACTGAACAACGGTTAAACAATTGTGGAAAAACACGGAAAATCCGTATATATATATATATATATATTCATTACTGAACAAAGGTAAACACATTGTGGCAAAAGTAGAAATTGCTCGTTTCGAGCAATTTCTACTTTTGTCACAAAGTGTTCAAAAGCCGTCTACTGCAGAGGCGTCTGAAAGCGTTTATATGTTGGAAAGGGTTCACTGAGTTTTATATGACTTTGCTTATTGTCATAGACACTACGTGTACTCCCTCGTATTGATGGATTGTATTATATTACTTTAAAATAAATTATTGGAGCGCTGTCAGAAGAACAATGAGTTTGGTTCTTCATGCTATGCTTCATGGGACTCTGATATAGTTATAAGTTATACTTTGCATAATTCACATACACACACGTCTCTACATATATGTTATCAAACCGATTTAACTTGAATTGTTCTATGGTTTTAACATATTTCAAAACAGTTGAAAACAAAAGTAGGTCGAAAGGTACACAAAATAATCCTCGACCTATCGATGTGAAAAGTAAATCGGCGGTGAATTACTATCAAGAAAAACAGTGCAGCGACAGTTAAAAACTAAAATTCTCTAAAACTGCTCAAAGTCACACTATAGCCTCCAATATCTGCCTATGAGGCTCCCGGCATTATTTCAGTCAGTTATATCACTGAAACAGTTCACTCATTCATGATCCATGGGTAAACAAACCAGTATTCGGCTAGGAAATGTGTATTGTCCAAGAGCACTTCACCATGATCACAGCACCGCGACCAGGGATCGAAACCCGGGACGCCCTGTTCCAAATACCCGACGCTAACCACTCGGCCACGCCGTTTCCTATCGTGTTAATGACACTCCGCTTTGACATCATTTAAATACATGATGGCATTACACTAGTGAGACTGCACCTCCAGTCTTTAGGCTAATTAGCCCTTTCCCACTAAAGCTAGTCACACCAAAGCCGGACCCGCTGAGGAGCATCCCGGATTAACACGGAACACCCCGGATAATGAGATATCTTGATCCGGGGTAATCCTGGGTGAAATTAAGTGGACGGTCTCTCGACGGTCTGACCCCGGTTCCACCACGGCAGCGCCGCGGACCGTCCCGGAAAGACCCGGACCATCCCGGACCCAACATGGCGTCAACACGAATGACACCGAACCATCCCGGGCCGTCCCGTGTCCAACACGACATGCCGGATCGTCCAGGATCAACCAGGTGCCACTACAGACATTCCCAGAGCCAACACGGTCACTACACGGACTGTCCCGGACTACCCCGGATTAAAAAATCCTCCCGGACAAACCCCGATGACTACAGCAATTTTTAACAATTTAACATTGCCGGGGTGGTGTCCCAGACTATGGCGGTCCATCCCGGACTGTATCGGACTGTCTCGGATAAGCCCGGACCGAACTAGTCTTGTTCCCGACTTCCTATGATAGTAAGTCTGGCACAACCGAATAAATGGCGGCCGGCGATGATATACCTCAAATGTGTACAATTTAAAGGTAATTATTTTAATAAGCTGACCATCTGGATAAAATTGTTTTATTCCTTTAGTAATTATTATTATAAACTTAAAATGAATATATTTACGGGTGCTTGCTCTTTGTAAGAAGATGTGACGTTTGTTTTTGACAAACTAGAAAGCGAGTAGTGTTCGGACAGTTGAATAATTTCGGATACTTTATAAAACAAAGTTTGCATTATCGTCCTGTGTGGTTTACTCTGACATTTCATCTTTGTGGTGAAACTACTTATATTTTGTGATGCTCCTTAGCTATAGTGTTGTAAATTTCTTAATCAACTAGAAATTAATATTTGCCTTTTTCCATCCTTACATGGTCTGCTGTCTAACGTAATTAGTAGCCCAGATAGCAAGTAAATATTTTTGATTTATCGTCTTTCTTTCATCAAATTTGACTATTATTGACATGTATATTGATATTTAAAATGCAATTGTAGAAATTAGTATGCTATTCAATGAATTGGATGATGTATAACATATTTATATAAAAAAAAAATTATCAGATGGATCACTCATACTAAAAGAACGGAGACAGGATACCTGAGTTCCAGGTCATTACTGATGCATGGGGGTCAGCACCAGACCACAGTTATGTAAAAGAACCTCCGATTTTTTTTCTTTTGTCGCCATGTTTTCAAAAAGCTGTCTGCTGCAGAGGCGTCAGAAAGCATTTATATGAGGGAATGGGTTAAGAAACACTTGATTGATTTATTGATTTGGGTTTAACGCCGTTTTTAACAATTTCTCAGTCATATCACGGCGGCCAGTTCGTCTACTTATATAGGTTATCTGAACAAGCTATGAAAGCTATTTTCGCGTTGTATTCTACATTTGGGCAAATCCCTTTAAAGGTGGGCGAAAAATTGAAATTGTTCGATTGACTTGTTTTACCAATTTTGATGTATGGGGTTAATGTATGGGGTCTTCATAGAGATTACGATTTAGAAAAAGTACATTTAAAGTTTTTAAAACAAATTCTTGGTGTGCGGAAACAAACACCATCAGCAGCAGTATACGGAGAAGTTGGAAGATATCCTTTACTTGTATTACGAAAGATAGCAATTATTAAATATTGGAAAAAAATCAAAACATGTGCTAATACGCTTTTATATAATGTTTTGAACATGAAGGATGCACAGGGCAATATTGTAAATAATTTTCATCAAGATATTAACAATTTACTGGATAGTCTCGGTTTATCATATATATGCACATGAAATCAGACATTACCAATTCTGACGTTGAAATTGTTATCGGGCAAATAAAAGATAATTACATTCAAAATTGGTTTTCAGATTGAGATAACTCTGCGAAATTACAATGTTACAGATCTTTTAAAAGCTACGTTGTACACGAAAAATATCTCGATTGTGTTAATAACAATATTTACAGAATTACAATGACAAGACTAAGATGTTAATCACACCATTTTTTAATCGAGGAAGGACGATATAATAACATCCCAAGGGAAAATAGAATATGTAAAATGTGCAACTTGAATGTTATTGAAAATTAATATCATTTTATACTTATATGTCCTTTGTATCGTCAACTAAGAATCAATTTACTTCCAAAATATTATCATATTTGGCCATCACTATATACATTTAAACAACTAATGAAAAAAGTATATTACGAAACCTTAGTAAATACATATACATGGCCAATACTAAACGCGAATCTAAAACAGTACCATAGACGGATAGAAATCCGAAGTTTAGTCAACTTGTACGCATTAATATTAATTACACTTTTCTCGATATTATATTTCACATGTCAACTATTGAAACTATACTATATGTATTGCTATACAATTGTTTATTATGTATATGTTGCAACAGCATGTAAAATGTTATGCAAATAAAGAACTTGAACTTGAACTTGAACTAAATAAGTTGAGAAACACATACAAGAAATCTACAGCAGACCAATTTGGAAAATTAATTTTGGAAAATAATTATTACTGGTATCACATAAAGAGTTTCAAATTTATTATAATAGTATTTTTCAATCAGTTTATTTCATTATAAATTTATAATTTCACTGCTTTTAAAGTTGGATCCCATGTGTGTTTTAAAAAATACTCAAATGCTAAGCCTGGTCCAATTGTTTAATGACATAACCATGTGAAGTGAGACATTCTACTTCACGGCCAAACTATTGAAACCCCATTCAATTCCAAGGTGTGAAGTGCAACCATCACAGCAGTAATGTCGTGTGTTAACATTTTCAAAACCAAAGTAACTATTTATTGTTCTCCACCGGCATATATCATTATTAAGACAATATTCCTTCATATCGTGTTTCATACTAGGAAGCCCAAGTTCAGCTTTGTTGTAGTATAAAATGGCATCTGCTTCACCACTCGATCTGCCAGTCCTCCTCTTGGACATAAGCTGTGAAAGAATAGAAACAACTTAATAATGTTCTGCATGAACATAACTAAATGTGCAATCTGCTCAGTAAAGTGTTAAGTTAACCAAATTTTAACCCTTTCCCATACAGATTAAACCGTGACTTTATGAATACATGTTTGCCTTTGATTATAATTGCAAACCAGATTCCACATCTGTGTTTACTGTTAGATTCAGCTTTATCAACCCTTTCCCACTAAGTGAAATATAGAAGCATTTTGACAATTCCGCAGCAAACGACTTTTGAAAAGCAACTTTTCACAGTAATTATACTGTCATTTCTTGAGATCTTCAAGATGATTTCAGTCGATCTTTGCAGATGTGCTGTATGTTGGAATGTGTCAAGTGAACAATGTAGATCTTGATCAGCATTATCCATGCAGGCTGATCTGGATCTAAGCTGCAGGAATAGTTGATATAATGCATAAAGTGGGAATGGCTAAATATCCAGTAACTTCAATTGACAATAGAAATTCAGAAATCATTTGACTTGAGAAATCAAAAATAAACAGTACGTTAAAATTCAAATGATTTAATAGTAAATTGTTCAAAATAGAGCCAATATTGCTTAAATATGGGAGTACCAAATCTTATAATAAAGGAAACATGTGAACATTTAAATGATAAACACGTATCCCATAAGGATAAAAACATTTATTTCTAATGAGATCCTGTGTATCCGAATTTCAAACACATTTTCATCTATCCGAAAACTATACTACTCGATAACAAATAGTTTTCTTCCAAACAGAACAAAGCATCATACAATGAAAACATGGAATCAATTTATTACCTTATTTTAATAAGATAAATGAATTATTATCCCGATAGTCAACACAATAAGAAATTTAGATATTACCTGATAGTCCATCGCGTCCGCCATTATTTGGTTTGTGCCTGACCCTTTACATAGTAATAAGGGGAAGGAACTCCAGACTAGGACCGAACGCGGATCCAACACGGATCTGACCCCGGATCAGCCAAATTTCAGTCCGGGAGGTCGGTGTGACTGGGACTTTTTCAACAAATCTGCAGCAGACAACTTTCAAAACATTTAGTAAACAAGAGTTGCAGCAAGATGCAGCAGTTCGATGTTAGCGCGGGAATCAGCATTTTATGGCTAAAGAAATACTGTTTGATTTGAAAAACACGAAACCCGCTTTTAAATATATGATATAAATATATGATAACAATAGTTTATTAGTTAAATACGTAAAACGAAAACAAAAATTCCTTTTCCCAACGTGTTGACCTCGATCTCCCAAAGTTATTGTAAACATTTGTCTGCGCATGCGTATACTTTTTTCCCCTTAATATATTCTTAAAATCGCAAAATTTAGCACAATTACTTCGCATTCATGAAAATATTCCCATTTTCCTGTTATTAAAACCCCGGTGGTTCCCAGTGATGTTACATAGACTCCGATCTGGTATACTGCTTGTGTTCAGTTGTGAGACTTCGAGAAATGTAACGGGAACGGGTATAAATATCACTTCTACAGCCTTGCTTTGAAAGCCGGCTTTAATAGCGACGTTGGTAGAGTTGTTGACCTTTTCGTAAAGTTAAGCAACGTTCATCGTGGTTAGTGCCTGGATTGGTGACCTGCGATGGCTTAACGCCGGTACTCGTTAAACTATGGTTTTAATTTACATTTTGATTATACAAAAACTACTCGCATACAAACTCGAATGAGAACCAGTCTAGTGACGAACTTCTACGGAAATATCAGAGCTGACCGTAAAATACGGCGCATGCGCGATCAAGACAATTAACACGGTGCATGCGCAAGCACATTGCATCAGTGCCAGTTTTTTCACAACCAATACATGCACCATAATAATATGGAAACTTTTTATAAATGAATGAAAAATTATTGGATAAAGTTGAAAACCTTGTGACAAAAGGAGAAATTGCTCATGATGAGCAATTACTCCTTTTGTCGCAATATGTTTGAAAGTCGTCTGCTGCTGAGGCGTCATAATGCGTTTACATGAGGGAAAGGGTTAGTCGGAATGTGCATTTAAGTATACAAACAAAAAATGCGGGAGGACGGCCAGATTGACTCGAGGCTTAACTGTAAACAGATGCATTGGGACATCAGCTATGCTACACGCTGGTCATATTGCTGTGAAATAGTCCTACATGTTACTTCTGCAGATAAAGAAGACGTCTCGCTAACGATATACCATTGTAACTTCATACGGAATAAAACGGACATGCAACAAGATCCCACCGTGCCTGCTTTGTTGTATTATTGGTTTACGCCGCTGTTTAACCGTGAAGAGTCTGACGAGACCTATTTGCACAGGCTCACATACGTATTTTGTACACAGATTCAATAAGATCACGAATAAGCAGACGCTGCTCATATATTACAAGACATGTATAATTTTATTTTTATTTGCATTTTTCTCCCAAATGCAATTCTATTTAGAAACCTGCATAGAACCTTCCTTTCTTTCCCCCAAATATATCTACCATGAACTGGAGTACGTGCATGAACATAAAGCGACGACGAAAATGACAAAAGTAGAAAAAACACCTAAAATACTTAAACATCGGTGATTTAGGATGTTTAGTTCGCACCAAAGAAAATAATGAGAAGAACACACTGAGTTTAAAGATTTGTTTTAAAGAAAAGTGACTGATTTGAAATTGGTTGTTATGTACCCAATTAATTTTGTACGTAACACTAATTAAATATGACGTAAGACTCACTACATGCATTTTGCTTGCTCCCACTGAAGCATATGTTTTATGCATCTATGACAGAAGGGCGCACAACTTAATTGCGCGGGTGCATCAGCACCCGCGCATATATTGGTTATGTTTAGACCTATCACTGGTGCAATGGGCTTGCGCATGCGCCGTGCAAATCGTCTTGATCGCGCATGCGCCGTATTTTACCGTCAGCTCTCGGATATTTCCGTAGCAGTTCGTCACTAGAAGGTTCTCGTTCGAGTTTGCAATAGAAGATTAAGATTAGTGAACCAGTCTATTTATATGCGAGTAGTTTTTTATAATTAAAATGTAAATAAAAAGGAAAAAGTTTAATGACTTTTGATTGCATGAAATCCCAAATTTTCTATATTGACAAATGCAAATTTCCAATATTCTAATAATAAAAAGTCCTTAATGAAATCATAATGGATCTATTTAGACTTATTAATGGCAAGATGATTCAAATTCAATACTGTTCATGATCAACTGATGAATAGCTGACTGTTATGTGTGGGCAACCTAGCTTAGATTGGAGATTGGCCATAAACAATGAAATGCTTCAATTTTATTTCAATGAAGGATATTCTCTTTTCTAGAAGGCCTAAATTAGAAACAAGTTAATGATTTAATTATTATTTCAGTTATTCTTTTGGTATATAAATCGCGTTTTGCTGTATAAATCGCGTTTTGCTGTATAAATCGCGTTTTGCTGTATAAATCGCGTTTTTGCTGTATAAATCGCGTTTTGCTATATTATCACGTTTTGCTGTATATTATCACGATATTATCACGTTTTGCTGTATATTATCACGTTTTGCTGTATATTATCACGAAAGTTGATTCAAATTATATGATGACGCAGGTTATGTTATTTGCTACGAATTTGTTTTAATTCTTGAATACCATTTCCAATGCGAACTTAATGGCAATCCTTTTTTCAACTGCGTTGTCATTGTCGCCAAAAGGTACGAACACGATGTTATTTCATAGGTATGATTCTATCTTTAGGATTGATTTAGAATACTACATTAGTTTCAACTTTATTCCTGTTAAAAGTCATTTGCTTCAAGTTGTTTACATATTGTTCCACGTACAGAATTGTGTTGATCCTTTCACCAACACAGACGTTTCTTGACGTCTCTCCAGCAGACGACTTTAGAAAACATTATTGCAAAAGAAGAAATTGCTCATGATAAGCAATTTCTCCTTTTGCCACAATGTTTTCAAATCCATTCAATAATTTTGCTTTCACTTTCCTCTAGATGTTTTGTCTGCTCCAGCTTTGCAAAGTGTTAAAACGAGTGTATCTCTGTGACGTTAGACTTTTAAATACGGTGATAGAAATACTTGTGGAAGACAGTGGTGCAGAGGTAGAGCGTCGGCCTCTCACATCAAAGGTCCCTGGTTCGAGTCCCGTGATGAGCGGGTCCTGACTTTGGGATTTTTCCACACAATCGGCGCGAGTACTGGTTAAGTATCCAGGAAGCACACATCGAGCGTGATTAATATAAGCTTAAAGCTTGTTTCGCAATCGATTTAAAATAAATAAGTTTAAACTAAATACGGTGATAATCATCAACTGATTACCTCTTGATTGCGTTAATCCAAACACGTTTAAGTTAGCTGCGATTGCATACAATGGAGGTGCAAATCATTATCTACACCTTGCGTAAAGACTGTTCGCTTTTCCTTGAGTATAAAATTACATAACATTATTTGATTGCTTGATTAGGGCTTATCGCTGTTTTCAACAAGTTCACCTACTCATGTGTTACCTAGCTTTCTCACACTAGTACTTCACACAACATACTCTCCAAGCAAATTCCTTTATTGATCTTGTTTCTGACCCAATATGACCCTTATTCGAACTTTCCACATTGACTGTTAGCCCTTCTGTGAACGACGAATGACGCATGTCATAGTGACTCTTGTCAAACGTGGGAAATAATGTTGGCCGAGCTGGGATTCGAATTCTTACCCCGGAATTTATAGCCTGCGTCGCTACAGATTTAGCTACCGGGGCTCGGCAGAATTATTTGAGCAATATTGCAGCATTGTAACAAATGAAACGATAGCCTGAGTGTCAACACTCCCTTTAAGATAGTGGTCACGTCATGTACGAAATCGACCCTCAGAATAATGTCTGTGCCTCCGTTGCGTTCTGATCAGGATCTTTCCTCTTCACAATCTAGTCGTACATATTTCATATAGACATATAAGAAAACTAGCCATAGTGAAAGGACTGAAACATTGTTGAAAACGGCGTTAAACCCCAATTAATCTATCCATTCGAAATCGACCTTTGGTACTCTGCCTGTGCCTCCGCGCCTTCTAATCATGATCTTCAGAGAGATATAAAACAATTTATGAGATTGAATCAACTATGAAAGTATGCAATGTGATAATAGTTTCCAAAGTTTTCAAAACTTACAAAGTTCGTTTCTCATGTGATGTGACTCATGTTAGGTCACGTGTCTACATCCCTAGCAATGCTATAGACGGTGCTCTCATTCCGGCTGTCTAAAATCCTCATGCTAAGATAACAACGCGCTAGGGAGTTATGGGTCTTGTTATTAAAACTTCACAATGGAGACATTGGTGAGCCTGTGAACGCGCAGAGTCTCACTTGATGCATGTACACTTAGAACAGCCAACGGACGATATATCTTCTGATGAACGAATCTTAACATTGCAATTCACCAAAACAATCAAAATAGAAATTGCGAACCAATTCTTTGATGATTCATTTCCAATTTGAAAAAAGGGTCGAAAAAACCTCTATTCAAAATGAAATTTTAGACATATGAAATAATATTTCGGAAAATAAGTATAATCGTTGTGAGGAATGGAACGTGATTATCATGTGTTGAACGATTCGTCAGCTAAGGGGGCGTCAAACGTCATCTTTATCAGCGTTAACTCTTTCCCATTTGCGGACGGATTTTGACATATTTAAAGCGGTTGACGTTTGAAAACATTGTGGCAAAAGAATAAATTGCACATGATAAACAATTAACCATTTTTCTTTAATGTTCTTACAACACTATTCATTAAATATATATTGAATTAATGAGGTTTCCCTATGTGGGAAAATGTTAAGATACATGTAATAGGGCACTCCGGGCCACTCGTCTACAGTCATAGCGATGATAAAGATGGTACTCTCATATAGGCATCCCTTCCCCACATACAATATAAAGACAACAGACGATTTTACAGAATATCGTTGCAACACTTATTAACTCTGTATACACTTTTCTAGAGTTTTAAAAAGTATGGCAAAAGGAGAAATTTAGCATTATTTTATAAGCATTTTATGAGCATTTTTTTTCCCCTTTGCCACAACGTTTCCAAAAGTTGTTAAAATACGTCCGCAAGACGGGAAAAAAGTGTTACAGACATCAGTCCTGATAAGATATGAATTTACGAGTCGTGTCAGATGGTCCTGTTGGTTTTTTAGAGACTAGTATAGTTGCTTGATGTAAAATTTATTTATTATACATCGATTGCGAATAACTAGTTGCAAATCTTCTTTATTTTTCTTTGATCATATTTGATCCATACTATACAGTCTAATCAGGAACTGCACGATTCGCCATCGAGTCAATGGTCCATGAAAGAATAATCTTAAATTGGTACACTGTACAGTCTGTAAGAATGCATGAACGGACCTGGATCTACACTGGTCGACATGGTCAGAAAGCATTTTTGTCTGCGTCAAGGACAATCAGATAGTAAGCACAGGTACAAATCGTCGATGTTAGATACCTGGCACATTATGCGTTTTGATTTAATTTCCTGGCCAAAGGGATGGTCGTGCGAATTGGAGGATTAAGGGGAAGGGGGTCACTTATAAAACCAAGCAAAACATTATTTAAACATAAAAAACAACACAATTTATTAATGATATTATTTTCAAGATAAAAAGCATGTATTCAAACTATAATCATATTTTCAAGTAATCCAAGTACTTTCAGCATTTCAATCTTTAGACCGAAACTCGTGAGTCAGCCCCTTCCTTTAATGGACAGATGTTCGTAAACTTTACGTAAAGGTGTATTATTATGAAAGATGCTCAGACTGATCTGGTTATATACTGTTCACAAAAGTCAAATCGGCCTTTTCTAATGCACGGGCTAATTTAGCTTTGTTTTACCCATATTGCCACGCTATCTACTAAAACGTGCTTGACCTATTTATTTTTTATCATGTACCTTTAAAGAATGTCAGACATGCATGTGGGTCAATTGTGAGGAGTTGATTGATTGAACGCCGTTATCAACAATTTTTCAGTCATATCACGGTGGCCAGTTCACTCATATCGAGGGCTTGGCGTGAAACGGTTATGTAACTAAAAACCTATTTTTAAAACCCTAATTTAGGGGCAATTTTGACCCCTTTGTAAACAATGCAAATTTAGGTGCCATTGCTCAGAACGAGCAATGGCACCTAAATTTCCATTGTTTACCAAGAAAAATGATTTAACGCTTTTAAAGACTTTTTGGCAAAGTGATTAACATCGTAAAAAAAATACCAATTTTAGTTACAACCCTTTCACACCAAGCCCTCGATATGTTTCCTGGTTTTCTCATACCAGTACTCCACTCAACATGCTTTCCAAGCAAATAGCTTCTTTTTTCACATAGACCTTTAGCCCATTGTTGTAAGATGAATGACGCTTGACACAGTTTTGACACTTTTGTCAATCGTCGGAAAGAACGTTTGCCGAGCTGGGGTTCGAACTCACAACCCCTGGATTAACAGGTCCGTGTCGCTACCGACTGAGCTACCGGGGCTCGGCCTAATTAAGAGAAGATATTGACGTGTAAGAGCAAATTATCTAATATTGATCCTTCATCTAATCTTTTTGACACTACACGTTACCGATCGAGCCCCACTCGGCTATTTACACAAACAGACCACATTTGTTATGACGGTCAATCTGATGACGCGGACTGTTTGACACCTTTTAACCCTTTCCCTCATACGACAATTCTGCAGCAGACGACTTTGAACATATTTTGACAAAAAAATAGAAAATCTCTATAATTGAATGGATAACCCTATGACTAAAAGTGGAAAACATTGCCCCTTCACTCATACAACGAAACTGCAGAAGACGACTCTAAAAACATCTGGAAAAGTATGGAAATTTCATTTATACGAAAGTACACTTACTGAAAAGAGATGGAAACATTGTGTAGGATTCTTATACCGGCGACCTCTGAAACCCTTGTGACAGTCCCAGACCACTTTTAAAAGCTTTGATGAAATTGCTCACAATGAAACATTTTTCCCACCCTTTCGTCTTCTATATCCCAAGTGATGTCGGAGTATAAATGTTTAAACGGCAATTCTGCACCAGACATCACCATGTCAGTTATATGGAATATCTCGATAAATAAAACTGTAATAATTTGATAAAGTGGTCAAAACTGTCTCAAATGGAGAAATTGCTCTTTTGAGCAATATCTCCTTCTATCATAATGTTTTCAAAATGCGTCTGCTATTTAAAAACGTAATAAGTACGATATCTAGAACATTGAAAGTATCATCTTGATACACTATTGAAAACAACATCAGGAAAAAAGAAAAGCTCATATTGAGCAATTTCTCCTTTATCCACAATGTTTCAAGGTGTCGTCTGCTTCAAAAGCATTCTATGCATTCTGTATTAGGGAAATGGGTAAACATGTGTGTAATGTATCGATTCAGATCAGCCTGCGCAGTCCGCGCAGGCTAATCTGTGCCGACACATTCCGTTTTAGAGGGATAGAGGTATAGAGTAGAGTACTGATTCCTAAAACAGAAAATTCACAGGAGGCAAACAGTCTCTGTCTGGGTTAGCCTGCGCGGCATACCTCTGCTGATCTTGGTCGATACTTTACGCAGAGTCCACAATGTTGGTTTTCTCGCGAGATGTCTCATTTTCACATACTTTAGTATTGGAAGAATCAACTACTATAGAAGAATGTTTTGAGTAACCTCTACTTTTAAATCGGTTCAATGCTTCAACCCCTTCTGCAGGAGGCCCTTTTGAAAACGTCTAGCTAACATATGGACATTATTTGAGCTGTCCCACGAGAAAACCAACATTGTGGACTCTGCGTAAATGTATCGACCCGGATCAGCCTAAGCATGCAGCACAGGCCAACCCGGACAGACACTTTTCGCCTCTTGTGGATTTTCTGTTTCATAGGCCATTACTCTATAACTCTATCCCCCTGAGACGGAATGTGTCGTGGAACGACTCATTTTTAAATGAAAATACAAGTTTATCTATTGAATCGAATTGAAAACACTGTTCATCGTTCAATTTCTCATTTCGCAACAATGTTCCTACTGCAGATGCGTTAAAAGACGTCTGCAAGTGGGGAAGGGTTAACCCTTTCGATAACGACGTCTGATGCCTCTGTAGCAAACAAATTGTTTAAAGCGTTGTAAACAGGTTTCACATTCTCAAGATTATACTTTTTCTACAAAGTATTATTTCACCTCTCCAAAATTGCCATTCGTTTTTATTGGTATTTTTTTTTAAAGTAGAGGAGTTGAAAATCGCACAGAAAAGTCAAAAGTTGGTGTATGTGGGAAATGGTTAATCTAGAATCTTAATCACTGTCGATTTCCGTCCAAATTAAAGACTGTGCAAACATAATTTAGAATGAAGTGAACAATGTTATTAAAAACCGACTTGGTTTATTAGTCCTCGCACACGATAACATGAAGACAACTATACCTGATATGCCTTGTTAGACTCTTTCAATTAGATAAACAATTAAATACAGTTCTATTTTTGTTGTTGCATACGTGGCAATACAAATCGACATTATTTAGATGTCTCCAACCTACAGTACAATGCATCTAATACCAAGGTTAGCCTGCGCAACCAAATGGTCTGTGGAGTTGGTCTGTGTCGGACTTTGTTGGTGACGCGGATCAAACGATATTAGAGCCCCTACATTGGAAAATACTAACGATGGCATTCCTGAATAATGTTAGTTTAGATCAACCTGTATATCTGCCGTCTTATCATAATCTACACAATTGACTGACGCTTCTAACATGTTGTATGTAAAATGTGAATAATGTAGATCTTGAATAGACTAAGTTGATGCACAGGCTGATCTAGATCTACAGCGTTAACAAAAGCTATTGTGTACCGTTTTCCGAAGGTCGGTCTAATTTCAGGTAGGCTGTGAAGTGTCTTATCAGATTATTGTAGTACAGTCGTATCTTAAACGTCTCTGCAATCTCATAAAAAGTTACAGGTGTGTTATGTTCTTGATGAAAAAGTCATCGTTTGTTCGCATATTTCTATGATTATTCACATTTCCTTTAAATTGGAATTGTAGAGCCAGGGAAAGCAGCGAAATTACATATATATGTATCTATGGCGGAGCTTCAACCCTAGACAATTTATATACAATACCCCCGTGACCGTTTTTCATGATATTACACCTTCATTATATATGAGCAACAACGTCACAGGAAAAAGACATTTCTTTTGAAGTTTAAAAGCAATGTTGATTACAACCAGAACGCATTCATTCACATTGCGTTTGTGTCTGTAACAAAACAAAATCTAAAGAGGAAAGAGATTACGAGGAAATGCATGCTGATCTTGGCCTTCTCTGGTCAAATAAATATGGAGGGCATTTACGGATCTATCATCTTACGTTTTTTTAGGTTAGATACGAGCCGTCCCACGAGAAAACCAACATTGTGGACTGCATCGACCCGGATCAGTCTAAGCACACAGACAAACACTTTCCGCCTCCTATGGATTTTCTGTTTCAGGAATCATTACTGTATACCTATATCCCCCTGGGACGGAATGTGTCGGTCCGGATCAGCCTGCGCGAACTTATTCTGCCTGGTCGATTTATTACGCAGTGTCCCTAATGTTGGTTTTCTCGTGGAATGGCTCATAGGTTGTCTTCTGTTACGACAAATGTTTCTTTGATTTTAACTTGTATTGTCAAAGTATTAACCCTTTCCCTCATACAACAATTCTACAGAAGACGACTTTGAACATATTTTGTCAAAAAATAGAAAATCTCTATAATTGAATGGATAACCTATGACTAAAAGTGGAAAACATTGTAGCGAAAGGAGAAATTGCTCTATTTGAGCAATTTCTTCTTTTGTCACTATGTTTTCAAAAAGCTGTTTGCTGCAGAGGCGTCAGAAAGCGTCTATATGAGGGAAAGGGTTAAGTATACGTGTTTAATTCCTCAATCACCTGGTTAAAATACGTAACGTGAAAGGATCCTGTTTAATATTGCCGCAAATCGCCAAATCAATAGATAACGGTTACTTGTTTGTGATCTGTTATCGCAATCTTCAACATTTTACCGAGTGGTCCGTTTCCCACTGTTCATAGCTTGTTCACACCAACATCACACATTTTATACAGTCAACCATGATGAGGGTAACACATGTGGCTGCTGAACACAGGTGACAGCTTAATACAATTGAAATAAAGATGAAAATGCTGTTTTGGCCAATCTTCAACTGGCTTCTTAACAGAAGTGAACCCTAAGTCAGGTTCAACTATAATCAACTATAATCAAGTTTTCCGACGAATAAAGGGCTAGCTATCAGCATACGTAACGTTAAAACCACTTCGCTAAAGTAGAACACTGTCAGAGAAGATCACTCATTCGTTGGACACGTTTTGTATTGGGCGTTATTCGTAGTTATACGCTAACAGCGCATTCCCTGTCCTATATATATATAGTATGTGAATAAGAAACCCTGTCCACTATAGAAATTACTTTTGATGAAGGGGCAGAAACATTGTCACTATTGAGTGGAAAAGAAAACTTAATAATGTCCTCAGATAATTGTTTTTCCTTTGCAAAATAATAGATGCCAATACATTTGACCATTGCCTTGCGGTTATTAGAAATTGCTTATCGTTGGAAATTGCATGGACATAAGGCTATAAGTGTGCTTGTCATACTATTATCTCCGTAGTTGAGAAAGTCAATACTGTGTTTTGTTAACCCCTTCCTTCATGCGTATGCATGTTGATGCTTCTGCAGCAGACGACTTTTGAAAACATTTTGACAAAACGAGAAATCTTTCATAATGAACAAAATCTCCATTTGCCTCAATATATTCGGATATTATACCTTCATTTATAGTTAGTTTCCACATCTTTTATTAGATGCTTTCAAAGTCGACTTCTGCAGATATGTCGTATGTGGGAAAGGGTTAAACGAAGTTTTTTTGTGTGTCGTCTATAGATACTCATGACTGCATGTTGATATTAATTAATACGGGACATGACGTTTTTACGGCATAAACCGTTATAACGCTTGTTACTAAGCACACACGTTACTCTTTCTTCTAAAACAGACAACTTTTGATGCCTCTGTAGTTGGTAGGTTTTGAAATGATCGTGGAAAAAAGTAGAAATTACTCGCTTATATCCAGCAGTTTCTCATTTTGACACAATATTCTAATCTGCTAGCTAAATGGAACCTGTATTTGCACATCTCAATTTGAAGTTAGAACAGTAACATACCGGGTAAAGAGTTCATTGCGGGATCATCAACTTTCTAATAGTTGTGCTGTGTCATGGAACTATATTTTAAAAAAGAGGAATATTTAATTGCATATCCGTGAGTACAATTTCTACATAATGTATTTTATATTGTGGATTAAATGGCGGCTAATTAGGGGGGATCGTGCTAAATAAAATAACCTTACGATTAATGCTGTTTTAAATATCGAATTATATTTTTCTTATTATTTTTTCAAATGTCTCTAAAAAATATGTTTACTCACTCAAACACCTAAAACAACTTAATTGATGAAAATCATAAAGGAAAGGATAGCGTCAAAGTAATAGGACGTCATTTGACATAATTGCTTGAAACCTTTTTCCTTATTGCTTTTTGACAGGCATTTTACATGTAGCTCTGTACTAGTTGATTATGCCACAAAGTAAATGCTTTTTAGAACATTGAAATAATCATTTGACTGCTATAACATAAATGAAGGTACACGTAATGAGCAATTTCTTCTATTTTCACAATGTTTCCAAAGATCCGTCAGTTGCAGATGGGTCAAATTGCGTCTTTATGTGGAAAAGGGTAAACTACATTCGCTGTTCCGATTATGTAGATACATGTACGCATATTGACATGTAATTCAAGACCATTGTTGTCGAAAAAGGGAGATGAAAAATAGTTCCTTTGTATGATGTTTTGTATGAATGATATCGTTAACTTATTCATGATAACTCGAGTAACTTATATCGGCCATACGTTAAATATTACATGCATATGTGCCGCCCCACGAAAAAACCAACATTATGGCCTCTGCGTAATGTATCGACCCAGATCACTGCGAAGTCCGCGCAGTCCGCGCAGCATAATCCGGGCCGACACATTCCGTCTCTGTGAGGTTGAGGTATAGAGTAATGATTCCTGATTTAGAAAATCCACAGGAGGCGAAAAGTGCCTGTCCGTGTTAGCCTGCGCGGCATGATTAGGCTGATCCGGGTCGCTACTTTACGCAGAGTCCACCCGATGTTGGTTTTCTCGCGGGACGGCTCATATCTGAAAGCGGTGTTATCGTGATATAAACATGCACACAGGACACACAACAGTTGAATGTGTATTTAGATTACGTTATCATGGAGCTAAGCCACGCGAAATCCTACCTTCTGCGGTATTGAACTAATGGTGATAACTTGTTTGTAATCAGGGGCGTAGCTTTCTTTAGGCACTGTAGGCACGTGTCTACACATCTTTTCTAAAAATGCCCCCAAAATGCAGCTGCGGCGATAGACATCTGCGTAATGTATCGACCTGATCCGGCTGACACATTCCGTCTAAGGGGTGGGGGGGGGGGGGGGGGGGGGGGGCGTGGGGGGGGGGGGGGGGGGGGGAATAGATAGAGTAGTGATTCCTGAAACAGAAAATCCACAGGAGGCAAAACGTGTCTATCCGGATACGCCTCTGTCGCATGCGTAGGCTGACCCGGGTCGATACTTTACGCAGAGTCCACACTGTTGATTTTCTCACGAGACGACCTACACATTGATTATTGACAAGCTACGCCCCTGGTTATGTAGTTTCAGTCATACTAATTATCTAAGGGCTTCCTTGGTGCTGGTACGGCTAGTTTGTATTCAGGGAAATCCAGATATTACGCGGAGGTTCTATGTGGATGTATCCTGATCGATTCCCCTCCCCGAAGGTCGCTATATGAATGACCTGGCCTATTTTGAAAAGGCCTGTACAAACACTATCACTAGAACGCTTGCTAACAACATATAACCAACTCAATACCATCATACGTAGTTTCATCTGGCTATAATCAGTTCGCGGATAAAATACGGAAGATTTCAAGAAACGTCTTACCAACACTGCACAAGCAGCACTCCGGATCTACAGTTGCTATAAATACGCTAAGGATTGGGTTTTCCGGTGACACTGCTCGTGTGACTAAATTTACTACTGCATGTGTGGGACGTGTCCTGATAACGTCAGGCATAACTTTACTTCAATGTTTGTTTCTTAAGTTCAGGATTAGAAATGTTTGGTTGGGTAGCTCAGTTTTATGTACCACTTTTAAAACGGTAGGCATATTTTTTATCATTTAATTAATTAGTATACTTAACCATTTCCTTGATACAGACGATTCTCGACGCGTCTAAGCAGATAACGTTTACCCTATGAGATATATCATCAACATGAGATTTTCCACAATGTGTTCACCTCTATATCAAAATCCATGTTTTCAGATGTGACATTTGTTCGTATATGTTTTCAAAGCAGACAACTCTGAGATACCCTATCAGGTATATTATTAAATTAATGTCGTCAAACTATTGAATTAGATTCATAAGTATATGTTCTAGGATCGATACGTGTTGACCAGGGGTCATACGCGTTGAAACCATCTTCAACGTGCATCAGTTCTACATCAAAACATATAGACAAAATATGGACATTTATATAATTGAACATATTATTACAGAATAAAGTTTCTCTCTTTGCCACAATGTTTTCAAACGTCGTCTCCTGGAGACATCTCAACATGATTTTTCAAATGGAAACAGTAACAGGTGTAATGTCAGTTATGCCATTCTAGACCAGCAATTATAAGCTTTCTTTTCTCTAAACAGTTCAGCATTATCGTTATACATAACGTTCCTAGTTAACCCTTTCCCTCATACGACAATTTTGCAGCAGACGACTTTGGAGGTATTTTGTCAAAACATAGAAAATCTCCATATTTTAATGGATAACCTGACAAAAAGTGGAAAACATTGTGGCAAAAGTAGAAATTGCACGTTTTGTGCAATTTCTTCTTTTGTCACTATGTTTTCAAAAAGACGTCTGCTGCAGAGGCGTCAGAAAGCGTCTATATGAGGAAAAGGGTTAGACCAAAGAATAAATAACACGCACTATGATGTTATATGCGTTACGACACAATGTATTGTTTCTGTTTTATGTAAAACGATAAGTATTGACAGGCTATTATTACTACCATTGCGTTGTTGATAACGAAACTTAGCTGAAACGGCCCGTGAGGGGGTGGGGGCATATTGTTGAATTAACCATATCATAATCGGTTTATTTTATTCTCGCCCCTGTACTTTTTTGTTTTAAACCTTTCCCCCATATAACAAATTTGCAGCAGACGACTTTGAAAACATACCCGGAACAAAATTGAAAGTCTCTATAAAGGGGAGTATACGTATTGAATAGAGTTTGACACATTGTGTTATATGAAGAAATTGCTCATTATGAGCTATTTCTTCATTTTTCACAATGTTTTAAAATCTCGTCTGCTTCAGCGGTGTCAGAAAGCGTCTATATGTTGGAAGGGGTTAAATCAATTATATATTGTATTTTATTGTCAACATGTGATCTTTGCAGAACTTTATGAAAACATCGTATCGTTCTCCAAGAACAGAGTAAAGCAGTTTACAAGGGATGCCGAGCAGAATAATCACATAATTATAACCATCAAAGTTATACAATATACGTGGGATATCATGACCAAAATGTCCCGCAATTATACTATTAAATTTAAATCTAAATATATTTCAAACATTCCGTCTTATAGTACATAAGGTTAGCGACTAGTTGAGTAACAGATGAACAGTAGTATTTGAGGATGCTTGGCTATTTCAATGCGAAATTCAATATGACCTACGAGTAATAACAAGGTTGAATTTGTCTGTATTTCTTTCACACTCATATACATAAACAGTGTCCCGGGGGTCAATCAGTCGTGAGACCTCATAACAACATGGGAGGAGGAGTAAGAGTACTTCTCTATACTACCATTTCAAACTTTTTAGTTCAAAATATCTGTGTTTTATACAGAAGATAATGGTTTTGATAATGTAACAATTTGTATCGAATATTATCAATAAGTAAAATGTTATGTAAATCGAATTCACATATCAGGGGCGTAGCCTTGCAATAATCAATGTGTAGGCCGTCTCGTGAGAAAATCAACATTTTGGACTCTGCGTAAAGTATCGACCCGGATCAGCCTAAGCATGCCACACAAGCCTACCCGGATAGACACTTTTCGCCTCCTGTGGATTTTCTGTTTCAGGAATAACTACTCTATACATCTATCCCCCTAAGGCGGAATGTGTCGGCCGGATCAGTCTACGCGGACAGTGCAGGCTGATCTGGTCGATACATTACGCAGATATCTATCGCCGCAGATGCATTTTGGGTCATTTTGAGAAAAAATGTGTAGGCACGTGCCTACAGTGCCTAAAGGAAGCTACGTCCCTGCATATTAACCCATTCCCACATACAGACGCATTCACGCCTCTGCAGCAGACGACTTTTGAAAACATTTTGGCAAAAGGAGAAATTGCTCATAATGAGCAATTTATCCATTTGTCACAATGTTTTCAGCTCTTTTCAATTGATGGCATTATCATTTTTAGAGGTATAACTTAATCTTGACTAGAAGTTTTTAAAGGGTTAACATCAAACCTGAACATGAATCACGCCTTGCGATTATGGGTTTTATTGCTTCTCCGTTTTGGTGTACTTTAATATTAAAATGCCGTACCCATATTGGGGTAATACTTCTAGGCTTGTGTTAGTAGATGTATTTTATAACATATCGAGGGCTTGGCGTAAAACGGTTGTAACTAAAATTTGTATTTTTTTTACCAAGGTTAATCACCTCGCCATAAAGTCTTTATAAGCGTTAAATCATTTTTCTTGGTAGACAATTGAAATTTAGGTGCCATTGCTCGTTCTGAGCAATGGCACCTAAATTTGCATTGTTTACGAAAAGGTCAAAATTGCCCCTAATCCAGGGTTTTCAACATAGGTTTTGAATTACAACCGTTTCACGCCAAGCCCTCGATATAGACGTACATCGAAGACGTTGTTGAGGGTATACACATGCACAATCGAGTCTTTACTGTTAACAGATGCATCAATTCCTCAAATCGCCTGACGAGGAATACATCAAAATCAAAAATAATCTATGATAAATAGCCATCTATCTACTCTCGGAGATTTCTTTTTACAATATCATTTTACGCCCACGTTAGCCGTTATAACAGATAGTTTACATTACATGTATGTTAAGCAGCGTGACGGTTAAGTGCAAAAAACGTAAACAAAACCCCATTAGAGACCGCTGAACTTGTACCTAGCTGTCGCTGTGCGTTTGATGAATGTCCTGTATAAATGTTTCTAAACCTCGCCTAAGAGCTGTCAGACCTTTGACAGGAGCGGAACAGATGGAGTTTTAACCGTATAAAAAAGGGACTCCTTATAATGTATTGTGCGACCTGTGTAATCTCGCACGATTCTGCATGTGCATACACGCAGTCTTATCTTGTCATTTATGTCACCCGCTTCACATACATATCGAGGGCTTGGCGTGTTATATAATGGAGTTTCCTGGGTCAGTTACCAGTACTCCTGGTCCATTTATCCTGACACCAGCAAGTCGGTCGTAATGCTAACTCCGTAATCCTGAACACCGAATGAATGAATGTATATTGTTTATACGGCGCATCGACAGCTAAGGTCATTTAGCGCGCATTTAAATTTAATTATTCATGATCCCTGGGTGAACAAACCAGTACTAGGCTAGAAAATGTGCCTTGCCCAAGAGCACTCCACAATGATCGAATTGCCGCGACTGGGGATCGAACCCGGGACACCCGGTTTCGAAATCCCCGACGCTAACCACTCGACCACAGCGGATTCCCCTGAACACCGAGGAGGGCAGCCATTACTACCATTTTTAAAGTGTTTGGTATGACCCGGTCGGGGATCGCAACCACAACCTCCCGCACCAAAGGCGGACGCTCTACTACTACAACACTGATTCGGTTTTACACTAAAGAATGTTTTACACTAAAGAATTTTAATAATGTTTTACACTAAAGAATGTTTTACACTAAAGAATGTTTTACACTAAATAATGTTTTACACTAAATAATATTTTACACTAAATAATATCTAAATAACATTTTACACTAAATAATGTTTTACGCTAAAGAATGTGAAATGAGAGGAGCTATAATTGCATGCGTTCATCGGGAGCTCTATCTAAAGTACTTCTAAGTTAATGCGGAAATTTGAATACTCTGGTGATACTGTGCTGATGCAAAGGGTCATTGCAGTAATTGGCGTGTCGCATAGTGAACGCCTCGGTGTTGTAGAGCGTGTCGCATAGTGAACGCCTCGGTGTTGTAGAGCGTGTCGCATATTGAACGCCTCGGTGTTGTAGAGCGTGTCGCATAGTGAACGCCTCGGTGTTGTAGAGCGTGTCGCATAGTGAACGCCTCGGTGTTGTAGAGCGTGTCGCATAGTGAACGCCTCGGTGTTGTAGAGCGTCCACCTAGGGTGCGGGTCCTACCAAAGACATTAAACATTGTAGTAATTGCTTTCCCACCTTGACCCTCAGGATGCATTACGACTGCTTAGCTTGGGTCGGCATAAATGGTCCATTATTACTGATAACTTACCCTGAGACACCATGATATATCTAACACAAAATTGGAAACGGCGTAAATATAATATAAACAAAAAATCAAAGCATCTTACAATACTCTTAGTTGTGTTTAGCAATAGACTCGCGATTACTTTAAGTCGAACGGGACACATACATTACTTGGACTTAACGACGTGCGCCATGGATCCATCAATTTATGCTAGATTCATTTATGTATTTTCAGCTACAGTACGTAATTGAATTATATTTAAATGACTATAATGAAAAGCAAGTCAATCATGATTGCTGCAAATGATGTGTTCGAAAGACATCCGTTCCAGGAATTGATTCGATTACAACGATATATTCGAATTATCACACGCCCACTGACGTAAAGTTGTATTATATGCTTATTATTTGAGCCGTCCCGCGAGAAAAACAACATTAACTCTGCGTAAGGTGTCGACCCGGATCAACCTAAGCATGCCGCGCAGACTTACCTGTATAGACACTTTTCGCCTCCTGTGGATTTTCTGTTTCAGGAATTATTACTCCATACCTCTATTCCCCTGAGACGGAATGTGTCGGCCCGGATCAGTCTGCGCGGATTGCGCAGGCTGATCTGGGTCGATACATTACGCAGAGGCCATAATGTTGGTTTTCTCGCTGGACGGCTCATTTGTAATACTCTAAAATATCACATCAGGGAATGGTATTACCTAACCTACATTATAGCAATGTGTATCTAAACAGGGTCGAGTGCACCTCTTTACTGGGACATTTAAAGAGAAGTACTTCATTTACCTACTGATTATCGCGTGTATTGTTCGAGGCTTGAATCTGGAATACTTAACATAGGAAACCGTATTTTAGTTTTATTTCAATGATGTTTTGGTACTTCTAAATTACATAATATATACAGTAGATGATGTATATGTCTATATTATGCGTCAACGCATAACTATTATTGAAACACTATCGCATTAAAGGAGCCGGTTAAAGCGACAAATTGTCTTGTTTGATTGCGCGAATAATAGAGACCACACAAGTCTCCCCGCTACACGAGTAATTGTACAATACTATTCAATTGGCGATATTATAGAGAAACAGAAACTAAAAACTTTCAGATGTATTCAGATTGACTCAAAACACTGGTTTATACTAACATGCTTGAGTGGGGGTGGGGTGGGGGTGGGGTGGGTGGGTGTGTGTGTGTGGGGGGGGGGGGGGCTGGGTGAGCCTTGTTAGAATATAGTCGAATCCGACAATCAAAGTACAGCTTTGTTGCCCTAGCACACATGCTAACATGAAAGTGTTAGGTCAGTAAAACCCTTCACCCACACGATTACTGTGCTTCTTTGATCTTCATGGATTCTTGCGAAGCTGTCTAGCTTCAAACATAGACTATTAGTCCATCGGCGGAAAGTGAATGGTCTAGTCACAATGAGTATCTATAGGAATGAATGGCCGAGCCAGGATTCGAACTCATGACCCCCGGATTAATAGATCTAACCGTTACCGTTTAAGCTTTCGAGGCTTGACACCAAATGTACAAGCAATCTTCCCTACTGGTGTGATATATAGATAGGTTAAAGTTGAGATTTGCAAGAAGTAGTCAATGTGAAATCAATGTTTAACATATCTGCCATAGTTCGGAGTAATCTGTGGAATCCAACAGCAAAATGGATTAATTTAAAGTTTATTTCATTGAATAATCGTTGGTCATCTTGCCCAATCGGTGGGAAAAGAAGCTTCTTTGCGTCAAAATACCAACGCATCAATGCAACCCAATATATATACCTATGATACTTCTAATAAATACTATAATAACCTTTTAACCCTTTCCCTCATGTAGACGCTTTCTGATGCCTCTGCAGCAGACGACTTTTGAAAACATTGTAGCAAATGGATAAATTGCTCATAATTAGCAAGTTCTCCATTTGCCACAATATTTTCAACTCCATTTAATATTTATACTTTCCTTTATAGATATTATCCTAATATATGTGAGTATGTTTTTAAAAGCCATCTGCTGCAATATGTTGTATGTGGGAAAGGGTTAAATGTAAGTATTTCAGAGAAGGCCGGGAAGTTCAACTTGTAAGCGAAATGGTAGATTATTTTATAATGTTGGCTATATTGCCTTCTAGATGGGACATAACACTGAAACACAGAACAGTATTTTTAAACTACATGTTTGCATTAGAATGAAATATGCAACGAGATAAATATCTAAATAAGCCTCCTTTATTGTTCGACTTAATTTGTTTTTTGCACCGAACGTTTAACCCTTTCCCTCATACGACAATTCTGCAGCAGACGACTTTGAACATATATTGTCAAATAATGGAAAATCTCTTTAATTGAATGATTAAACTATGACTAAAAGTGGAAAACATTGTGACAAAAGGAGAAATTGCACGTTTTGTGCAATTTCTTCTTTTGTTACTATGTTTTCAAAAAGCCGTCTGCTACAGAGGCGTCAGAAAGCGTCTATATGAGGGAAAAGGTTAAAGCTCATGGTGCACAAGGGTTTCGATGAGTACTACTCATTGGAGCCGTTCCCCGAGAAAAAACAACATTATTGATTTTACGTAATGTATCGATCCTGATCAGCCTATGCAGTCCGTGGAGGCTAATCCAGGGCGACACATTCCGTTTCAGGGGAAAAGAGGTATAGAGTAATGATTCATGAAACAGAATATCCACAGGAGGCGAAAAATGTCTGTCCGGGTTAGCCTTCGCGGCTATCTGGCTATCTTCGCGGCTATACGTTAAGTCCACAATTCCTTTTTGTTCGTGGAACGGCTCATTTACAGTTTGCGTTAGAATGACGCATTTGTCTTTCCTTATTGGATTGTTTCCAACATGAAGACGCTATCTGACGCTTCTATAGCAGACGAATTATTATACAATTGTGGCAAAAGGAGGAATTGCTCATCATGAGCATTTCTCTTTTTGCTACCATGTTTTCAACTCTTTTAACTGATGAATCTTTCATTTAAATATGTTTACCATATATTTAATCAGATGTTTTCAAGGTAGTCTAATGCAGATGTGTTGTATGTGGGAAAGGCTTAACGATACTAATTCTTCCTGAGTTATGCCTGACACAATGCATTGGTGATAGTAAACGTGCTGAACTCCAGGTGGAGATCAAAATCTTGAAATGTTGAAACTTCGTCAAATATAGCTAATTGTGACAACAATGTAAGTAATAAATAGTTAAAAACTATTTTTGAGGCAAATATTGAAAAACGGTCAATTGAAAGTTTTACCCAGTAAAAATGGAGCATACAATATCAATATTGATATGTTTATTGTACTGGAAAATGAAATTATTACTCTAATTTTATCCCAGAATAATGATTCTAATATTTCAAGAGAACTTTTAAACAGTTTTAAAATTGAGTATACTATCTATAATCTGAAGTTCAGTATATTTACTTTCAACATTATCCTGCGATGAATGTATTCACTTTCAACATTATCCTGCGATGAATGTATTCACTTTCAACATTATCCTGCGATGAATGTATTCACTTTCATCATTTTCCTGCAACAAATGTTGAGACGTATTCGATCCTTTGAACTGTATTTGAGTGTCTCATTTGTTATTCTACACGCTTCGATGAAAGAATAGGACGCTCTATTTTGAACGGACTTATCAGCGGGCATAACGACATCACATAACTAAATAAAATAGCAAATGAGCCGTTACAAGAAAAAAAAAACTAGTATGGACTCTGCGTAATGTATCGACCCAGATCAGCTTGCGTAGTCTTCGCAGTCTAATCCGGGCTGACACATTCCGATCCAGGGGGTTATTCCAGGGGAGATTGAGAGTAGTGATACCTGAAATAAAAAATCCAGACGAGGCGAAAAGTGTCTGTCCGGGTTAGCCTGCACGGCATGCTTTAGTCTGGTTCCCGACTTCCTATGATGGTCCTTTACATAGTAATAAGGGTAAGGAACTCCAGACTAGGCATGCTTAGGCTGATCCGTGTCGATACTGAACGCAGAGTATACAATGTACGTTTTCTCGTGGAACGGCTCAAATCATTTCTACAGGTTGCGATTGTGGGTTTATGCAAGTTTGCCATAAAATTGATAAGAGTTTAAAGCCGCTTTCAGCTGTATTTCCGTTATACCGCGGTGATGTGTTTTATATAACCTGTACACAACACTAATTTTTCCCAGGCCAAAGGACCTTTTTTCCACGTCTATGATTTAAAATAGAGGTGAAGGACAATTGCATTCGTCAATTATCGGTAAAAATGAATGCCGATTTCAAAATTACGACCAAGTCGTATTTATATGATATGTGGGTATGTGTGTAAATGTATGTATATATGTATGTACATATATGTGTATGTCCATTGTGGCATATAACTGTATATAATATCATTTTCAACGCCGATGTGCCTGGGTATTCTCTGTGTACTAACGTGTTAGAAAGCACACAAAACACATGTTTCTGTTAAACCAGGAATCGCAAACTTATATGTAATAATGTAGTTGTATGTATTTTCCTTTTGTATACTTCGGTTGCCCGCTTCGCTTCAAATTTGATGAAGTATGAAAACTACTACTCCGTATTGGCAAAGTAACTGTAAATTGCATGAAAAAGGTTTAATTAAGTATGCTGAATTAAACTTCATAAAACTGCATTGTCTGTCTCCCTATCTCTCTCTGTATGTATGCATGTCTGTCTGTCTGTCTGTCTGTCTGTCTGTCTCTCTCTGTCTCTCCCTCCCTCTCTCTATATTTAGATGGTTATAAAATAAGAGTTTATAAAATCGCATTCAATATCCTCGCGTACGACGTTCAAAATAGAAGTAACTACGCATACTACACTTTTCGCCTCCTGTGGATTCATTACTCTTTACCTCTTTCCTCCTGAGACGGAATGTGTCGGCCCGGATCAGTCTGCGCGGACTGATCAGGGTCGATATATTATGCAGAGGCCTTACTGTTGGTTTTCTCGCGGCACGGCTCATTTCATCTTTATGAATTATGTAGGGTATTGATGGATATTACTTTATTCTTTGTGTTTGTATTTTCCAGACTCTGAGGTAATAAAACAACTTTGCATGTGCAATTGATCTTAACGAATGTCGATATATGCTGGATTTATGATATGGCTGTCAGAAGCGTTAAGGTATGTAATAGGGTTTCTTTTAAACACAAAGTATGAAAATAGTTTGATTGGGTTTTAAAATAATGTTCATTAACATGCATTCTGATTAAACTGCATCCAACATGTCTTCATAAAATTGCACTTTGAAAGATGTAATATGAAAGCGATTTAATATTGAAAAAGGTCAAGACCCCTAAAATGTAGCCTACTACATATTTATAAAGGATTTTTGCAATGATAGTGTCCGAACTCACAATGTCTTAATATCCTTACATACTTTCAATTTTGATTAAGTTTAACTCGACATCTTAACTTACAAGGTTTAAGACTAGCATAAGAATCTTGGAAATTCTAAAAAACCAGCAAATCGGTAGGAAAACACATCTTAAGGTAATAATTACATGTGAGGAAAAGCCCTGCGCACCCATGCTAAAGATCCTAATAGAAACAGCTTTACAGAAGATTCTCGGAATCTTCCTTGATTTATTGACGATCTGTGCTTGTCAGATTGGACTGTGCACTGGCTGATCTGAATCTACACTGTTCACAAATGCCTTGACGGCTGGTTTTTCGAAAGACGTCGATCTATTTACCTCTCGCCATGAGACGGGTGTAGCGAAAGTATGAGCCGAATTACGAGAAAACCAACATTATGGCCTCTGCGTAATGTGTCGACCCAGATCAGCCTGCGCAGACTGATCTGGGCCGACACATTCCGTCTCAGGGGATAGAGTAATGATTCCAGAAAAAGAAAATCCATAGGAGGCGAACAGACGCAGTTTGATGCGTTTGCAGCAGGCATTTACTAAAAGCATTGTAACAAAGGGAGAAATTGCTCAATAACTTCATTGACAAACCGTTTTTATGCGTATATTGTCATGCCAAGCTTTCAGGAAGTGTAAATTTTGAATGTTTTTGTGCTGCCCTCTGTTTTTTCAAAATGGACAATTTTTCTTGATTGTTCAGGGATCAGTTAAATACCTTTCAAAACAAGCTAAACAGTATGCACATTATACAAAGTAAACGTACACAATGTAAAGTTTTAATCCATGCAGTTGTATACATAATTTAGAAACTTAAGTTAGACATAAGGATCTTAAATGTTTCTAATAGATATTTGGTAAACGAGTAGCTTTAAGCGGGTAACTCAAAACTCTTCTGAGAAAATCCCTGCAATGAAAAATACGGAAATACGGCTGTGGTGCATCGTCAACATTTTCCCTTGTTAACACTCTACAGGCTACATTTTGCATCGGATCTTAATGAAAGTTTATCAGAACATTCATCTCCGTCAAATCTTGGACAACTGGGCCATTTGAGGTCAAAACTAGGTCGCTAGGTCAAATTGAAGGAAAATCTTGTTAACACTCTAGAGGCCACATTTTCAACTTGAGCATGTTGAAACTTTATCAGAATGTTTGTCTTGATGATGTAAGTCAAGTTCGAACATGAGTCATGTCGGGTCAAAAAGTAGGTCACTAGCTCAAATTGAAGAAAAAGCTTGTTAACACTCTAGAGGCCGCATTTTTTTTTACTAAGACAGCATGAAATTTGGTCAGAATGTTTGTATTAATGATTTCTAGGTCAAGTTTAAACCTGCGTCATATTGGGTCAGAAACTAGGTCACTAGGCCAAATCGAAGGAAACTCTTGTTAACACGGTAGAAGCCGCATATTTTACTAAGGCAGCTTGTAATTTTGTCAGAATGTTTATCTAAATAATATCTAGGCCGAGTTCGAATATGGGTCAAGCCGGGTCAAAAACTAGGTCACTATGCCAAATTGAATGGAAATCTTGTTAAGACTTTGGAGGCCTTATTTCCAACTTGAGCATGTATATACTTTATCAGAATGTTTGTCTTGATGATATGTAGGTCAAGTTCGAACATGGTTATGATGCGTCAAAAAGTAGGTCAAATTGAAGGAAAAGCTTGTTAACACTCTAGAGGTCGCAATTTTTGCTTCAGCAGTCTGAAATTTTGTCAGAATGTTTGTATTAATGATATCTAGGTCAAGTTTGAAGATGACCATTGGGTCAGAAACTAGGTCTAGCATCTTTTTTGGCTACAGTAGCTTAAATTTGGTCAGAATTATATCTAAATGATATCTAGGTCAAGTTTGAATATCAGTTATGCCGAGTTAAAAACTAGGTCACTAAGCCAAATTGAAGGAAAATAGTGTTTACACTCTGGATACTGCATTTTTAGCTTGAGCACATGCATATATACTATTACGTCCCTGTAGCATATCTCGGCAAAAGGAGAAATTAGGTTATTGTGAGCAATTTTAAAATCATTATACAACAATATGCTCATCTCTATTCAATAAAGATACTTTAATTTATAACAGTGGTTATTTTAGGTCTGTTTTTTATTAAGATTCTATATTTTCAAGTCGTCTGCTGCAGTTTCTTTGTATGTGGAAAAGAGTTCACACAAACTCATAACGCAATGTTTTAATGTCATGTGGGGTATATTGGTGTGTGAAAGCCGAGAAAAAACATGTGTAATTGAACTTAAGACTCAGTTGTCAACGTTTTATTGGTGTCTTCAATACCCCTAAAATATAATAGTAAAAGCACGGCCGAACTTTATCAGAATGTTTTTCTTGCTGATATCTATGTCAAGTTCTAACATGGGTCATGTTGGGTTAAAAAGTAGGTCACAATGTCAAATTGCAGGAAAATCTTGTTAACACTCTAGAGCCAACATCCCCCGCATTTGGATACTTTCAGTACTTTGATTAACTTTAGTCAATTAATATAATTGAAGATATTGTAAAACAGTTGTAAAACAGTTTTGTCTAAATGTTATCAATGTTGTCTGCTGCAGATTTCATATGTGTGGGGAAGGGTTAAACGAGAAAACCAACATTATGGACTCTGCGTATTGTATCGACCCAGATCAGCCTGCGCAGTCCTCGCAGGCTAATTCGGGCCGACATATTCGGTCTCAGTGGGATAGAGAAATCATTCCTGAAACAGAAAACCCATAGGAGGCGAACAAATGTCTGCCCCGATTAGCCTGCGCGGCATACTAAGGTTGATCCGGGTAGATATTTAACGCAGAGTCCACAATGTTGGTTTTCGCGCGGGACGGCTCTTAGAATTCTCATTGTCCAAATGCACTTTACCATCTCCCATCCCCATCGCAGACGCAGTTTACTGCGTTTGCAGAAGGCATTTATTAAAAGCATTGTGGCAAAGGGAGAAATTGCTCATGATGAGCAATATTTTCATTGCCAAACCGATTTTAACTTTATTCAATTAATATTATTGAAGGAATTGTAAATAAGTTTTGTATAAATGTTTTCAATGTCGTCTGCTGCTAATTTGATTTGTGTGGGGAAGGGTTAAACGACGAGAAATGAGCCGTTCCACGAGGAAACCAACATGATGGACTCTGCGTAAAGTATCGACCAGATCAGCCTACGCAATCCGCGCAGTGGACTAGAGGTATAGAGTATGGCATCTCCGTAATGCATCGACCCAGATCAGCCTGCGCAGTCCGCGCAGACTGATCCGGGCCGACACATTCCGTCTCAGGGGGATAGAGTAACGAGTCCTCAAACAGAAAACCCACAGGAGGTGAAAAGTGTCTGTCCGGGTAAGCCTTCGCGGCATGCTTAGGCCGATCCGGGTCGATACTTTACGCAGAATCCACAATGTTGGTTTTCTCGCGGAACGGCTCAAATATACATGTTTATAACTTGCTACGATAATAGTGTAGGACGACGGCTATTTTATTTCCCGGTTTTACATTCTCAGACAAGGATGGTACCTTTTATCTTCGCGGCGGCGAGATACTGACCTTATGAGGATTTATAGTCAGTGACAAATGTTCAACAGAATACATCCTACTGAAATCGTCTTCATGTCACATAGCATATAACTAGATAAGGCGTGTATTTCATCCATTTAACCCTTTCCCGCATACGACAAATCTGCAGCAGACGACTTTGAACATCTAGAATTCTTTTGGAAAATCTTTGAAAAAGAAAGTATGATTACTGAAAAGAGTTGAAAACGTTGTGGCAAAAGGAGAAATTGCTCGTTTGAGCAATTTCTCTTTTTGTCACGATGTTTTCAAAATACGTCTGTTGCAGATGCGTCAACATGCGTCTATAGGTGGGACAGGGTTAAGTCATGATTTATCTCCCAAAGCTTATGTTGTGTGTACTCAAAAGAAGCGCCTTAGTGAGATAATTATATCGAGTACTAAACAATATGGTTTAAAGGATACTGATCAGACTTTGTGTTGGGTTAGGCTGATCTGGCGGCAAAGGCTAGACGATAGACGTGTGTGTAGTGGTGGAAGTATAGATAACGTGGGAAAGCGACAGACGTCGGTTAACCGTTTACCTGATAGTACAATTTTAAAATGATCTACTTTGCGAATTTAGACGAAATGTTTCATCTCGATTTAATAACGAGTGGAAATCATTGTGGCAAAAGAATGTGTTACTCGGTTCAATCGTTTTACTTTTTTCCCATTATGTTTTCAATATTTGTCTGTTTCAAAGGTGTCAAATGACGTCTGTATCAGGGATAACAATTGTTACTACTTTATTGAGTTCAGCCTTCACGTCTTGGTGTAAGAAAACATGTATTGTCTTATTATTTAGCTACTCGAATGAATGCATAATTCATAGAATTGATAGATTGCTGAGTATACTTTTTTAAATTTCGATGACAAGGTATTAATTCTGTATGCATTTTACAATGATCATGCGGGGACATTTGTATTAAGTTTGACTGTTTAAGCAAAATTGTTCTAGTTGTTTTAGAAAAGAAGCTAGTGTTGGTATACATTGGGAATAGGATGATCCAGAATATGTCGTACTCATACTTTGTGAATTTAATGTTGCCCTAAAGTGCCATTTCAAGTGTAGAACCTAGTTAGTCATGTTTCATTTCATATATGAGCCGTTCCACGAGAAAACCAACATGGTGGACTCTGCATAAAGTATCGACCCGGATCATCATAAGCATGCCGCACAAACTAACCCAGACAGACACTTTTCGCCTCCTGTGGATTTTCTGTTAAAGGAATCATAACTCTACCTCTATCCCCCTGAGACGGAATGTGTCGACCCGGATTAGCCTGTGCGGATTGCGTCTGTGTCTATACATTGCGCAGAGTCCATAATGTTGGATTTCTATAGGAACGGCTCATATGTGCTTTAGTTGTCTATATAGAATATATTTTTAGTTCTCACAGAGCTCTAGATAAGAAGAGTATTTCACATCCAAACACCCGTACAAGACCCTCAAACCCTATGGTGCGGATGCTCAAATTAATCGTTTCAGAAATACGAATCTGTTGAGTACCCACAACACAGGGGTTAGTTGGTAAATAAGAGATCTTTTTTGAAAAAGACCAGTATACTCCTTCTTATCTAGTCCTGTGGTTCTCAGATATGCTATGCATTGCGTTTTATCCTATTAGTATGTGATATTATCAAATTGTATATGATTAGCTAAATCTCTAACTTGCCTCTCTACGGCATGCAGCCAGCACCAATGACCAACATGGAACTAAGAGTTTACTTCTTGTTGAGTTATTCATTGGTGCTGATTTGCATGTTATGGACATACCGTAAAAGGAGATTTGTTGAGGGCTAAGTAATCATGTAATATATATCCTTATCGAAATAAAACATAGTTCTTACAGGTGTGTGCCTAAACGAATAGAACAGTCAATACTTGTCCCTTATCTTTCATCACGGAATATACTAATCACGTGACATTACTCTTACTCGTGGCAATGGATTAACAAATCATTGTGATTATACACTGCAGCCTTCTATGATTTAAATAATTTAATTTTCGTTTCAGAATATCAATAATTAAGACGCATGTCTGAGGGTGAATCGAATTCAAAGAAGCCATGAAACACGTAGATTGGTAAACCAGACAGAGCTATGAAATCAGGATGTGACATAAACATACAGAAATCCTCGTCACACAGTGCTTTTCAATCGAATAAAGCGGATGTATTTACTGTGACATGCCTTTAAGGCAAGGTCAACATATTTTATATTATTCCATATGTCCTGAACTCATATAACACTTTCATTTTTGTTAATCAAATTCAATATTTAATGTTAAGACATGCATCTGTTCCGGTTATTACGTCGACGGTTTGCACTGCGGTATATGTTTGTGATCTTGGTGATTTCGTTAGTAGCAGTTTCATTCCACCTGTCTGTCTGGTCAAACCAGGCTGCTGTAATCCTTGAGAAAGGGCCTGCCTTTATGCAACGCCATTTTGGATCTGGACTTAAGATTCCATGGCGGAATGGGACAAACAATGATACCTTCCGTATTGCACAAGGTTGGAGAGAATATCAGAGAAATCCAAATTTTAAAACGGGTAATAAATTAATAGACGAATATGGTTTAAATGATGATTCTAAAAGTGGAGAAAATGGAAGGGGTGTGTCATTTTCCGGCAAAGAGAAAGAAAAAGTGGACAGACTCATGGAGGAATACCACTTAAATGTGTACGCTAGTGATCTCATACCATTAAACAGAAAGGTGCCGGATTCTAGATTCAGCGGGTACGTAGTTGGTTTGATGCTTTTATAACAGTGTTTATTCTTCTTCAGGACAAATGCCATTATAACCTTCTTCTTCTGCTGCTTCATGACCGATGTCATTATAACCATCTTCTTCATGACCGATGTCTTTATAACCTTATTCTTCTTTAAATACCATTTGTTCATCTACCTGAAAAAGACCAAACGCGCCCCTTTCGATATAAATTAGTCTGTCTTAAAAACACGGATTGAGCATTACCATTGTCTAGTCAATTATTTCTTAATTCGATATTTGAGCATATAGAAGGGCGGTATACCTTTCGATCAACTATAGTCTTTTCAGGGTATAAATATGTGAACATGTATTTATTGAATTTTTTCCTACGTCATAACTGATGACAGCAAAACAAATTCCAAATATATAAAAGTCCTGCAACAAACATGAATTTACGATATCATCGTCCAGTCAACACGTTTTAGAATCGAAATTTAGGAACATAGTATGCTGTTTAATTTTCGTTTACAAACATTATACGAGTTTCCGTAAATAGACGGCACCTATAGATATGTTAATGTCCTGGTTGTGGTTGGTTGACGATACCAGTGTTTGCAAATCAATATCTATTTTGTTGACTTGCTAGTTATCCTGTCAGACAATATAATATTCTATATGCCACATACTTTATTTGTCAAGTAGAAGAAGAATTATGCGTAATTATGTTTCTCGTCTACCCCAACTTTGACTAAAAAGAAAAACTTTAACGTTGAGCTAAACACAATTGTTAAAAGTTACAAAGTTGAAAATACAAAATATAAAAAACAGCCAAAAGAATCCAAACATAATAATAATAATAATAATAATAAAATCTTTATTTAACGAAGGTTGCACATTAAGTAATATAACAAATGAATTGCATATGACTTATCTGCCATGTGGCCTTCAAATAGAAACTACATTTCAATTTGAATAAGGTGAATGTTAGTATGATACTATGATACAATGTACTTAAGATGGTGAATGATAGATGAGAACATGAAATGATAAAACAGTAGGCAGACACAAATGAACTGTTATGTTTGCTTTTATGCAAATATAAACATTGATATTCAACATGTTATTGAATTAAGTTGTTATTGGGATAGGGTCTTATTTTTCTTGTAGTAAGTGATATTTCACTCTATGTTTGAAAGTTTTATTGTTGCTGATATTGCGAATTTCCAATGGTAATTCATTCCAAACACGCATTCCATAGAAGGTAAATGTATTTTTTTGCCGTAGTTAGTGCGAGGTATATAGGGTAGAGTAAGATCATTGTTTGTTTGTGATCTCAGAGTATACGATTGGTTTTTAGATATTGTTATTACATCATTCATATAGGACGGCGTCATGTTGTTAATTGTTTTATGAATGAGAACCGCAGCATGGTAACGACATCTTTTGTCAAAATTAAGCCAACCCATTGATTGTAGAATACACTCGGAATTTGATCTTTCGGCTTGGTTTAGAACCAGTCTTGCGGCTCGTTTTTGAAGCTTAATAATTTTTATTGCGTTTTTTCTTTGACAAGTACCCCAAATATGGCAACAATAATCAAGCAGTGGTACAATGTAGGCATTGTAGAACATCGTTTTCATGTCAAAAGTGATGAGGTAAGATATTCGTTTAAGCAATGAAATTTTGGTGTTAATATTTTTTCTGACTTTCGTCACTTGAGTGTTCCATGAGAGTGTTTGGTCAATATAAATCCCTAATATCTTTTGTTCAGTTACATTGTTTAAAGCTACATTATCTATTGTCAATTTAAGTTTACTTGAAGATTTTATTTTGTTGGCTGTTCCAATAAGCATACAGTTCGTTTTCGAGGGATTGATCGCCATGTTGTTAACTTTACACCAATTTCCAATATTGCTCAGTTTTGTTTGCAGCGTGATTTGAATGTCAGATACACTTTTGCCTGATTGATACAATGTTGCGTCGTCGGCATACATATCAATGTTATTGTTTTCACACTCGTAAACAATGTCGTTTATATAAATTAAAAAAAGCAGCGGTCCGAGGATCGATCCTTGAGGCACGCCAGATTGTATAAGGAGTTCATCAGATCTGTTGTTTTCTACTACGACACTTTGTTTTCGATTCTTTAAGTAAGAATTAAAAAGTCTTAATGCTGATTCATTAAAATGATAAAGTTTAAGTTTGTGGAGTAAAATTGTATGATCAACTAAATCAAAGGCTTTACGGAGGTCCAGGTACACACTGCCGATGAGTTTTCCTTCGTCTTTATCTTTCATCCAAGAATCTATTAACCTTGTCAGTGCTGTAACACAAGAATAGTCTTTTCGGAAACCGGACTGATATTTATGTATTATATCATTTTTTTTTTAAATATTCATGCATATGATTAGCAATGTGTCTTTCAAAGATTTTTGACAATGTTGGCAATATGGAAATAGGCCGATAGTTTGCCGGGTCTTCACGAGTACCAGATTTAAAGAGAGGAATAACTTTCGCTTGTTTTAATTTATCAGGAAAAGTCCCACTTGCAATACTGTTATTAATGATTGACGTTATACTCGAAATCACTGTATCACCGCAATACTTAATTATTTTTGGACTTATTCCATCAATTCCTGTTGATTTATTAATGTTCAACTTGTTAATTATTAATTTAACTTCATGTGTCGAAATAAATGGAATTTCAAAAATATTGTTTGCAAGTTTTTCGTCAAGCTTTTTTTGTAATTTTACAAATGTATTTGGTGAAAAATCGGTTAATTTAACTAAGGATGAAATATTCACAAAATATGTATTCAATTCATTAATAATGCGCAAGTCTGTTGTTAGAACTTCAGAGTTTTTCTTTAACGTACGCGGAAGCTGAACAGTTCTAGATTGGTTTAAATTTGAAATATATTTAAGATTTTTCCACAAGTATTTGACGTCTTTATTCTCCTGAATTGCTTTGTTGAAAAAATTTCTTTTATGTCTTTTTATTGTAGCCGTTACCTTATTTCTAAGTATTTTATACTGTTCAAAGTTACCATCCTGATGGAATTTATTGCGTTGAAAAATCATGGACTTAATTTCATCACAAAACCAACCTGGTTGTGTGTCATATTTAATTCGCTTAGTTTTCACTGGTGCTATATCAGATAATACTGTATTAAGTATGTGGTAAAGCAAATTCAGCGCCTCATTTGGATCGCTCAATATCTCAACAGTATGTATTGACAATTGGAGAATTCTTTCTTTGAATACGCTTATATCAAACTGTTTAAAAGATCTGTACTGCATATACTTATGCAAACTTTTTGAAAGCGACATGGTGCTCGTATGTGTAAAACTTATCGGATAATGATCGCTAAGCGACAGCGGTGAAACAAATACTTCATTTATGTTAGTGACGTAACATGATGGTGTATAAATATGATCTATTATTTTTTCTGAGTATTTAGTTACACGCGTTGAAGATTCAACAAGTTGCACGAAATTAAATTTTGAAACTAAGTCGACCCATTTAGTGTTATTAAAGTGTTTATCCGTATTCGCAGATAAATAATTAATATTAAAATCGCCAAGTATGTAATATTCCGACCGCCATAAATCGACTCTATCTAGTTGCGCTTCGTATAAATCGATCCAAGTCTGTCCTGCGTTAGGAGGTCGATAAACAAAGTTTAATAAAAACGCTTTACTGTTTGTGCTATTAATCTGAATCCACACGGATTCTATATCATCGTTTTCATATTCTAGACAACGCTTGTACGATAATTTATTTGACATATAAACAATGATACCGCCACCCTTTTTCTTACCGACACGATCTTTTCGTTCAAACGTAAAATAATTAATTTTCAAACAGTTGTCATCGATGTTTTCATGCAAAAACGTTTCGCATAAACCTAGTATATCCGGGGAATTCACGTTAGATAGCATTAATTTAATTTCGTCAAGTTTGGGCATTAAATGATAAATATTCAGATTAGAAATATGAGTACCTTTCTTACTGTATTTAAATGAAGTATTACTATAACAAGTGCTTTGACTGATTGCTGAATCATTTAAAGTCATACTAGGTGGTTGTTGGTGTGTTTTATTTACGAGATCGGTAGAATACGTTTCATGTAAAGGCGTTGTTTTTTCATCACAGTTAATTTTGGTTCTGAGGGCTAGAGTAACATCCTTAGGTCTATGTATGAAATTGCAATTATTCAAAGTACTGCAATGATCTTGTTCTTCACCCATTATACATACACAGTTTACCTCGTTACACTCAGTACATATATTTTGTAGTGTCCTATATAGATTTACGTTTA
This sequence comes from Serripes groenlandicus, assembly GCA_031761405.1. Classification (NCBI taxonomy): domain Eukaryota; kingdom Metazoa; phylum Mollusca; class Bivalvia; order Cardiida; family Cardiidae; genus Serripes; species Serripes groenlandicus. The sequence goes on along the minus strand of JASEVX010000002.1, from coordinate 86,790,441 downwards.
AATAGTGCGTGTGTCTGCCGGTTTCGTCCTATTGTCTGTATGCGTTCCCGTTTCTTCTTCCGTATGAAGAAGCAGCACTACTATTTCCAGGCGATATCTGGAACGGCCGAGATCGTCGATTAACTGGCGTGAAGTAGTCTCCGTGCCCACTGTCCGAGCGCAGGCCTCTATCATCTGCATAATGTCGAACGCGGTACTGTCTTCCAGCGTAAGCGCCGAATGTTGTCGCCTGTTGTCGTGGAGTCTCGTCATTTTTGGGCCTTTTTACAATATGCAGTTTCTTGTTAACGGTGAACACAAGAGTTTTTGTTCCGAGTAAATTTAAATGAATGCCGTCGTTGTTGTAGAAGTGTCTCACTGTGGTACCGTCTCCGTATACAAATGCATTATGACACTCGATCAGTACTGCACCAGTTTCGCGACATACTTCACGAATTTCGTTGTTGTATGGCCTGACATCAACATCTTGCCTTGGGCAAATGGTGCATAGGTACACGCAACACTGTTTACGTTGAAGTGACAACGTCGTGTCTCTAATTTCCGCTCGTAACGTCACGCTCGACTTTCCGTTGCTGACGTCATTTCCGCCAATGTACAAAACAACGTTTGAATATTTATGTGTACCAACTTCCGACAATCTTTCATTTAAAAGATTAATAGTTGCCCCACTACCTGAGTTAATGTCAGTTTTGTTGTTCAGTCCCCGTCTTTGTATTCCTTTAAATACAGAGTCCCCGATCAAAAAAGTCCTGTCCCCTTTTACCTCCACGTTTGGTGTTTTCTGTGCCTGTATGGTATTAACAGTTTTCGGCGGTGATGCTGGTTTTTTCCGGGACCTCTCTATTGTGGATTTTACTGCATCGGTCACCGACTGAATTCGTCTGGATAATGACTCACCGAGTTTATCTACACCTTCCTTCACATTTTGCGTAGTGTGCGAAATATCATCCAGGTCCGCTGATGTTTGCCTATCTACCACGGAAACAAGTTTCTTCACACCTTCAATCGTATCTCTTACCGAAGAGAACTGCATGCTTGTGTTTTTAATATGGGAATCTAACTTGCTGTGTAAGTCATTAATGTTGTTATTCATTTTCTGTAGCAGTACCATTATGGAGTTTGGTTCCAATTTGTCAGCGGGAGGTTGGTTATCATTCGATTCAGGCTCCTCTGATGTATCAGTCAACATTTCTGTTGTTATTTCTGTCGGTTGCGTTGGGTTTGATCGTTGAATCTTATAGTCAATTAGCAATCGTCTAATCTGTGCGTTCATATCTGCTGCGTTGGTTTTGTTGTAAGTCAGATGTCGGGAAACGATTGCCATTAGCTCAATGAAGTCTATGGTCATGAACTGGTCCACATTTCTGCCATTGACAAGACATGATGACTTTGTGTGGTAAAAGTTGATTGTGTAGAGAGGGGATTTCCCACTATAAATTTTATACTTCATTTCCACGTTGTTTCCCTTTTTGTCTTGAACCGGGATTTTCTGGTAGTGGAAATCTGTCCTTCCAGATTCTGACGTGAAAAACGTTTCAGCCGAGACCCTCAATAACTCGTATACCGCCGTGCTAAATTTTAGCCGTATTCCTCCACCCGTATAAAACACATCGATGTCTCTTTTTTCTGTTGCTCCCAACTTCTTATTTATGGCTTTCATTTCATTCAAGCTGTAAGTCTTCTTTTCTACATTACTTGGGATGTCCACAGGCAAACATATGACCCTAAAACGCGTTTGATATAATAAAGTACTTTATATATAAGATGTGTGTTCAACATTTGAAATCATTCTAACAAACAAGAGGGCCACGAGGCCCGTGAATCGATCACCTGAGAATGGGCTATTTAAGCTGCTAAAGTAAAAAAAAAAGCGATCTCTATAGTGCTTACAAGATTGTTCTTCAATTTATCTCCATATTCGAATTTAGCCTAGATATCACGAAGACAAATATTATGTCAAAGTTTCAACATGCTCAAGCCAAAAATGCAGCTTTCATTAAACAGGATTGTTCTTCAATTTAGCCGAGTGACCTACTTTTTAACAGACATGACCAATATTTAAACTTGGCCTACAAATCATAAAGACAAACATTCTGATGAAGTTTCAACATGCTCAAATAAAAAATGCAGCATCCAGAGTGTTAACAAGAGTTCCCTTCCATTTGGCCTAGTGACCTAGTTTCTGACCCAAAATAACCCATATTCGAACTTGATCTAGATACAATTCAGAAAAATGTTTTGACAACATTTTAAGCTGCTGAAGCAAAATATGCGGCTTCTACAGTGTAAACAAGATTTCCCTTCAATTTGGTATTGTGCCCTAGTTACTCACCAAATATGACCCATATTCGAGCTTGACCTAGATATTATTAAGACAAACATTCTGATAAAGCTGCTGAAGCAAGAATCGCGATCTCTAAGTGTTAACAAGATTGTCTTTTAATTTGACCTAGTGACCTACTTTCTGACCCGACATGACCCATGTTCGGACTTAAACTACATATCAAGGCAACCATTCTGATAAAGTTTCAACCTTTAAATGCACCATCCAGAGTGTTAACAAGACTTTCCTCAATTTGGCCTATTGACCTAGTTTCTGACCCAATATGGCCCAGTTTCGAACGTGACCTAGATATCATTTAGACAAACGTTTTGAAAATATTTCAAGGTGCTGAAACAAAAAATGCAGCCTCCGGAGTGTTAACATGATTTTCTTTCTTTTTTGCTTAGTGACTTAGTGTTTGATCTGGCTTAACCTATATTCGTACTTGGCCTAGATATCACTAAGACAAACATTCTGACAAAGTTTCAACATGCTCAAGTTTAAAATGCGGCTTTTAGAGTGTTAACAAGATTTTCTTTTAATTTGATCTAGTGACCTATTTTGTGACCCTAAATGACCCAGTTTCGAACTTGACCCAGATTCGATGGAGATGTATGTTCTGATAAACTTTCATGATGTTGCCTCTAGAGTGTTAACAAGCAATGTTGACGACGAACGCCGGACAAAAGGCGACCACAATAACTCACGTCGTGCTCTGGTGATCTAAAAATGAAGATGTAATGCCCAATTCTCAAAATCCACTAAACACCACAACCATTAATGTTTTTTACCCCCAAAATAAGGTCACACTTAGCATCGTCAGCATACAATGTGAATACGATGCAACTATGGACATAGTTTGAAAGCCCCCGCACAAGTACTTCTTGAGGAAAAGCAAACAAAACACAACTTTAAAGGTGCTGATGATATCCAATGTTGAAACTTCTGCAAGTATTGCTAATAGTGACAACTAAATAAATTATAAATAGTTCAACCTTATTTTGGCAGTAAATCTTGAAAAACAGTCAATTGAAAGTCATACAAATATATAAATTTAGCTATCTAGATTGTACTGAAAAGTGAAATGATTAATCTAATTTTATCCCAGAATTATGATACCGAAATTTCAAGACAATTATGAACAGTTTTAAATATTTAATTATACAAAACTTGCGATCAGCAGCCATCCAAGGGACATGATGAAACTGGCTGCTTAAGACAGGTGGCTGCTTATCACAAGTTTCATGACTTGGTCGGATTTGTTCAAGTCAGTTGGCATAATATTACATATGTAACTGTTAGGAATAGTCATTACATTACAAATAGTAAATTGTCTTTATAAACTTTTATTTAAACATTGTTATGAAGATTGGTAGCTTTTTTCTATCAAATATTTCATTGTGCTATCTATTATTTAGTTTAAACCGACGTTTACAACTAACGTGACTATCAACTATTTTTTTACTTCACTTTGAAATTCACCGAATAACATATCCGGAAAAAATAGCGTCCGAATCTACGTCTACTTCTTGCAGAAAGTTTTACTCAATAATCTTTAGATTTAAAATGGAAATGGCAATATAAATTTACTGTCTTTCGGTCTAAATCGCTCATAAATGTCTTTTTCAATTTATCAATTTTGCCCGACATCGTAAACAGAAAATAAACCAAAATCGCAACTTCTTGTTAATGAATCATACAACTATCATTCGGCACACGTCGGCTGTTTTCGGTAACCTAGATCTTACATGTAAACAGATTACGCGTATGAAAAAGCCGATAATGTGATTGTCACAGTATGCTTTATTACCTGTATGTATTAAACACCGATCATTTAACACCTTGCAAATCCAAGTCGTGTGTTGGTTGATTGACCGTTGAACACAATAAGATTACAGTTAATCTCGACCAATTAGTGTGGCCGCTGGCCGCGTTTCAAAGGGGACCGCTGATCAAGGCAGTTTATAGAGTATAATTGGTTGGGAGGGTTTTAAAGTGACCGTTTAACGCCGGTGACCTCTGATCGCATGTGACCGCTCACACAAGTTTGACTGTACTATCTATACTCCGGAATTCAGCAGCTTTAAAGTTGATGTTTGAGGCCGCCGCCGCCTCCAGAAAAGCAACACTTTAGTCTCGCTTTCGCAACTTCGTCGCGGCGAGACAAATACTGCCTTCAATGATCCGGATACCTTCAAGAAATGTGCAATTCACTTAGTGACAGAGATCAATGACGTACTGTGTTGTACTGACCTAAATAGATAATAAATTATGACATACCAATATGACGTCACCAATATCAAAAGTCCCTGATTGCAGCACAGGGACCTGCTCCTCTAAATATAGATATTACCCTAAATATGCATAGATACATATCTATGCATATTTAGGGTAATATCTATTTTTAGAGGAGCAAGTCCCTGTGATTGCAGCAAATACAACCCGACTACTCCCTATGAGTCATTTATTTCGTTCATAGTTATATATTCTGGAATTTGCTTAACAACATTCATTTTACCAAAGCATTTTTTTAATTATCAATTTATATCAAGTTCTTACCAAATACATACATTTGCGAATATTTGAAAAAAGAAACTTTTTGTAACCATGGTAACTCATTAAAAAGCCATTATCCCTGCAACATTTTTAAATAATTTGTTAGAATAGTTAATAATACCCATGGAACTATTATTTTAAACCCAATAGTCGGCAATAGTTTTAGAAACATTAAAACAATTTATTATTTTGGCAACATTTGAAAAATGATACTTTTTGTAGCCATGGTAACAGATTTAAGGGGCACTGTTCACCATAGCTTTTTCACATTTTGTGTTAGAAGAGGTGTTGATGTTCATGAATCAATTATTCATTTTTGTTCATAAGGTCGCATTTAAATTAATAACCCTTTAAAAAATGTTTTTTTTCGGTTTGGGAGCGAATTGTACAAATTGTACAAATTGATACCCAAATATATTTTGTATTTTGTTTCATTTCCTTTATCAAATGATGACTTTTGATAGAAAATATGAATTTCTGCAAACAATTCTTCATTTATGCAGTAAAATGATTGGAAAATTTAGTAATTTTCCTTTTTAAATCATAACGATTCAGTCTAATGAAAAAAGTGAGCCGGTTGCTATGAAAATCAAAGCCCATAACAGTCTTTTTTTTCCCCATTTTTGGTTTATTTCATCAAGTGCCACAATCCCTATATGGGAATGCAAATGCTTACAGAGAATGGCTATAAAGAGGCCTTCACATTATCATGTTTGAGCGTGAAGACCTTTTGTCAATCACCTAAATATCAATTTGTAAAAAACTTTTGCCAATTACGAGTTCCTTACCCTATATAGAGTCTAGCTAGAAGCAGTTTTTTGCCATATTTCTGTATAAATGTTCATAAAGGCGGATTGTGGCATTAACAGTTAGGGATATATATCAACCTTGTTGGTGATCATATGTGCCGCTTTATGTAAACCCTCTTCCACATTTAAGACACTGCAGCATACGACTATGAAAACAGCTAGGTTCAAGAATTGTAAACAATTTTTTGTGAAGTAAGAATTTGAGTTACAGTGATATTGAGAATTATATTGAATATATGGGTCCCAATGTTCCTTGTGAAAGGGAACAACAACAATGGTCCGCTTAAACGAATCAAGAAGAAATACTTCCAATCGAAAGTCTTGATTATTGCCATCGCATTAGAAAATGCGCACAAAAAAACAAGTCAAGACAATTAAATCAAAAGAACTATGAAGAAAAGCCGTTTCCTAAATAGTAATGGACCATGTATGAACTCAACTTGTCGGCTTCGTGAAAATATACAAAAACAGAGGTAAAACAACATGTAATGCGATTGTAAAAGCATATATGCTTAATCTTAAATGATACATATCTCACACTATGTTAAAAGCGATTGCATGTGAGCCGTTTCTCCTAACAGTATACATGTACAAAGGGCCATTTTGGGTTTATATCGGTCACCTGGGTAAATCAAAGTACTCAGAGTACTGAGAGTCGGGTTAAAATGAAAACCACAAAGATTAAATAACTTCATGGACGTTGAAAGTACAAATAAACATGAATAGTGGTTTGTGAAGGGTTACTCAAATTGATAAGGGTCATTGTTCTGTTAATTTTGTATGATTTAGACACTTACTGCAATCAACATGAAATAGAAACTTAAACAAAAGCAGCAACAGTGTTTAAAAAACCCTAACAATTTGCCAAATTTATCTTTTTTTTTAATTCATATGATCCGGTTTCCGACAAGCAAATGAGTTAATACAAACACATGGGCTTACAATAATTCGGGAATATCGGATGATACTTGTGATTTCTAGAGTATTTACAAAGATGTCTAAGACGCTTTCTTGTGACATACATTTTATCCCCAAAGTCCCAAATAAAAATATTTTATCAATATTTGACAGAAACAACATTTGATGGAGAAGTAAGTTCTTTTGGACTTTCATGAAGTTTGGAGGAATTTGGACGATTGCATGAAAGATGCGGCCTCTAATGTGTTAAAAATGTTTTCTAAATTTAGTATAGTGATCTAGTGTTTGACCCCATGTGACCCAGTTTCGGACCTGATAGAAATATTATAATAATGAATGTTCAGATGAACATTCATGTGGCTTAAATGAATGATTTGACATCTAGAGAGTTCAACAAAAATCTCGATGGACACAGGGTGGTCAGAAGAGCTGACATTAAGCAAATCGTGCTCCGGTGAGCTCTTATGATTAGCTATTTATATTTACCGTTTACAAGTTAGAAAAATGTCAAAAAAGCAAATAGGACTATAGCTCCAGCAGCATTTTATAGAATGAGTTTGACACATATTCAGTTAAAGTACACTTAATAACTGCCTTAATTGTCAATATCCATTATTCAAATGATCTAATGTTAAATAGGAAATCTTTAAAAAGCGACACAACGTTTTGTTTAAAATGATTGTATTGCCCTTTGTGAATAAAGTGTTTTTATATAATTGTTCACACGAGGAAGTATACATTATTGACTATTTAATTTTCAGTTGTGCAAGTCGACCATTCCTGCAGACACTGTTGACAGCAAGTATCGTCATACCGTTCCACGACGAATGGCCATCCATTTTACTGCGTACAGTCTATAGTATAGTGAATCGTAGTCCCCGGAAGTGGTTACATGAAATCATTCTTGTGGACGATGGGAGCACGATGGGTAATATAAGTTTAGAGATGAGAACCTATAAGAATGCCTGTTTGTACAAAGAAAACTATGATAAGCTTTATATAGAAAGGATGCGCAAACCGCAAATGCCTTGAAAATACCGTCATACCCGTTATCAACCGACGAGTGTTTAATGGCCACGGGCGGGAAAACTAGGTTCCTACAATGGCCGATTATAACACACTAACAAATCAACGTATAGTATTCATCAATGGCGTATCAACTTTTCAGTATTTAAAAATTTTAATATTGAACTTAGTTATATCCACGCAAGAAAACTGTTCTTGTGAACCTAGTTTCACCATTATAGAAATCAAAGTAAAGTATTCACCAATGGCGTATATGCCTTTCAGCTTGTGAAATTTTCAACGGAGAACTTGTGTATATCTACGCAAGCAGGTCGAACCATTTGACTGCTGGAACACATCTTGTTACACTCTTGTATTTATTATCAAGTCTCAAAGTTTTATGTTGGATTGATCTCATTGGATATTAAAGGTGCTGAACTGCAGATAATAGATCGTATAGTCAAAGTTTTAAAACTGTTCAAAAGTTGTATTGAAATATTAGAATCATAATTCCGGGATAAAATTAGAGTAAAGACTTGCCTCTCCAGTACATTATTCATATCAATATTGATCTTTTTTGCCTCATTTTATTACCCAGTAAGCTAAATTTTGTACATTTTCATTACTTTCATAACTGTTTTTTCAACATTTACTTCCTAAATAGTTTGAACTATTTAGTGCTTACTTTGCAATGAGCAATATTTGCAGAAGTTTTAACATTTCAATTTCGTTTATTTCCACCTGCAGTTCAGCACCTTTAAACCATCTATGAAAAATGGGTATGCTGTTTGGAGATCATTAACCGTTTCCCGATTAATTCATGCAACGGATGACATCAAATTAGATTTTTGCAACAATTATGTAAATGTTCGAAGTAAAATTGTATGGCATTAACGAAGTTTAATGGAGTCAAGTAATTTATATCCATGTTTCGTTTTCAGTGGAGTTAAAATCACAATTAACCGTTTATATTGAAACCCATTTCCCCGTGGGTCTCGTAAAACTAATACGACTGCCAGAGAGAAAAGGACTAATACAAGCACGCTTAATGGGATTCAAGAACACCACCGGAGATGTGATTATATTCTTTGACAGCCACATGGAAGTCAACACTGATTGGTAATTCTCTTTACTGAGACCCTTTTTAACAAAACAAAACAAACTTGCTTTCACACAACAATGCGAGATACTTCGGACTATTCATAAGTTTATTTCGTAAATTCACATAAACATATAATTTGATTTTCAATACGTCAAAATGCACAATGCACTCATTGAATTTAGTTACATTCTCTGTTATTTTATTTATGCAGGTTGGAGCCATTACTAGAAGTAGTATCACGTGACCGAAAGACCATTGCTATGGGCACACTTGACTATATTCAGCAGGATTCAATGGAGTACAAATATTACCATGACTACATGACAAGATATGGTTTCGATTGGAGGCTCGTGTTCTTTGAGACGTTTTTCAGAGAAGACCAATTGGGGAAAACAAAAGAAGATATACGAATGTAATTAGTAATTACATTTTGTACTTATTGGATTTAAATTAACCCTTTCCTTAACACATTGTGACGCATCTTTAGCAAGCGGATTTTGAAAACACTGTGGAAAGGGAGAAATTGCTCATAACGAGCAATTCCTTCATTTACCACAATGTTTTCAACACCATTTAATTTCAATTTTAGAGATTTTTCATATTTTTGCCAATATATGTAAGTTGGAAAGGGTTAAATACTACTTTCAATAGCTTTCTTAAGTCCTGGCTGTAAACCAAACCAATGGTCCCTTGGTTTTGATATGGAAGTCTAAACATGAGGTCTAACAGACGTCTCAATTACAGGTAAACATCATGGACATGGGAAGCAGTACGCTGTCAAGAATGAGTGTAGCCATGATGGTTTTGACACACCATGAAGTGTATTTGATATAATACCATAACTACTTTTAGTTAGATTGTTAAACGTATAACATGCTTTAACATTGATTGCTTTTTAACGCTCCCTGGGATCGCTTTTATTTCGATCAAAAGTAGTTTCGTAAAATAATTAGATTTCTTCATCCATTATCCATTATCATTGTTTCGATTAGAGCGCAACATTCTGTTCTGCTCGATCTTAAAGCGTTCCAACTTCGTTCCAATTACGCTCACGATCCAATCACGTTCCGCTCAGATTGTCAATTCCATGATGTTCTTAACTGTACCTGTTTGAATATATGCCCTTTCGTTTCGTTACAAATGTTCTAAATGGGTATTTCAGATATAACCTACCAAACAACAGGGAAAAGCGCAACTTAAATATAATTTGAAACATGTATATTTTATTTGTTTATTGTGCATGATATTCATATGTTCTATTTCTTTTGTGTTGGAAAATCTTAGTTAATCTCCTATTAATTGGAGGAAATAAATAAATGGTAGTCAATTGACTTTGATTCATCAGAAAGTATGGCTAATTATCATTTTCTAAATGACTTACTGATGATATTTCATTAGTTACTTCTGTTTTATTTCTTGGACGGCAGACTAGTGTTTTCATTATTTAGATCACAAACCTCGATATTTATTACATGTAGCTTAAATTATGGTTCGAATATTATTTGTATAAACAAAGCAAATAATTCGATCAATGTATGGTGTTCAGTAATCGTGTGTCCTTAGATCGACTTTGAACCGTGCTGTAAGGACACGAAAAACCTTAATAACTATAAGAATGAATAAATATAGAAGTATCTTGAATCTGAATATGGCTTCTTGGACAACATTGCAGAGCCATATGGTGCAGCGCAGATGGCCATGTTGATTCGTGTTTATTGCAGCTTTTAACACTTTTTAAATCATATCAAGGCGGCCAGTTCCCATAGGTTTTCTGACTGCCTCACACCAGTTCTCCACACAACAGAATTTCGAGGCAACTGGCTGCTTTTCCACATATACTGTAAGCCAATTGGTGGAGTACGAATGCAGAGTGTCACACTGAATGTTGTCAAACGTCGATCTGGATCGACACTAGTAACAAATGTCCTAATGTTGGCTTTCATAGAACACAGCTCTCCTATTATTTTTTTCAGAGGAACCGTTATGGTCGGTGCAGCATTTGCAATAGACAGGAAGTTTTTTGAAGACATTGGGACATACGATGAAAAAATGAAAGTATGGGGCGGAGAAAATCTGGAACTGGCTTGGCGAGTAAGTATGCCATATTAGTGAGTCCAGAGGCCCAGATAAGGAGGGGTTTAGAGCTATACCCCCGTCAATATCTCTCTTATTATCCAACCAAACCCTATGTGTCGATACTCGTCTTATTTATACAATTCATAGGAGTACCAACAATATAGGGTTAGCGGATAGAATTAGGCTTTTAGAACAAGCAAAAGGCTGGTTATCTAGAGCTCTGAAATTGTTATTGTACTATATTTATCTGCATAAACATGAAATACAGTAGACTGGCGATAACTCGATCATGAGATCAACATTTGGCTTTGGCACGCACAATGTTGCCTGTCAATATTACTATCATTATTTGAATTTCGAAAATAGTAGTGAAAACTAGGATCAGAGCACTGTTTTATTTCCTACAAATTCATACATGTATGCCAACAACTGTGGATATAACAAACACAACCTTTTATCAAATAGATATGGCTCTGCGGAGGAAAACTTGTGCACGTTCCCTGTTCTCATATCGGTCACGTGGCTCGTTCACAACCCTACAGTTTTCCCGGCGGTAGAAATGAGGTAGAGCAATTCAACTATAAACGAGCAGTAGAAGTATGGATGGAACCTCAGCATAAAGAACTTATCTATAACTATTTCCCAAAAATGAAGGTAAATACGCCCCCAACCCCGAACAATAACAATTAATAAAAAGGGAACTTACTTAGATTAGGATCTACCTTTTCATTTCAAAACGATCTTAAACACCATATTATTCGTCTCACTGCGTACAATATCGACCCGGACCAGCCTAAGCATGCAGAGCAGGCTTACCCGGATAGACACTTTCACCTCCTGTGGATTTTCTGTTTCAGGAATCATTACTCTACCCATATCCCCCTACGACGGAATGTATCGGTCCGGATCAGTCTGCGCGGACTGCGCAGGCTGATCTGGGTCGATACATTACGCAGAGGCCATACTGTTGGTTTTCTCGCGGGACGGCTCATATTGGCATGAAATAGCGATAACCACTTCGATGAAATATAGCAATATCATTGGACACCTTATTACATATTATTTAGGATATTCTTTCTTATGTGTATCAACCTAAACCATATAGCTACACTTGCATACTACTGGCCACTATACTGTCCGTCATAAGGCCGGCTAATCGGAATAGCCAGACAAAAAGCCATGTGTCGAGGACAGGCTTCTGGAATAAGTACAATTGAACTCTGTATCTAAATAGTTTACCCGGGTGTATTAAGTGATTTTTAGTTCGACTATTCGAAGAATAAGGGGAGCTATTGTAGTCACCCCGGTGTCGCCGTCGCCGTTGGCGTTGGTTGTTGTGCAAGCTAGCATTTACCCTTATAACTTACATACTTACAACTTCATAGCAAGTTGGTGATGCCTACACAGTTTGGAGTCAGAAGGTCAAAGGTCAAGGTCACTGTAACTTTCTATATAGAAACAGTTCATGGTTAAAGTTTTTGTGCAAGCTAGCATTTACCCTTATAACTAACATACGCCTAGGCATATGATCTTTAAACTTTGTATGTACATTCTTCATAGCAAGTTGGTGATGCCTATATACTTTGGCGTCGGTAGGTCAAAGGTCAAGGTCACTGACCTTCTATATGGAAACAGTTCATGGTTAAAACTTTCGTGCAAGCTAGCATTTACCCTTATAACTAACATACACTTAGGCCTGTGATCTTCAAATTGGTTTTGCCCAGAGAGTTTGGAGTTACTAGGTCAAATGTCAAGGTCACTGTGACCTTTCTGTAAAGAAACAGTTAATGGTTAAAGTTTTTGTGAAAGCTAGCATTTACCCTTATAACTTACATACGCCTAGGCCTATGATCTTCAAACTTGGTATGGACATACATCATAGCAAGTTGAGTTTGGAGTCAATAGGTCAAATGTCAAGTTCACTGTGACCATCAATACAGAAACATTCCTTGCTTTAAAACTACTGATTGCTTAGGCCTATGACCCTGAAACTTAGTTTGGGTAATGGTCATGATCAGCACTTGACTGAAACAGGTCATGGGATCATAAGGTCAAAGGTTAAGGTCACTTTGACCTTTAACGAAAAAAAACACTATTTTTTGCAATAACTTTGAACTAGTTGCATATGGTGCAAATTGTTTCCCTATGGTTAAAGGTTTGCGTGCAACTACATTAAGAGTCCATATCTTAGTAACTACTTGATGCATTCCATTGAAACGTTATACAACCCTTCCCAACCATTACACCTATGAAAATAATCAAGTTAAATAACTCTATCCTGCATATAATGCAAATTATCACCCTTTAAGACATTGTGGTTAATGTTTAGAATGCAACTACATTAGAGTCCATTATCTCAGTAATCAAATAAGCGGTTGAATAGTCGAGCATGCTGTCCTCCGACACCTCTTGTTCTTTTACCGTATATGTACAATTCGACCCATGAGTCAGAACCTTTCGAGAAAAAAAAGTTATTTCGTTATTTTTGTTTCCTTTACAGATGTTAAGCGAAGACATGAACTGTGAAAACTGTGTTAGTCTAACACATTATTCAGATTATTGTTAAAACGAAATATGAATTAATTGTAATTACAGGCATTGGATGTTGGCGATCTGTCGGATAGACTTGCTCTTAAAGAAAAATTACAGTGTAAACCGTTTTCCTGGTTGATGAAGAACATATGGCCAGAATTGTTCGTAATGAATGAAAATATACGAGCCTGGGGTTCAGCAAGGAATTTAAACAACAATAAATGCCTTGACAATCATGGCTATCTGTTCCAAGCCCAAGAACAATTGTTTGCTGATTATTGTCATTATTACTATGCAACACAGGTACACCGTGTTATGTCAAACTCTATTCCAGTTCTTAATACGCTAGTCAGTTAAAGTGGACTCTCGATAACTCGAACATTTGATAACTCGAATATATCGTTTAACTCGAACATATTATTGCAATGGATCTATCTTTTGAGAACAGCCTAGCAATCAGAACTACTACTGCGCAGATTTGATATGATTTCATCACTGACTTTATTTTCATAGAAAAACCATTTAAGCAGAAATTAATTATGACTCGGATATACCTCGAAGTTATTTATGCGTCCGTTTTAACTCATGAGACGACAGTGGCTTCAATAATTTAGATAATTTGGTTAAAATAGTATGTCATGTGAACTATTATATACTAGATGTATTAAAGATAGTTTAATTTATCTTTTAATTAACAATTCGCGCCATAAAGTTCATTATGATTTCTGTTAGTGGAATGCATGTACGATATATGCAAATTAAGAGAGCTTAACATTCCAGCTTATACGAACGTGCCTCGTATCTACTCAGCTATTATGTTACTATATTGACTACATTTACGCATTGTTCATTAATGTACTGCGTCAATTATTCTTTTGTCTCGTTTCCAATGTTAATTATGTTTATCATCGGAACAACACATTATTTGGTAAATATCTGAGTATTTCTCATTCCTGTATTTTCAGACTGTGTTCATTGTTGATCTAATAAAGATATACAAAAAGACCACGTTCTTATATGAACACAGTAATAATAATATGCTATAAACAGGCTAGTGTTAGTGTTTCCTCATGTGACTCCTTTTAGATTACAAATGGCGGCTTTTCATAAAAGGGGAGTAACTCTATAAAGGGAAGTTAATATGTCAATAAACAATAATCATGTACCTCCCATAAGATAATCTAAAATGCAAACGTCAACATGATTATTGAAATATTGCTAAATCTTTTCCCATAAATAACAAATCTTCAGCAGACGACGTTGAAAACAACAAGGCTAAATATGGTCTCTATCTAGAAATAAATAAAAGACAAAAAGATAAATTGCTCATCATACCCAACTTCCCCTTTTGCCACAATGATTTCAAAGGTCGACTGCTGCAGAGTATTTTATAATTCGGTATGTTGGAAAGGTTAAACAATTTATCGAAACAATGTATTTTTTTTCAGGGGTTTGCTATAACAAACGATGGATTATTTAGAACTTCATTACAATGCGTTGTTTTAAAACAGCCGAACGTTGACGAAAGACCGATGCTTGAAGACTGTATCATAGGACAACGACAGACATGGACTCACCATCAGGTATTTGCATCGTTTCTTGTCATACTGGTATGTCAATATCACTGGACTCAAACCAAAACACTTCACTGTACGTATATTGGATATGTCAACACCGCATAAAAGGTCGTCTCGATATGACCTGTTACATTTAAATAGTCTATTCAATCGGATAACTTGGCAAACACCGCTTCTCCATCTCGATTATTTATATGGGTTATCTCCCTACGTTGATGGGCGACAATTTGATTGGCTGACGCAAAGGTCAATTTAAGATGACCTGCAACAGTCAGTCATCATATCTCTACGGTCGTTTGCTACTGAAGCAAAGTTTAGGTCTGGTTTTTAATGAGATTGACCGTTCTTTTAACGAACTTGTTGGAATATATCGACATTTCCAACAGGATTTCACTTATAAGGTTACAATACACCAAAACAATTCCTTCTTTGTTTCCGTGTAAATCGATCAGTTTCAGTCCTCAATTGTCACACTTTTTAAGCACTTCTCATGTAGAACACAATATATCATTGAAAAGAGTTACCTCCTAGCTTTAAAACAATCCAAAGAAAATGTGGGGTCATGCATTATGCAAGAAAGAACTCACCAGGCGAAAATGGTAACTGTCATTTTGGACCAAATCGGGCCCGCACAAAACCGGTGTTTGGCATTCTCTACTTTCACTTTCAAACAAGGTCAAAATACTAAAAGTGATCAAATCAATCATTTCAAGTGCATCATATACACATTCACGATGCATTTAAACTCAATGTCATATATTCAATACATTCTGGTGATGGAATACACTCATTTCTACGCAAACAAAGTTTATTTAGGGACTATAGTACTGTAGATCAGCAAGTCAGCGGATGTATTTAGCGTAATTTGACCATAATACAACGACATCAAACTATAAGCAACCCGTAAACGGCTAGGAATTGTACATTGTTCAAATGGTACTCCATCATGATATACGTGAGAAGGGATCGAACCCCGGAATTGTAAGCTTTTGACGTTAAATGTACGTTGTGTAGATACTGGGTTGTAACGGTTGCCAGTCTAAATCGGTTATCCAAGGGCGCATCAAATTCGAATTATGACAAATATAAATGTTACATGATCGCATAGTGTTCAAGGGTATTTAAGTCATACCACGGAGTTTTCTTGGTGAATTACCAGTAGTGCTAGTAAGCATTTCCTACCACCAGCACCAATCGTAATTATATCTCCAAAGCTCTTAGCACCAATAATGGAAACCATTAATGCCATTTCCGAAGTCTTGGCTTGCATAGAGGACTGTTTAAATACTATTAAAAGAATACATACAATTTATAGTTGTCTAGTTTTAAATTTGTGACCATAAATATATAAAAAAAAACAGTTTTATATCCACAATTTGAAGCTCTCCATATGTTTGGAATGCAATCAGACGATTTCTTTATTGTAGCATCTCATTAGTATGCGTAAAACCTCATGGTCTTAATCGCTATAATTGTTCAGAACTTACAACTTGGTCTTATTTAAGCGGACAAGGAAGGATCTTCCGAGAAATTGCTATTGCAGATTCACCTGATTTTTCACTAATCATGTATGCAATAAGACCCATTTGCACCTGTCGCTGGTATAACCATTAGTATAATACGAAATAATGTTTAAATCTGTTTGTTTTTCAGGGAAGTCAAATCAAACACGATGCAACAGGACTATGTTTAGATCTGGACGACAATGGTCCAATCATGAAACCATGCAATAAAACTGTGATAACACAGATTTGGCAATTCAATACATATCTCACCTCATAATGCTTTGAAGACATCAAAAACACAGTTCATGTGAAAAGCGCACTTTTTATCTATGGTTATGGCAAAGAGGTCAATGTTTACCCACACGATTAATTGACTGTTTATCTATTAAAACGTGAATCGCTTCTACCAATGTGGGATTAAGCGATAGACTTATTATGTAAAGT
This sequence comes from Serripes groenlandicus, assembly GCA_031761405.1. Taxonomy (NCBI): domain Eukaryota; kingdom Metazoa; phylum Mollusca; class Bivalvia; order Cardiida; family Cardiidae; genus Serripes; species Serripes groenlandicus. The sequence goes on along the minus strand of JASEVX010000002.1, from coordinate 86,773,594 downwards.
GTTATATGCTATGTGTTTGTAATGCGCGCTACAGATATAAGTTTGCGGAATTTATTATGAGCGTAATTATATATTTTACCAACTTAAATGTTTAGGTATATGATAAATTCGAATTATAACAAGTTTCAGTTATCGGGAGTTCACTGATTTATGTTAAGAAGTGTACTTGAAACACAGGCGTCCGAGTTTTCATTTGAGATAATACTGAAAAAATACACACAATGCCTTGTTATGATACTAAAATAGTCTCTCTATATAGTCCTTATGCTGTTATAATAATGACCGTAATGTTATCGTATGAGATCATTTGGAGAATCCCACACATGACCGTGTTGCTATAATTAGCCTAATACTGTTCCACATACAACAGATCTGCGGGAAAGGAATTGGAATGCAATAATGAATAATTGTAGAAACCACTACATGATGGCAGTTTAATCTTAAGAAAGAGGTAAACACATTTCAGCAAAAGGAAAAAAACGCTCATTATGAGAAATTTCTCTTTTTGTCACACTGGTTATTTTAAGAGTCGCCAAAAAGGTTCTGTATAGGACAACGGCCTTTATTATACTGGGAATATAATTTTTTAGTAGGAAATCATTTGATGAAGTGTATTATACGTATCAATTTCCTGAATTAAGGGGATATATTTATTCCTGATTATTTTAAAACTATTCTTATTATTATGTTATAATACAACATTCTTGTAGCACCATTTTCGTAATAACTACGATCAAAAACGCTTAACAATATATGCATACACACATACACAGCATTGAAATGGAACATTGTTAAATGAGCAAATAAAATATATTAAATGAAATTAAAATGAAAACTTCCACATTCCTTATATTATCTCCTTTTTAATACTAGGCTGCCATTTTACTATGTAAAATCAACTGTATTATATGTATTATGCATATTCAGGATGTTTATTAATTTTCCTGAATAAAATCTATCCACATGTGTTCAATAAATATTTTGCTTGGTTTTATATAATGGTAGTAACATAGTATCGACATACAAGAACATAAAAGCTAAGAAAATAATTAATTGGATATCAATAACACTACTAGTTATGATTGCATAATGGGTCAGAAAAATTATATGACATCAGCGAGTGTGCATTACGGCATCATGAAACAGAAAACCTTCGTTCTACGATTTTTAACTTCTACTTAGATGCCATGGATATAGTTTTTTGACTGTGTTAAAATGTTTAATCGTTTGTCTTATTGGCATATTAATGCTAAATATCGAATTAAACTATGAAATAAAATATTTCTAGACACATGTTAATCGTGATAATAACCTTGTCCCATTACTTCGTTTCCCCCCTTTATTTTCATCATGTTATAAACGACATTGACTTACATGTTTGTGCATTGTTGAGATGCATGTTTCTGTAAACCTGTATATCGGAAGTAATGGTTTCCATGCATAGACAAAAAGCTCAAATAATTATTTTACTATTAAGAAATTGACACTAATTCACTAACATAACGGTACTAGAATCACCATCGTTTGCTAACAAAGCAGTTTATTGATAATACCGCCGATTTTCAACTACTTCTATTTAGAGTTTAGGAGTGCTCCAAGAAAACGAACCGTATCGGTAGTTTTACGCGTATGGTAAAATACCGTTCTCTGTTTCAATGCTTATGAATTCAGGTGGATTTTACTTTACAAAAGTGACTAATTTACGAACAGTGTCGAGCCATATAAGATAAGACTGCGCAGATCTGGTTCTACGCTGGTCGCAAATGACTTACGGTTGGTTTTTGTTGGGGTTTATAAGCCTTATCTTATACACAAACGTATTTGACACACATGTCTGGAATATGTACGAATTCCTCACGTTGTTACGAAAGATACGGGTTTTTCATTACTTGATTTAATTTTGTATGTGAAATGGGAAATCTCTTTTCAAAGTCATGAACTATCATAATGGCCAGTTCTGTAACTCCTATTACTCTGAGAGTTATTGCCCATAACTAAACATATTGGGGACAGTCCATCTCGGGTCGGTCGGTACACCTTGCGCGATCGTCTTGCCAAATATCTTTCAGAAACGGAAGTTATATTATTACTTTCACGATATGAAACTTTAGGGAAATCACTACATTAATTTACTTCGAAGAACAAAGTTCAATATTTCCGATACTGTTCGATAATACAGAGGTGAAGTGCATATAACGAGAACATTGTGTTACCGGATATTATCCAACTTCTTGGATGGATTAAAGTGATCATGTTTAGAAGATAACTCCCCTTTATTTATAAGCTATTTATTTAAATAGTAAGACCCCATTTACCATTATATATTTTTTGTTGAAGTGTTTACAAACAATAACATAATGAAGTATGAAGACCGTTTGTGCGACAGTTCAAATAAATTTGCTATATTTATATATATATATATATATATATATATATATATATATATATATATATATATATATACAATGTACATACACTTATTGGGCATAATACGTTTTATTAAGTTACAGCCCAATGATTGAGCGACATTATACCGTTATGGGTCATTGTCAGAACCTGACCCTGTTGAATTTAGATTTCAAGAACAAAATTAATACTTAATTCAGTTAAACATTATTTATGCTTCTTTACCTTTCCTTCATATGTTCTATTATATTATATTCTGTTCCATTAGATTCTATTATTCCGCATTGGGTGCATGGGGTCGCGGTTTCAAACCCGGTCTATTCTTACCAAAAACTTTAAAATAGTAGTAATGACTTTCCATTCTTGGCGCTAAGCATTACGTTGGTGTCAGGTAAAATGACTAGTACTACTTGTAACGTTCAATTGACACGTCGTGGTATAACTGAAATATTGTCGGAAGACAATCAACATTGGGAATGAATTTTAAGACGTACGCAGATCCAGACGAGCTTGTGCCTTCGTAAAACCTGATCTGGATCGTCCATTTAGTTTATAAAGAAGTACACGCGTCTTGGAAGCATCTGGAGAACGACTATGCCTACACCGTCAGCACCAGTATGCAATGTCATCGTAAAAGTCTTTAGTTTTATAAGCTCCAAGTATTAGTCAACGTTTGTATTGAACCCGCGTTAAAATTAATATATCTGTTGAACATTGGTCTCCGCTTGCGGTGTAATTGATATTGCCCATGCATGGTCTCTCCAATGCGATTGTTCAAGGTGTCACAATCTGCTGTGACCATTGCACATCTGGGCTCTGCATGCGACCGTGGCTGTTCATCCTAGCTCTGTAACAACAGCACATGTGAACAATTTACTGAATACTGTACATACGGAATCAAAGACGGCTAATATCTTATGACAGTTAGTCCAGGTATGAGTTGTATACCGTTGCTGGAACATTGCACGCGATGTACCAGCGCGAATTCCTGTATTGAATGCGTGAAGGAAGATATTGTGAATAATTTGAAGTGGTGTTTGAAGAAACATGGTCCGGAACGCGTAACATCAGTACATGTATCGCTTATCGTTGGAAGGATTTACTGGGTTAAGTTGCTATCATAATTGTTGTTTCTGTGCAGATGGTGTATGTGTGTGTGATCGTGATGGTGGCACACTTGGTTGGTGGAGAGACGTTTTTTATTATTATAATGACATACTCTGTGTATGTTGTTACCCATCATGCGAATAATGCCACGCAACTTCATACTATATCATTTCCACTTACTTCGTGTATAATTTGTGTTTAATCTGGTCTTGCCATATCGGCCTATTGATTAAGAATAATTGTGTTCGGTCATCGCGTACAGAAATTGGCACAAACAAGCATTACATGGCAAGTTGGAACATGTATTTTCAAAACCTACCGTCGAATATAGACTTGTCTCTTGATGATGCACCTTGCACATCAGCCTAACGTATTCACCATATAGCAAGTTGACCAATATGTAGCGCTTTTTTATTGAGTAAGAAAAATAATTGTTTACAATTCTAATATAAATGTTTATTTCGCATGTTCAACAAGAGGCATATTCGTTACATTTGGCGTCTAAGTTACTAGTTTGACACTGTCCTTTACCGCGTTCTAATTCGCAAATACAAGAATACTACGCACTGCTGAATGGGTAAATTAGCATTTCCGAAACGCGCACTATACTGCACAAATGATAAGTTGTTGGTTACAAACATAGAGCCGCAGTGATAAAGCTGTAAACCCTTAACACATTAAATCACACAATAAACCATTGACATTCTTTGGACATGTCAATAATTAGGTTTGGTAAATATAGAAGTATGCGATATAGCATAACATACTGACAAGGCAGCCATGACATTTGTGAATTGCGTTAACATTCTTCCCTGTGAAAATATATTCCACGTCTTTGGTATACAATGTTATCTTTAATGTCAGGATTCAGCCGTGGCCGATTGGTTAGCGCCGGAGATTTGAAACTTCTCGCGACGAATACGATGGAGTGCCCGAAGGCAAGGCACATGTCATAGCCTAGTACTGGGTTGTTTACCCAGGGATCAATTAGCAATGACTTGGAATGTCTATTTAATTTGATTGTCGTAATACAAATTAAACGGTTCCAACTAAATCATCATTACGTCGTCAGATCTGGTTTAAATAATTAATGTATTTTGTGCTCTAATAGGTGATAAGTCACCAAACGAAATCCTTCCGAAGAGCTTATTTCCTAGAGAAGACAATATTCAAAGAGTTTACAGATGCCTGATAGGACTTTGATTAGTATTGCATGTGATTCCAACCAAACGTTTAAATGTATTGATTGTGACCTATTTGAAAGTAGGGCATGTCTCTACGTTCTATATATGACGATATCATACAGATAAGGTCTATATTAGACCACTTAAACCTGGTTTTCGGCCATGAATATACTCAACGACTCTTAAAATGCAACTTGCAATATTTTAATGATTGAATCTATGATGTCATACTGATTTCATGTTTTAATTACGGTGTTAAAATATCGAGTCTTTCGCATCTTTCTTCAGATAGGACGTTTTCGGAATCTGATGGCCTTGTAATTTCGGTTGACTGATCTGGCACCATCGCTGTTAATAGAAGGAAAATGTGTATGCTTAAAGGATTAGATGCCTTTAAAAGCATTTGCTTATATGACTTCCTTACGCGTGGTTAGCTTATCTACAGAATGTTTTTAACAGATATAATTGCATGGTCTTTAGATAATTTAAATCTCAAAAGTAACACAAATTCGTTAGTTTACAGGTAAAACAAATTATACACACATGTGTTTTTTTTTTTGTATCACGATATCGAGTTAGAGCCAATCATCCACAATTCAACTCTTTGTTTATTTACATGGATTAAAATGTTGATCAAATTGCCGTGTTACTGCTGTGTATTCATTTGTAGAACCAGGCTTATAAAATAACTCGAAAGAATATAAATGAAATTTACGGAAGAAAATTTACCTAGAGATATTAGAAATTAATGTAGATCTAGATAAACTCAACCAATCCGATAACAAATTCAGTTGTGAATCGATTACAGAGAAGTAAGTACGTTTAGGTTTAGTACAACTATGCTGTAAATAATCACCTGTTTAACGGTGCCCTTGGCTTTCAGGAACTCAGCACAGAAACCAGCGGGAATGCACACCATTGATACCAATGCCAATGTTATTCCAAAGACCTGGGCTGGCCAAGGGTATTCGTATGTTCTGTTATAGGTCAAAGGTTTAAAATCGACCAACATGAAGACAAATATTCCCTACAAATGATAAAAAGGTACATCGTAATACTGCGAACGAGTTGCGTTGGTAGCATGTTCTGTTACTTCCTACATTTATTTCGTTTTATGATATCAGTTACTTCGAATTATTCAATACTAAACGTGGCAATGGCTTATTATATGTAGTGCTGCTTCCACAATCCTTGGTATTATGTCAGGTGACCATGGCCTTCGATAAAATGCTAGCCTTCATCTTTCGTTCAAGAGGCAGATTATCTAGTCAGTTCACTGATGTTACTGCTGACTACCATTCATTTTATACTCCGTCTTCACAATAAAAATCAGACTATACATATAAACGGTAGAGAGCTAAATATTCTCAAACTGAGTGTATATATTGGTCTGAAACTAATTAAACTGTTTTGGTCTGGTGTCCGGAATGGCCATAAGCCTTGTAATCGCGTTCCCCTCATTTGTATGTCATTTATTGCTCCAGTAAAACCAGAGTCCCTGTAGATTACAGGTCCGACTTGAGAAATTAGCATTGCTGAACTGAGATGAAAATGAGGAAAATTCACTGGTTGTGTCCCTACCATTGTTATAGCAGGTGTCAGGAACTGCCAACTTATCCCGAACCACAACCGGAATGGCACCGGTCGACCAATCATATGTTCCACTGCATCTAAGTACTTGTCTTTTCCTGAAAATCATATTTCATATAATAAGACCATGGTATAAACCCAACCAAAACTTTCCCTAGAACATTTGCGATCAGTGTTGAATTAAACCTTTGTGTGTATCAGTTAAGTACTCTCATAATAATGTGTGCTATTCTTCTTGAAAGCGTTATAGACTCATTGCATCACGTTGAAGACTAATTGGGATTGCTGGTATGCTAAATTTACATGTATTGCAAATGTTTCAAGGTTGGCTTGTTCTAGAATTTCTACAGTCAACTCGTGATAACCAGAATATGTGATTACTCGAAGAAATCGTTTAACTGGAACCGGACATGGTATATAAAACGTTATCTTATTAACAAATGCTGCCCCGTTTTTTTGGTCTGCTTTTTTGCTTTTTAGCAAGGGGCTCGTTAGAGCCAATTGCTATAGTAGGCGAAATAAGAAGACACTCATCATTTTGAGACTGGAATCTAGAATAGTGTTTTACAATATCGGCATTGAATTAATTCACATCTGTCTTTCTATATAAGCTTTCCTTTTCTAAACACCATCTCGGGTTCAGAGAAATGTCTTATTAGTTGCAGATCGTACGTAATGTCAATGAAAGTGGATAATCTAATGAATATTGTTTTAAAAATGAATGGACTGTTGCCAGCTAATCCCATGTCGGTCATTTCCATCCGCCAAATAGTTCTTGTCTAACAATCAAAATGCGGTAACGTGTTAGCATATGAAGCCAGAAAATGGATTTTAATCGACATCACTAACCCAAAATAAAGAACTCGAAAGATTGTTAAAATATATGCATTACATGATTAAAAAATAAAATGTATTTTTACGCTGTCAACATGACTTGCTTACGCGCAACATGCATTGACACATTAAGGCAGTATGTGCATACTTTCTTCAGGTGTCATTCACACACTGAACAACATTATATCAGTGCGTGCATACTATCCGCAGGTGTAAATATTATTACGATTTTAAAATTGAATTTGAAATGATGACTTCACATTGGAAAGGGGAGAGTGCTATGTATTTTGTGTATAACTAATTAACCCATGAATGAAAGTGTATCCACTCAAAGCCACGCCTCAAAGTGTAACATATTTCAATGTAACCCATGATTTCCATGTAAGTCTTTGTAGTATTGAATATTCTGCTAAGCTATATGGTTGTTCCATCATTTAATGTTGTAAACATACACAACAAATTCGTGACGAGGTTGGGATTTTGTACTGCTATAAATGATAATGATTATGTTAATTGAGGTTATCGTGGACATTGGAACTCATGGCTAATTACAATCGGAACAAATTAAAGCAGTATGTGCATACGTTCATCATGTGTATTATGATTGCAATTTCAAAATTGAATTTTAATTGATGACTTTACATTTGAAGGCAGAGTATTGTGTTTATTGTCTTAAGAAATGAATTCATAAATGAAAGTGTATCAACCCAAAGCGACACCTATTAGTGTAAAATATTTCCATATAACCCATGCATGTCATGTTAATCTTTGTAGTATTTAATATTCTATTCAGCTGTTCCTTTATTTAATGTTGTACACATACACAACACGGCCCTTATGTTTATAATTTCAAAATTCATTCGCATCGTAGTGCAAAAGCGCTAGGACGGTATAAATATCAATAGAAATTGTGTATCATGAAAATCACTACTGAGTAAAGGTACCACCGACCGACCTATAGGTACCTTCAGATAAATAACTTCTACAACCTGCTCATTGAAAATTCACACTTGAGAATTTTAAATGAAAAAAACATTGCATGTATTTGTTCACCTATGTTATGGAAAAATTACATTTTCAGTTGTTTTGAGACAGCTGTGACTGTGACTGTATAAAGCCATGCTAGACTGAACCCTACAAATTATCATGCATTGTGATTAATGCATCAATGAGTGTGTAAACTATGGAACGACCTCTGTGAAATACCGCCAGTCAAATAACAGTTTTTGCGATAAATCCTCATTCTGTGTATACAGTATTGTGCATTTAACTCAAATCTTATTCAATAAACGGACATAACAAAGTCTTCTTGTGAAGTTTATGATGATAAAAACATGATCGGTAAATCCTTGTACTAATGTATTCCGTGATCTGCATTATTATGTTAGCCCCTTGCTGCCAGCACTTTGAGTGCTTTGATTTATCACTGGCTTGCTTTTTACAATAGACACTTATTAATCAGTTAAGGTCCATCGCACTCTCAAAACGTCGATACTTGAGTCTAAGTTTCGTCTCATATTCGACCTTTCGCGAGACAACTGTATACAAATTGTACTTCCGGAGCACAGCAAATGACTGTAATATTTTATTTCTAGATCAGCATACAGATCTTAAGCATTTGTGTATTAAAATAAAACTAGCACATGTAGTGTGCTTGATATGCTAGCCTTACTTATAAATGCCTGGGTTTGAGCGACGTGTTGCGTATTTAACCTGTTTCTTAGCAGTCTGTAATATGATAGCCATACCCTCTAAATATTCTTTAGTTGTTATATGGTAGTTAAATGCTAGTTATTACAGTTAATTAATGCTATTATTTAGTTATATACTGTAGTTTCTTTGAATAAAAATTGCCACTCTTTAAGAATGTATTATGGCTTGCTATGACCACCGATTAACACCCACCTTTACGGTAACATATGTAAAGCTACTCTTAGAAGGAAAACATTCAACATTATCATTTTAAACAGTGTAGTTGGGTTCCTTGTATTTATAAGTGAATGACAGAATTAATCAAAATTCTATTTAAAAAAACAAGAAACGCCGCATTGCAATGGAAGCAGGGTTTCAATGATTGCCAGAAGAACTTCAGTGTTTGAAGCATTATAATTAAGCTTCTTTGTTGAATGATGTGTTTGTGTAAACGAATATGCCAAATTGGTAAGAGGATATACACAGAAGATAGGAAGAATGCATAATAATGTGAATGAACTGTAAGTAAAGAACCGTTTTTATATTTTTACTTTTTAAGTAATAGCAGTTGTCATATTCTCTTTTTACATACCAACTTTAGTTGCAATATGTCAATCGTAACTCAAGATAATCAGTTTTAACCTATTTTATTACTTTTAGTAAGAGCGACATTGACCTTGACCCTAGTTGCCCAATACGAATCCCATGGAAGGTCTTTATAAACTTGTTCTACATACCAACTTTGGTAACAATATGTCACAACCGTAACTAAAGATATTCACTTCCAAACACATTTTTCTATTTTTAATAACAGCGACCTTGACCCTGACATTAGGGCTCAAAAACGCAAGTCCGTGAATGTTGATCAAGTCTTTCTACATACCAACTTTGGTTACAATATATGTCAACCGTAACTAAGATAATCAGTTTCTATTTTTAGTTACTTTGAAATAAACCTTAAACGTAGGGGCCCCAAACGCAATCCCATGAAAGGTCTCTATAACTTCTTAGAAAGTACCAATTCTGGTTACAATATGTCAACCGTAACTAAAGATAATCATTTTCAACCGTTTTCTACTTTTAGTTACAAAGACCTTGACCTTGAGCCTAGAGTCACCAAATGCAATAACATGAAATGTTTCCATAAACTCTTTCTACATACCAACTTTAGTTTCAATATGTCAACCTTAACTAAATATATTCAGTTTCATAGGTGAGTTTGACGCCGCCAAAACGCAAACCGCCCACACGCCCACAAGACCGAAAAACGACATCGTCATTATAATAACCTGGTTTCAGACATCTGGTTAATAACTGAATTTTGTTATGGATGGTGAATGTGATATAGACTAGACCGAGGTTCGACCAGTTATAATACGAAATAGTTAACTTATGTCTCACCAAACACCCATGCAATTGCTATTGCTTCAAAAAAGCAAGCCCAAAGGAGGACAAGTCCACTACAGCTGTAGTAATCAAACACTTGAAACACGTACATTCCACCCTGAAAAATAAAAGATAATATAAACCATCGCTGTGTTGTGCATTAACTGTTGCTATAAGACGCGTAGTATATGGATAATGGAAAACAAGTAAGACACGAGGAGGCTACGAAGCCCTACATTACGTATCTGTGAATATGCTTATTCAAACAAAAACAATGTTTAAAGGAAATTAAATTATGCTGATTAACGTTTTCCTCATTTAAAGCGAATTTGCATGAGTTGTGCTAATGATTAGGCGACATGTACATGTCACCGTAGGAATAGCTCTCCCAAATTGTCTTGGAATTAATCAAACACTTTGCTGGTTTTGACACTTTACTATTTTCTAATGCCGACAGACAACTTTGTTTTTCAACATGTTCTTTTACCTGGGAGCAATGTAAAGAGCAGACGAGGTATCATCATTATCATTTGTGTCTCTCTTTGAGGCCGCCTATATGTCATGTTTTGCAACCAATCAGTTTGACTTGATAATATTTTGTAAATGGTCTATCAAGTAACAACTCTTGTCAAAACCTTTCGATATAAGACCACACACTTCCGCGAAGAAGCATTGCAAATTGCAGTCTCTAACATTTCTTATGCTTAAGCAGTCACAGTTATGAATATAGTTTCATTACTTGGACCGTTTACAGGACCACCAAAGGTAAATAACATCCGAGAAGAATATGTGGCACAATTCTGACCACGAAGTCGCAATTTTATTAATTTTAAAAACATAGAAGGTCGGTTATCAGTTGACATGCGATGGTACTGGTAGTCATATAAGTTTTAATGTGCTGTAATGGTAGTTTAGTTTAACATATACATACTACTCATATGGCAAGGAATATCCTAGCCAGATATCTTTGCACCTGCGCTGATCATGGGAAGCAATATATTATAGCTTCAAATGACGCTGTCTTCTCCAACTATTTGATTGCGATGTACTCACTTGGGTTACTAAAGCCAAGCCTAACAAACACAGGACTGAACAATACACAGCGGCAACCAGCATTCGCTTCTTCAAACCCTTTAATGCATGAGGGAATGTGTCTATTAAAGGTGTAATGAAGGCCTCCACTAGTACAAACTATGAATATAAAAAGAAATAAATTAATGCATACTACGAATGCGGCAACTCAATGAAAAAATAATTTGCTATAACAAAGCGAAGAATTTATTAAAAGTATAATTCATTAAGTAAAACAATAATTACAATTCTAACAATACACTTTTATTAAAAGCAGTACTAGTAACAATAGTAGACTTCAATGCAACAGATCCTTTAGCAAATCACATCTTGAACTTCTTAGAAACACATACATCATTGACGTCGCAATATGACTATAATCCTCATAGGAAAGTAGTTAGAACAGTTTTTGAGTAGGTTGTAAAAAGGATAAAACTGTGTATGTGATCCGTGGTCGAGGAAAACTAAGTTTACCGTTTGTGACATGTGTAAGCTTGAAGAGCAGCATCCGCATTTATGAATTCTGATTAACAACATCTGTCCGAGGGTAGTTTTTAGAAAACCTTACGCGATGTTTTATGGAACAATACCGGTATAGACCAGACTTATCAGATGTTCATGTTAATCTAAATTCACGGATGCTCTACGGTTGGTTATCTAGTAGAACCTCTCATATATATATATATATACACTTACCTGGCAGTCCACTCCAACGAAGAAAATCATTAAGAAGAACAGCACGGACCACAGATGTGGTACAGGCATCTGACTGATTGCCTTTGGGTATGCCATGAATATTAGTCCAGGTCCTAACAAAGATAACAAGAAGCACGAACGATCAATGAACGGCAGTTAGATGTCTAGGGAAAAGCTGTGCGAGGATTAATATTATAATACGAACAGAGAATATATGGGTAGATGAAGTGACATCTACGATATAATTAAAGGTATGTATACACGGCGTAAAACTCCAATCATTCATCCAAACAATCCTAAAATCCGCCATTATCTATGTCAACTGTTCATATCCGTATCTCTTGCAATGCGAGATTAAGTATAGCTTCAGCAAAATCAATTTATTTCACTAATTTCCATATACTGATTAAATTAACAAGTAGACTCTACAAATAAACATGGTAGGATTCTATAAATGGAATAAGATCTAAATTCATTTGCAATGCCATTGATTTACAAAAAAATAAATATTTTGCTATTGATGTATGAAATCTTTACTGAAAGTGAGATGTGAAATTCTCCAAAAAGCGATTTTTTTACGGGGGAAGGAAAGGATGTTAAGTTGCTACCTTTATGTGCAAAATAAGTCAATAGCACGTTTTGTTGTATATCATGGAAAGAAAAGGATGTTGAGTTGCTACCTCTCATAAGCAATTAGCACGTTTTGTTATATGGCATGGAAAGGAAATTGAGTTGTTACCTGATTCTGCAACATCAGCTACTGACACATTCTGCTGTTTAGCCATAAATCCAAGGGCGGAAAATACAGCTACACCACCAAATATACTTGTACTTGCGTTGATAACGGCAACAATTAGAAAATGTCTGAAAACACCCACAAATAAAGCATGTAAAGAAGATGAACTGTTAGCATTGAAATCGCACAGTTTAAGTTGGTCATTTTAAATAGTCAAAAAAACTGTGTGTATATTTTGAAATTTGGAATCTTGCAATAACTCTTTACAAAACTTTTGTTGAGATTCAGTTTGATAGACGATTAGTCAAAATTGAGGTTTCCATATAATAAGTCTCATTATTCAGCAATGATTTGTGTATGTTACGATAAGGTTATAATACAGTATAACGTGTGATTGATTGATTGGGGTTTAACGCCGTTTTCAACAGTTTTTGAGTCATACCACGGCGGCCAGTTCACCTATTCATGTGTTTTCTAGCTTTCCCACACAAGTTCTCCACACAACATACTTTCGAAGCAACTGACTGGTTTTGCACACATACTGTTAGCCCATTGGTAAAAGACGAATGACGCTTGTCACAGTGACTTTTGTCAAACGTTGGAAAGAATATTGGCCGAGCTGGGATTCGAACACATGGATTGAGTGAGTTACTATTCTTTACAGTATAACGTCAACATGTGTATTTTTCTTTAAACCTGTGTGTTCCAATTCTTTATTATAAAATTTCTATCTTCACAATATTCTCAACGTTGACACATTACATATACAATCTACATGGTGGACAAGATGTATATTTTGTAAATCCATAATTGTGTTATTCAGAATTATTTGCGCGTCTGGTTGATACAGGGTCTTGATGAATCTGCTGCAAACAGCTAGGTTTCAGAACGTTCCTTTGATGAAAAACAAGAAGTTTAGATCCACCTTTCTTCATTTCTACACTAGGTGCTTTGCAATACGAACCTATTTCCGTTATGCGTTTCGGTTATTTTGGACTGGTCGACTGTGCAGCAGAACATTTTGAAAAACATTATTAGAAAGTCGAGATGTAGTAAAATGTACACATTTCTTTGAGACGTTATTATGTCATTCTAATACCTTCTCATAACTTGCGCAGACATATATTTATTAAAAGTGCATCAAAACATTTCGAGAGGTATATACAACTTGAGGAACTATATTGCATGTGTCCTGTAGTTTTAAAATAAGTATGCCCATCCAAAATGTAGTGACATATGTGGCTATACAATCTGAACAAATATGATACATAAAAACGGTCTAGTTATAGATTTACTTGACAAAGTTGAAGTTGAATTTATTGTAACTGCTAAGCGTGAGGACATCTCCAGTCACGAGACAGTACGAAAAGAAGATTTGAGTTCCACCGTCAACCCAAACCTGAAAATGGGTTATTGTTAGAGGACATGGCAACACATACAATGATATAACATAGGTAAACATAGCATTTTATATCGAATTCGAAACAAGCTTCCAGCTGATGAATATCACTCTCGATATATTACTGTCTAGTGTATTCGATATGTTGTTCTTCATCTCACAAACAATGTAATTGCAGGAATAATACAGAAGAATAAAGACTTATAAATAGAACAAGAGGACCATGTTGGTCCTATCCTATATCGCTCACCTTATGTTTTCTAAATGTAATGTTTTTCGGAACATTTAAACAATCTTGGTAGTAAGTCACCCAAGGAACGTTTGCACCATGACTGTTAACGGTTTGGAATATTTTAATATAGGGCAAACTATCCCTGCCTTCTGACGTCCATGATTGTCACTAGATCGGAATTATTTCAACAACCGAAAGGGTCAACAAATGAACATGTGTGCCAAATTATAATTATTTTCAAATCGGGCCAGTACATTTGAACAAGATTTTTTTTACGGTTTTTGTATGTTCCCATTTACTGATGCCGCAGCAACCAAATATCTACATATAATGAAATTCTTTGAAACGGGATAACATCAGAAATATTACTGTTAACTAATTTGAAATCGGATTAGTAGTTTCAGAGAAGAAGACGTGAAAGGCCTTCGGACGGACGGCGACTGACCACAATAGCTCACCCGATCACTTCCTGTACTAAAATATGTACTTCATGGCTAAAAAGATGAAAACAGATTAATGTATATTATATGTGACTTCATGGCTAAAAAGGGCTAAAACGATGACAACAGATGCACCTGCTCAACTGAAGTCCGTCCAGATCACCCCAAAGTTCCTGAGCCCAACATTGTACGAAGCCAACAATCAAAATGTTAACAGTATATTATCGTTTATTAACACTTCTTATTAGTACTTATATTGATTGATGTCTAGTGACTCATAAGCCATGTGTATGGCTGGGTAATACGCCAAATACTTACAAATACTACTAATATTTATATAATATGCAAAATCATATACTCATGCTTTTTTTAAAGGCTTTAACATAAAGAAGCGAGAGGTTGAAATCATGTATTCGGACAATATTTGTCAATGTAAATCACGTTATGTAAAACAGCATTACCTGAGGATCAGACAGCCTGGATAAGTCAGGTTTAAGATAATATTCAAGACCTTCGCCTGCACCGTCCAGGGTCACACCACGGATCACAAGACAAAATATGACAGCATATGGAAATAAAGCTGTAAAATAAACCACCTGAAAAAGTTAGAGATACAATCATGTTTAATAACTATTCATAATATTATATTATCATTTATTAACACTTCTTATTAGTACTTATATTGATTGATGTCTAGCGACTCATAAGCCATTTGTATGGCTGGGTAATCCGCCCAATATTTACAAATATTACTAACAAATGTGAATGTTATACTGTTGAATTATTTTATTGTATGTATAACTTGTATTACGTGTCACTTAAATACAATATAAAACTACTACTACAGTGCATTGGAATGACAAAAAAGGTAATTTCATCGGTAAATGAGATATTGTTTAATTTGAAAGTCAGTATACAAGTGACTTTATTATAATAACCAACCATTTTAGAGGGATAGAGGCAAGGCAAATATAATATTTGTTTACAAAGCAAAAGGTAGGCCTGACCATAAGAGACGCCTAACCAGTGAAAGAATTGCAGCTATTGGTGCAGCGTTAATGAACAACGGCTGCTCTATAGTAAATCAACAACAACATACGGCAATATAACCAACCTTAGGGCATTAATGGAATGTGTTAATTAATATCATGTATTATCAAATAAAATAATTAATGACAGATTGAAAATATATGGTATAGGGGAGACAACTGTTGATAATCATACACATTATGGATCTTGACCAGCGGATTACATGCAGTGATCTCTCCTGTTTATAGAAGACGCACAACAAGCCACGCTTCTTTAATAAACCGCGATGTCTTACCAAGATAACATCATAAATCAATATTTGCCTTTAAATCATTGTACTATGGCCCACTCGAACAATGTTTAATAGAAGTGTCTTGAAACCATCGTCGACGTTAAAATTCCAATGGCTATTTGTCCTAGATTACAACTCAGTTTTACGTTTTTTTCTAATGCAAGCACACACAACTTCTTTTAATGGAATGTTGTTTTTGGACGTGTTGACTGCTTTTCCACCCATGTTATATTTTGTCACCGATTTTGATATCAGACTGTAAGGTAATTTACTTATCTGACTGGAACTCATCACACACCAAGACTATTGACCAGTCTGAATGTGAAAGGTATGCCATACAAAATTAAATAATCCCTTTTTACGAAAATATCAAATGGCTGCGCCATACGCACAATGCTCTCATAGTTTTCTTTAATAAATTGTTAATGTCGATCAAAATGCACATTTATTTAAGACAAGACATGTCGAGCTATATACAAGAACTCGATAAAAGGTTACAGCCGTTCTCCACAGTCTTCAATGGTAACTAAAGTTAGCGAACAAGGACAATTCTGATCAGACTGCATAGACCGATCGTGATTGTCCCAATTAGCAAAGTCACAATGGTCGAATATCGTATGACGTGGTTTATTAATAGTAACATATTCCTAGTACATAATTTAGAGAAAGAACGCGAGCTAAGCGGTCGGTAAATAAAGTGGGTTTACCTTTCCAGTCCACTTTATACCTCCCCAAATGCAAAAATAGACAAGGACCCAGGCTATGAGAAGTGATATAGCTAGCCCTGGAACAACCGTTCCCGGTTTGTCAATACCTTCGGATATCTGTAAAACGCTACGTCTGAAAAAAAAAAAAAGGAAATATACTATATAGGTAACAAATTACGAAATACTCTATAGATGAGATGATTTTCATCCCAAATAGTCCGTAAAATATCCTGTTTCTGACAGTAAATGGGTGTGTCTATCTGACTTCTCCGCATATGAGTAAGTGAGTCTATAGGTTGTGATGAAGTGTTTTGTTTGAAATAGAGTTGTTGATTTGTAGAATGTGTGTTCAAAGTGAAAGTTGGGATAGTGTGTAACAAACTTACGGGTGGCAAAAAAACGGTGTACACTTTTCCGTTCAGTCTATGAAGGCAACCTGAGAAATTGCATTACATTGTTCTTTTATACTTGAGGGTCTAAGCTTGTTGGTTAAAACAGAGGACTACAAAAGAGGGAATGAACAGGTCTTTTCCGCACAATATTTCTCTTACTCCTCAACCAAATCCTATGTTGTGTGTACTCAACAGAATCGTCTCACTGAGATGATTCTTTTGAGTACCCACAACATAGGGTTTGAACCTTTAAACACAATTGTTCCACTCTTTTTATGTTTGCTTCTTTCTAACATTGAGTTGGGTTAAAGAAGGAATAAACAAATAATAATTTGATAAAACTGTTTCGAACAGCAATCATCATTTTGGAGTGTTGCTATTGATCTATGCAAAAGCCTTTAGTATGTACGAATGAGAGCCGCTCTGCGAAGACCAACCGTAATGCATTTGCATCCGCGCAATTAGATCTGAATCAACGCTGATCGCCCAATGATTTATAGTAGGTTTCAAGAGCCTTCTGTAAAGCATTAACTATATCGGTCCGTAGCATAGATTCACAGGCGAGTTAGATTTCCATAAGTGTAATAATTATGCTGAGGTTTGTTATCACAGCCCACCGCTCAAATAAGCTAGTAGCGAACAAAGAAGAGCAAGACTGTCCGAATGTGCAGGATGACCTTGGATTACATTGTTCGCAAATGGAATTTAAAAATCTCTGGAATGTGCTAACAACATTTTGTTTAAAAGTTTCCTTTAGTAGGATACCAGTTAATATTAAAAGTGATTCATATACATGTTACCTTTCCCTTTGTTTCGATGAGATCTATTTCCACCAATTTATTTGTAAAAGTCATAAAAGAAAATCGCTAATCCGATGAAAATACATGAAGGTCATTATAATATATGAGCTCCTTATTAGGGGATAATGAATGAACTAGTTTACTTGTGTGGACAGTGTAGGGCCAGATCTGAAGGGAATCTGCGCAACCTGATCAAGATCTACACAGTTCACATATTATTTACATGAAACCGTTAGAAGCTTCTGTCAACTCGTGTAAATCAGAAATGGACATGTGTATCTTTTTCTAATGTACGGGCTCAATTATTAAAATATTGCACACAGGGTGGTATCAACATATTGGCAAGTTATACCACTCGAACACTCCACGGAATATTCTGTTCGAGTAACATTGAGTGTTTTCCGTCAATATATAACGATAGCTTAGCGTTTAGAATTTTAAAGTGCCTATTTAATCGAGCTTGGAATTTCAAAAATTAATACGGGTACATATGATGGGTATTTGGACCTATAGCATATTGTGTCCTAAGCCTTCCCCACATACAACAAATCTGCAGCAAACGACTTTGAAATTATAGAGACAAAAACCTGAACAATCTCCATAAAAGATGGCTTAATTGTTAAGTGAAGTTGAAAACATTATGGCCAAAGGAGAAATTTCTCATCCTGGACAATTTCTCCTGTCGTCTGCTGCTACTGCGTCAAAATGCGTCTACAGCTGGGAAAGAGATACGAAGGGGTCCTGCTTTGTTTTATGACGTTATACATATAAAGATTAACC
>JASEVX010000002.1:86662321-86749821 GCA_031761405.1 Serripes groenlandicus | reverse complement strand
TTGGTGAGGAAATAATGACATTTTTGTTTGAATGTTTCCTGATGGTTTTTCGGATAAATTATAGAGCATGACACAACCAGATCAATCTACGCGGATGCCCAAGTTGATCTCGATTATCACTAATCGTAAAATATATTTTGTTGTTGTTGTTTCCCAGAGCACGGCTCAACTTAACATTTGGATCGTAAGCGTTATTCTAGAACTTCCGGATTTCGGTTTTCGTCTGACGAGGCTTAATGATTTGCTTTATATTTTTGTTTTTGTTTAACTTTATGAGCCATGTACATAGGGTGAATGGAGGTCGTGGCCATCCCCCCTGTCAACCTTACAATATTTGTTGTTAGTAATACTTTGGCTTATGGCTTATTGGTGACATTCTCAAACAATAGTGTTGTAGCGAAGTACCTGTGTGTGTTCCAGCTATTGTCACATGACGCCCAAGGTAACACCGATGAGAACGAGTTATATAGATAGAAAATGCCCCAAGCAAGTACAACGATATAATACAGATTCAAGAAGAACACTTTAACCATCGCTGATATTCCAATACCTGTAATGATAGAACAGTTACTGTTATATGTTTGGATATCAGGCCATATGTCTATTGCAATGAGATAACTGCTAACACTGTCTAAAAAAGATTTCGAGAAGCACCTAATAAAACAGTTCATAATTGAGCTGTCCTGCGAGAGAACCAACATTATGGCTTCTGCGTAATGTATCGACCCAGATCAGCTTGCGCATTCCGCGCAGACTGATCTGGGCCGACAAATTCCGTCTCAGGGGGATAGAGGTTTAGAATAATGATTCCTGAAACAGAAAATCTACAGGAGAAGAAATGTGTCTATCCGGGTAAGCCTGTGCGGCATGCATAGGCTGATCCGAGTCGACACTTTTCCTGAAACAGAAAATCCACAGGAGGAGAAAAGTGGTTATCCTGGTTAGCCTGGCCATCATGCTCAGGCTGATCAATACATTACGCAGAGTCCACACTGTTGGTTTTCTCGCGGTACGGCTCATTTGTGTATTGGAGTGGTCGTTTTCCTAGTTATCTTCAGCATTTCGCACATACACCACACATGCTACATAGAGTACTGGAATTATTTATTAAACAATATGTACAACGAGACAGACCTTTGAATGCCGGGCATATGTTCCATACACCCAGTGATCCACGACTCATATATTGACCGAGCCCTCCTTCTAATATCAGCATGGGTATACCACAGGTAAACAAACATACTAGATACGGTATTAGAAAGGCACCTGGAAAACAACAAAAACAAACAAATAAACAAAACGAATTGAGATATAGTTCATTTTAAAAGAATATGTATAACTTGACGAGGTATCAAATGCTTTAAAAAACGTCTAAAACAAAACAACAACCCCAAAATTACAACAACAATAACAAACAAGCAACATTTTTGTGTGTACACAAACAATTAACACAACTAGTTGATACAATCAAACTGAATGGTAATATAATGTATAGCCTTTTTTGCTATTAAGTCGACTCGTAAAACTATTTTGACTTTGGGATTTTTCCACACAATCGGCGCGAGTACTGGTTAAGTATCCAGGAAGCAGACATCGAGCGTGATTAATATAAGCTTAAAGCTTGTTTCGCAATCGATTTAAAATAAATAGGTTTAAACTAAAACAAGCAACTAGTATGTTATTGTAATGCCACGGCAATTATTACAATAACTGTCAACGTTTCGGTGTAAGGGCTAAATCGGACCCGTAGGCTAGCAGCGAGGAAACGATCTACTATCAAGTATTTATTATTTAATGAGTAACATACGATATCAATATTGACTTTAAAATACTCATGAAAAATGTTAGCTTTTGAACTTGGATTGTTATTACTCATTTGAGCCGTCCCGCGAGAAAACCAGCATTGTGGACTCTGCGTAAAGTATAAACCCGGATCAGCCTAAGCATGCCGCGAAGGCTTACCTGGATAGACAATTTTCGCCTCCTGTGGATTTTCTGTTTCAGGAGTCATTACTCTATACCTCTATTCCCCTGAGACTGAATGTGTCGGGCCGGATCAGTCTGCGCGGACTGCGCAGGCTGATCTGGGTCGATACATTACGGAGAGGCCATAATGATGGTTATCTCGCGGGACGGCTCATTTACCCGTGTGACTTCTTCACTTAATATAGGCTAATCCAATTCTTCAACTAAAGGGTTTATATTTGCAGCATCGATGTTTTCAAATGTGAGTGAACATAATTATCAAAGTCATCCGTCTTTACTTTACATTTCAGACAGGCAGCATATGCAGATCTTTATATGGAGGAGTGATAAATTCGCTTCGGTTTGTTTAAATGACTGACAATCTGTAGCCTCAGTCCTTTCAGATGTTTTCAAATGAGTGAACATAATTATCAAAGTCATCCGTCTTTACTTTACATTTCAGACAGGAAGCATATGCAGATTTTTATATGGACGATGATAAATTATCTTCGGTTTGTTTAAAACGACTGGCAATCTGTAGCCTCAGTCCTTTCAGATGTTTTCAAATCAGTGAACATAATTATCAAAGTCATCCGTCTTTACTTTACATTTCAGACAGGCAGCATATGCAGATCTTTATATGGAGGAGTGATAAATTCGCTTCGGTTTGTTTAAAACGACTGACAATCTGTAGCCTCTGGCCTTTCAGATGTTTTCAAATCAGTGAACATAATTATCAAACTCATCCGTCTTTACTTTACATTTCAGACAGGCAGCATGTGCAGATCTTTATATGGAGGAGTGATAAATTCGCTTCGGTTTGTTTAAAACGACTGACAATCTGTAGCCTCTGTCCTTTCAGATGTTTTCAAATGAGTGAACATAATTATCAAAGTCATCCGTCTTTACTTTACATTTCAGACAGGCAGCATATGCAGATCTTTATATGGAGGAGTGATAAATTCGCTTCGGTTTGTTTAAAACGACTGACAATCTGTAGCCTCTGTCCTTTCAGATGTTTTCAAATGAGTGAACATAATTATCAAAGTCATCCGTCTTTACTTTACATTTCAGACAGGCAGCATATGCAGATCTTTATATAGAGGAGTGATAAATTCGCTTCAGTTTGTTTAAAACGACTGACAATCTGTAGCCTCTGTCCTTTCAGGGGTGTAGCTCCCTTTAGGCACTGTAGGCACGTGCCTACACATTTTTTCTCAAAATGACCCAAAATGCAGCTGCGGTGATAGACATCTGCGCTTTGTATCGACAAGATCAGCCTGCGCTGTCCGCGCAGACTGATCCGGCCGACACATTCCGTCTTAGGGGGATAGATATATAGAAAATCCACAGGAGGTGCATTTTTCTATTTTTTCACAAAATACGTTCAAAGTCGTCTGCTGCAGAATTGCCGTATGAGGGAAATGGTTACGTAATGAAATACAATTGAAATAATGTGTCAAAATGAGAAATTACTCATTGTGAACATTTTTCACATTGTTTCAATGTTTTCAAAAGTCGCTTGATGAAGACGCGTCGACGTGCGTCCGTATATGGAAAAGCGTTAAACATGATAACATAGTGGTGTCATATGGAAAAGCGTTTAACATGATAACATAGTGGTGTCATATGGGAAAGCGTTAAACATGATAACATAGTGGTGTCATATGGGAAAGCGTTAAACATGATAACATAGTGGTGTCATATGGGAAAGCGTTAAATATGATAACATAGTGGTGTCATATGGGGAAGCGTTAAACATGATAACATAGTGGTGTCATATGGGAAAGCGTTAAACATGATAACATAGTGGTGTCATATGGGAAAGCGTTAAACATGATAACATAGTGGTGTCATATGGTAAAGCGTTAAACATGATAACATAGTGGTGTCATATGGGAAAGCGTTAAACATGATAACATAGTGGTGTCATATGGGAAAGCGTTAAACATGATAATATAGTGGTGTCATATGGGAAAGCGTTAAACATGATAACATAGTGGTGTCATATGGGAAAGCGTTAAACATGATAACATAGTGGTGTCATATGGGAAAGCGTTAAACATGATAACATAGTGGTGTCATATGGAGCATTTTTTAAATATTTTTTTTTTATGTAATCTTGCTCGTTATTGCACAGCATCAGTTGTACACAATTAATTAGACATACACACCCACTCCAACAGTAGAAGTGTACTTTGTCTTGACCGTACGTAACCCTCCTAGGCGTTCAGGGTTGCGGGGATATATATGTTTACGACATATGAGCCGTCCCGCGAGAAAAGCAACATTATGGTCTCTGCGTAATGTATCGACCCAGATCAGCCTGCGCAGTCCGCGCAGACTGATCCGGGCCGACACATTCCGTCTCAGGGGATAGAAGCATAGAACAATGATTCCTGAAACAGAAAATCCACAGGAGGATACAAGTGGTTATCCTGGTTAGCCTGGCCATCATGCTCAGGCTGATCAATACATTACGAAGAGGTCCACAATGTTGTTTTTCTCGCGGGACAGCTCATATGCAGCCGTGTCAGGATAAATAATAACCGTACTAACCGTACTAATTTACCCAGGAATCGCCGTGATATAGCTGAGGCAGTGTTTAAAGCGGTGTACAAACACTATACAATCAAACAAAACAAATGATTGTGGACCAATTCAAATCATTTACGTACTTTGGAAACTATAACCTTAAAAAAGCGAGACATTCCCTTTAAAAGTAAAGCCAATCTTGATTGTAGATCTGATGACGTTGGTTTAGATTGAACTTTGCGTCAGCCAATCTAATTGTTGCTTAAAAAATCGTTTGATATTAAACAGGTATTATAACCCATTATAAACGAGAAAGTGAAGCGTTGGTTTTCGAGTGTTCCGATTGCATAGAACCGAGCGATGGTTGTATCGTGTTACTTCATTTGAAACACAACCCTAGCACGCGCTAATGAGTAGATCAATTCGTGACGACCTTTTATGCGATGTCGTCAG
Organism: Serripes groenlandicus; assembly: GCA_031761405.1. Lineage (NCBI taxonomy): Eukaryota > Metazoa > Mollusca > Bivalvia > Cardiida > Cardiidae > Serripes > Serripes groenlandicus. Next base: position 86,744,868 of record JASEVX010000002.1, on the reverse strand, counting down.
ATCAAATATACGTGCAGCGAATTATCTTGATCTGATATTAATAAGGTTGGAGTAAAGCCTGCCTTACCTCCACCATTTTTGTAACAGAGGTATGGGAATCTCCAGATATTCCCTAGACCAATACAACATCCAATACAAGACAACAGAAACTCCCTATCCGTTGACCACGTCTCTCGTTGGACCCTGGTATCATCCTCCTTCGAATCAAGGGGTTCCCTAACAGAAACATCTTCGCAGTCTTGCTTTTCCCGAGTCATCATGTGAGTCGATGTAATCCAATCTTAAAAAAATCACATGAACACCCCTTTCCTACATACAACACATCTGCAGTAGACGACTTCGAAAGCACGGAGGCTAATATATCGACAAGCATTGTAAGTGAAGGTATACTCATGGACTATAATTGAAAACGGTGCAGCTAATTGAGACATATTAATTTGCAAGTTCTCATTTTTCCAAGATATTTACGGAAGTCGTCTGTTGCAGATGCGGCTAAATGCGTCAGTAGGTGGGAAAGTGTTGAATCATCTACGTTTTATATATAAAAGCGTTATGGTGCGTGATGAAAAACACCCACTTATTAATTAACAAACGAGTCTTGCTCTAATGTAAACATTCGTAAATTTATGCAAATTGCAAATAGAGATCTGCATTCACATCCCTGCAATCCTTGCCAAAAATAACAATTTTTGTCAGATGTTTCTTGAAAACTTTTGTGAAATATTTAAGAAAATTACAGAGCAAGATCAAACTACAAGCGATGCATATGCCAGGAAATCGTTTTTTCTCTGTACACGGACTTCTGATGGAAAAATGGAGCTGACTAACTTACATGCATGGTTAAAGTACATCTTCATGTACACGTATCCTATAAGTAAAGTCGAGAAACCTTCGAGTCGCGTCGAGCATTCACAGTTTGTGTTGTATCTTAGCTAGGAATCCGCTGTGGTCGAGTGGTTAGCGTCGGGGATTTCGTAACCGGGTGTCCCGGGTTCGATCCCCAGTCGCGGCACTACGGTCATGGTTGAGTGCCCTTGGGCAAGGCACATTTTCTAGCCTAGTACTGGTTTGTTTACCCAGGGATCATGAATAATTAAATTTAATTGCGCGCTAAATGACCTTAGCTGTCGATGCGCCATAAAACAATATACATTCATTCATTGTATCTTAGCTGGGGCATCTCATAAAGTGGCATATACATAAATGATTGGTTTAATGCCATTTTTCAACAATTTTCCGGTCATAACATGGCGGCCAGTTCACATACTCACACCAGTACTCCACACACTAAGTTCTTTCCAAGCAACCGGCTGCTTTTCCACATAGACTGTTAGCCCATTGGGGAAGACGAATGACGTTTGTCTCAGTGACTATTGTCAAACGTCGGAAAGAATGCTGGTCGAGCTGGGGTTCGAACTCACAACCCTTGGGTTGACAGCTCGCGTCGCTACCAACTGAGCTACTGGGGCTCGGCCGCATATGGATAAAACAATTAGGGTTACAATTATAGCCTTTCGCCAGAGGTATCTTCTCTGGCTTAATGTAGGCGGCGAGTGAATGCTCTAGTTCGACTAGGATGTGCGTATGTCAAAACCCATTATTATTGTCCTCTTGGCTCTCTGGTTAACGGTTTTATTGCTTAGCCCTTTCTCATATTCAAAACATCTGCATTAGACGACCTTGAAAACATATAGTCAGACATTTAAAGTGTACACATTATAGAACAGTTATTGTATGAAGTTGAAAACATATAGTCAGACATTTAAAGTGTACACATTATAGAATAGTTATTGTATGAAGTTGAAAACATATAGTCAGACATTTAAAGTGTACACATTATAGAACAGTTATTGTATGAAGTTGAAAACATATAGTCAGACATTTAAAGTGTACACATTATAGAATAGTTATTGTATGAAGTTGAAAACATATAGTCAGACATTTAAAGTGTACACATTATAGAACAGTTAGTGTATGAAGTTGAAAACATATAGTCAGACATTTAAAGTGCACACATTATAGAACAGTTATTGTATGAAGTTGAAACCATATAGTCAGACATTTTAAGTGTACACATTATAGAACAGTTATTGTATGAAGTTGAAAACATATAGTCAGACATTTTAAGTGTACACATTATAGAACAGTTAGTGTATGAAGTTGGAAACAGTGTGATAGACGGAGAAATTGCTGATCACAATGTTTTCGAAAGTCGTCTGCTGTAGAGGCGTCTGTATGTTCAACCTTAACCCAAAGGTCATTTACGAGCAGTGCCTGGTGATAACAAAAATTGTCATTGTAAAAACACCCGTACAATTATTCTAGTTTGCTATCTGGATTTATACTACATGCACGTACACAGTGAAAACTCTGGTGATACTGTTTATATACACGCTCCGCGGAGTCTTCACCGAACGGAGATGCAACATCACACGAACTCGCCTACACACAAACTCGCCAGCACACACAAACTCGCCACACAAACTTTCCACACAAACTCGCCAGCACACAAACTCCCCATATAAACTAGCCAGCGCACAAACTCGCCAGCACACAAACTCCCCATATAAACTAGCCAGCGCACAAACTCGCCAGCAAATAAACTCGCCAGCACACAAACTTCCCAGCACACAAACTACCCAGCCGCGGTTCATCCGATTTACAAGATGTTGTATGTTTCTATTAACGGGGTACTACATCCAACTTTAGCACTTTTCCACATACAGAATTAAGGAACAGTCCGAGTTAGATTCGGTACAAAATAGAGCAATCCGCTACTTCTTAGGCGTACATAGATTTACGCCGACGGTGGCTATTAACGGTGATATCGGCTGGCTACCATGCACACAAAGACGTTGGTTCAATATGATTCGTATGTGGAACAGATTACTACTTGTTAACAATAGTAGAATAACTAAACATGTGTTTAATTATGACTATGAAAATTCTAATCAGTGTGTAAATTGGTGCTCGGAGATTAAGTCTGTTTTTAACACAATAGATATGATTGACACATACAACAATAAAATCATAGCAAACTTAGAAATGGTGAAATCTAAGCTATTACAGTACTATGCAGATGCCTGGCCAAATACAGTTTCAAACACACCAAAACTACGAACTTATGTACAATTTAAGACAGCATATCACACGGAAGAATATATCAAACTTAATTTAAATCGTTCTGAGAGATCTATCATTGCCCAATTTAGATGTGGTGTATTACCTTTACGATTAAAAAACAGGTCGTTTTGTAGGTGAAAACCCCGAGGAAAGACTATGCACCTTTTGTGATTTTCGAGTGCCAGAAGAAGAAACACATTTTTTGTTACATTGTTCGTTTTATGACAATGAGCGTCATTACTATTTTGATGAAATATTAGACTCAGATGAGTGGATTACATTATCAACAAAAGAAAAACTATGCACTTTGATATGTAATCACCCAAGAAAAACGGCAAAATCTGCATTCATAAAAAGAAAAAAAGAACTTTATAAATAAGAATCAACATTAAATCATTTCAACATTTTCATTATGCAACTGTACTTATTTATATGTTCATGTGATTTTCATACTTTCATTAATCAAATTTAATAATGATACTATTTATTTAATCTTTACTCACATCCTATATCTATAACACTTTAATCTTTAAATCGTAGTTTCGCTTGCCATATTATACTGTATATTAATAGTGACTAATTGGTCCGTCGGGCCGGGTGTATTTATTTATATGTTTTTGTATATATGTATTGAATTCATTTGTACACATGTCACTGAAATAAATGATTTACTTACTTACAGAAAAAATGCATCGGACGACTTTGAAACATAAAGGAATAAACATGGAAAATCTCTCTCAATGAAAGTATAGTTAGTAAATAGAAAACACATTGTGGCAAATAGAGATATAGCTCGATTTCTGTGTTTGCCACAATGTTTCAAACAATCACCTGCTGCAGATGCGTGAGAAACCGTCTGTTTGTGGGAAAGGGTTATAGTGACATAACGGACACCATCCAAATGTCCTTTTTTGTATAACATCGACCTAAAATCAAATTATTCACATTGATCATTTTTCAGTATATTTTATAACGTCTTCTCGTTCAACACGTTTTTTGTCATATCGAGTGTAAGTTTCAATGACATATGATTTTAAAATCGCAGGTCTAAACATTGTACATTGAAAACCACCAATATCATTGACTTAGCCATTTCTCATTTTAACTTAAATCTTACCTCGCTTTCCCGATTTTGTGTATGTTCCTGTAGTATGTTACTCCATTAAACCGTCAACGAAATCTGTAAATAAATACTACATCCATATATCACACTGAACGATCTGTCTTCGAGCGACGTCACGTGAAAAATCGCGGTATTTTGATTTAATTGAAATTAATTCCCTGTGCGGGAAAAGACTTAGCCATTTCCATCACATGTCATTCAGAGTTGCGTACTTTAAAAACGCATACTGCTCACTATAAAAGGCCTTGGACAGTACAAAAACATTTTAATTGTCGTCATGTTCGTTCTTTGTTTGATTTCGAAGCATATTCACGTAAAAGGATTACATATCGTGGAAACTACAGGTCACAACTCCTCGGGGAATAATTTGCGTAAAACCCATGTTTTCCTTTAAATGCCCTTTTATAAAACTGTCATACTAAAAAGTTAAAAACTCCCCTGTTCATTTTATTCGATATTTATTTTCGAAAACTATTTCATTAAATCTTGACCCGTGACCTTCGACGGAATGTTTTATGAGCATACTGTATGTATTATACTTCTTCTGTTATAAGGTACTTGTTGTATCATTCGAATGAAAATGAAACTCCAGGAACCTGTCAGTTGAAGTGATTGGTTATTTGCCAGTGGATAACACAAACATATTCGGTGCTCTTCTAAATAGTTTGGCATAATATATTTACAAGATTGTAGTATTCAGCAATTTAAAATATATCCGATACAGCTTGACAAATATTGCAGGAACAAATTGATGATAACTATCTTGTGTTTCAACAATGTTTGAAAAAATAAACCCGACTAAAACGGAACAATTTTGGAGTAAATGTTCTAAACAATTCTTTTTATCAAAACTGACCTGTAATCATCACGCGATAGTTCAAACTAAAGATACATTGATCCTGCAACAAGATCATTTTCACATGACTTACTTTGCTTTAAAATATGGATGAATACACTCAACCAATCAGATGTCTCTAAAGTGCATTACCTCTGTAGTAACAGGTGCTGACACCTAGTATTGAAACTGTTTGCGAAATTTGGCTCCGCCTACATATCTAATCAAGCTTGTACACTGGGTTTTTTCTCCATTTTTTAAAAACATGGTAACACTAATGCCTTATTGATGGCAGGTTCATTCTGCCTGTGATATTAAAGTCTCATAAAACCCCAGCGCCTGCAACGGAAGATATTAGCGCTTTCACTTGTCCATACGCCGCCGTCCAAAATTGGGCGTTTAAACCTTTCTCATTTGCAAACGCTATTTCACGCTTTTTGACGCATTTGCATCAGCCAATTTTTATAACAATTCTGGCCAACGGAGAAATTGTTCATTATGAGTAATTCCTCACTTTGTCACTATAATTTCAACTCTCTCAGTACGCACATTTATAGAGATTTTCTATAGAACCAACACCTCAAAGAATCCGTCTGCTGCAGATTACCTGTATGTGGGGAAGGGATTAAAACGAAATTGTGGACTCTGCGTAAAGTATCGACCCGGATCAGCCTAAGCATGCCGCGCAAGCTAACCATGACACACGCTTTTCACCTGCTGTGGATTTTCTGTTTCAGGAATCATTACTCTTTACATATATCACCCTGAGACGGTATGTGTAGGTGGAACGTCTCATATCTTAATCTACACTGTTTGGAATGTTTATGTGATTTATTGGCGAATAATGCAGGGTCAGACAAGATTGTAAGGGTGGACTTGTTATTTCAATGTCGATTATTTGATGCATATGCAACATGACTTAATAGTTTATTTTTTATTATTACAAAATTAAAACATCCGAAGACATAATAGAGGAAAGACAGTTTAGAAAACTAAAACCTTTCGATGGAGTAGTCAAAATATCAGGAAATGCAGAAAACACCAGTCATTGGCATCAGTATTTCACACAGGCGGCCAGCAATGAAAGGTAACATTTGAGCCTGTCCCGCGAGAAAACCAACATTGTGGAAACTGCGTAAAGTATAGACCCGGATCAGCCTAAGCATGCCGTGCAGACTTACCCGGATAGACACTTTTCGCCTCCTGTGGATTTTCTGTTTCAGGAATCATTACTTTATACATACTGCACAGGCTGATCTGGGTCGATATATTACACAGAGGCCATAATGTTGGTTTTCTCGCGGGACTGCTCATTTAATATCTGCAACTGCTGAATTTGTAAAAAGAGAGCGTTTAATGAAAAAGGGTTACACCTGAACTGTGACTGAATACACTTAAAACCATATGCCATGCAGTTTTAAACTACTTGTTTATTGACACGTGTCATTACACGAACGGGATACAATCGTGTTAATGGGTTTTAATAAGTATTTGAGAAGTTACATTAAGTCACTGCCCGAAATAAACGTGCGATACATCTAAGAAGCAAGACGCTCTGACAACTGTTTGCTGAATGGCTTTTAGCAAAATGATGACCACATTGTAGCAAACTGATTCTATTCATACGATTTGTTTGTTTGTTTGGAGTTTAACGCCGCTTTCAACAGCTTTTGTCATATCACGGCGGTCAGTGCACCTACCCATGTTTTCCTGGCTTTCCCACACCAATACTTACACAACATTCTTTCGAAGCCACTGACTACTTTCTCACATAGATCAGAGGTGAGAGGCAATGGAAAACATCGCCCGAAAGAATGTCGCCGCAACCGGGTATCGAACCCGTGACCTCCAGATCATGAGTCAGATACGCTACTAATTGAGCTACCCGGCCGGGCTCTATTCATACGAAGTCTCCGATCTACAGACAGTAACTTCACAGAGTTTGCACTGTGAACATCCGGGATGAACGAGATACCAGTCATCGCCAAATAATGAAGAGACAGTAGTAAATCAAATGTATCAGTTAGGCGGTCGGAAACGGGCGAGACACCATCAGTTCTCTCCCTGGATTAAGTTGATTGATTGGGGTTTAACGCCGTTTTTAACAATTTCTCAGTTATATCACGATGGTCAGTTCACCTACTCATGTATTTCCTGGTTTTCTCACACCAGTACTCCAAACAACAATCTAACCAAGCAACTGGCTGCTTTTCCAGATAGACCTAGCCCATTGGTGGAAGACGAATGACGCATGTCGCATTCCCTTGATTAAAGCTTGGCGTCCTATGAAATTAATTTTCCGCTATTGTTAATTCACACATTCTAGCTAGGAAGGTACAATGCAATCCAGCTAAAAAATGATCTTATTATATCAAATAAAAGATGTACGGTCTATATACAAATTGCCGAGTTATACTGTGTTTCACAAAATATATTACAGTTAAAAAGACTAATAAATGCACGGTAAGAACTAAAAGCAGATCTTGAAATAATATACTTTTTACTGTTATGAAGTATATTTGTTAACGGAAATTATGCTACTCAATTTTCATTATTAAGTATGGTTAATTCATATAATATGTTATTTCACATTCATTAATAATACATTATAATTCTAGATTATGTTTGACAGTATTGAATACAATACTGATTTGCATGTTCCATCGTGTTGAACTATTCATAATAACAGGTATGCGCTTATTTTGACAAAGCAAAAGAAAAATAATGAACACATTGCAGTTAATATCTGTTTCATGGTCATCGATGTTCAATGGGTTTGTTTATGCTTTAAACTTGTTATGGGCAACAACGGGAACATGATTGCGAATATGGAACGCCAAAGCTGTCTTATGTTGTGATCTTTCATGTTGCTATGTGTAACTGACATGTTATCACGTCCAACGTACATGTACATGTTATTATGTTTAACGTATATGGCATAATGTGTAAATGATATATAATCATGTCTGACTGACATGTCATTATGTCTAACTTTCATGTTATTATGTGTAAATGACATTATAGTATGTCTAACTGGTATGATATTATGTCTGTCTTACATGCTTGTATGTCTAGCTAATATGTTGTTATGTCTTATTGACATGCTAGTATGTCCAATTAACATGTTATTATATCCAACTGACATGGTATTATGTCTAGTTGACTTGGAATTATGTCCATTAGACGTCTTGTCCATAAAACGTGTTATCTTGTCTAACTGGCATGTTATTATGTCAAAGTATCGTGTTGTTGTTGAAAAAAGGCGCGAAACTCTAACATGCCCGCATAAATACCAATGGAGGTCTCGTTCACTGTGTGTAATAATTATATTTAGGTTGCGTTTCACAGAGCACCGGTTGAATATTTATAAAGATAATTTGTATTTGGATATAATTCTGCATCTAAAACGTTCTGCAGCAGACAACTTCTTTAATGGAGACGAACATGCATATAGGAGCAGTGACTTAATCAAAAAAATATGCATTCTAGTTAACCCTTACCTTATACAGACATATCTTGATCTCCCTGCAGCAGTCGACTTTTGAAAACATTAGGGGCAAGTGGAGAAAGTGCTTATAATGTATATGTATATATGTGGGAAAGGTTTAAAGCGTCAATGTAAGATCAATACCTAGTCATTTCTCACATGCTGGTGTATTTTGACGCATCTGCAGCAGACGATGTTTTAAAATATTTGGCAAAAGTAGCCCTAGTAATTATTCATTACGACTCTTAATCATAGATTTTTTAATTTTAACCCTTCTTAATAATTTGATGCATTTCGACCAATCTGAAGAAGAACACTTTTAAAAACGTTGTTGCAAAATGAGAAATTAATTTATATTTTTTGTTTCAAACTTTTCAAGATATCTTTCATATTTTTGGCTGAATGTTTTAAAGTCGGCTGTAACACTGCATCTAGTTCCGACATTTCGGTTGCATTGGCCAGTGCGCGGGGAGTTTCGCGCCTTTTTTTTATTAACAACATTACGATAATTCGACATCACAACATGAAACACTAACAAGATAACACACATTTTGAACAAAAGGTATAATAGAGATAATGCCATGTGAAGTAAACATAATACAATGTTTACTGGACATAATGACGTGTAAATTTGACATCAAAACACATCGATTAGACATAATAGCATGACAGTTAGACATACTAGTAACATGTTCGTATGACATAATAAGACAGAACATAGACATAATAACGTGTATGATAACATAATAGCATGCCAAAGAGACATAATAACATACCAGTTAGACAACATTGCATATCGGACAGACATAAAAACATGCGATTTGGACATAATAACATGTCAGTTACACATAATAGCATGTAAGTTAGACATAATAGCATGTAATTTAGGCATAATAACATGTAAGTTAGACATACTAACATGGCAGGTGCACATAATAAAACACACGTTAGACAAATTATGATGTAAGTTAGACATAATAACATGATATATCACAACATAAGACAGCTGTTGCGTTTCATATGCGAATTTGCGTTTTTGTTTTATTATCAACCTGGAACCGACTCAAATTAAAAAGCTCTTTCTTGCTATGCAGTGCTTTTCAGATGTTAGACCTTTCGAACATATAAAAAAACTGCCGTAGACGACTGTGTAAACATCAATTAATCATGAGCAATATTTCCTTTTTTCACAATGTTTTCATATGTCGTCTACTGCAGATGCGTCAAAATGCGTCCGCACTTGCGAAAAGGTTAATTAATGAAATCAAAAAGATATATATGTTTATGTTTAAGCTGTTTTCTTTTAAACATCATATATCAGTATCAAAATACTTTTTAATTAAACAACTTCTCCTTTTATTCTCGTGGGATTCGCCGTTTTGACAGATAGGCAATATTGTTTATGACTGGGTACAGCAACATTTTGTACTGCGCCAAACAGCTAATCGGATCCCTCGTAATAAAACTATTATAGGTTCACCTTAAAAATGGCGAGCTCAACTGATATATCAGTAAATTTATAAAAATGATGTCGGCCCATAGGCTTTCCCTTTCAAGATTTATAAGTTTACTGATATGTATGTGTGCTTAATCTACATTCGAAACAAAATAGACGTATAACGAGGCTACCTCTAACCTAACTGTAAACAACGTCCGAACTATTATGTCTGTGACAAAATAAACATCAAAGCACTGCAGTGCTGGCGGCCTGGGGGCTGCTGGATGGTTGGAGAAGTAGGGGAAATGTGAAAGGAAATAACATATTGCAGCTTATGTTTATGTTTTTATTGTCGAGAAGTTGAAAGATCATGTCAAAAATAGTAAATTTTATTAAACTGCCAATTTAAAAACAGAAAGACCTTGTTGGCACTTTATCGCTCACCTGAGGGCAAGAGCTCACAAGTATACACATTTAAGACATGAAGAATCAAAGGGAAATTTGACAACAGGTTTAGGCAGAATATTTCACATTGAATCACATTCCATGAGGTGAAATAGTTCTCTAAACCATGTACTAGACTGGGAGAAAGTGTTTGAAATATGCAAAACTCACCAAGACAATTATTCTGACAAAGATTCAAAATGCAACATCCAGTGTGTTATCAAGATTTTCCTTCATTTGGCCTAGTGACCTATTTTTGTTTACCCGATATGACCCTTATTCGAACATGGACTAGATATCATTAAGAAAAACATTTTGACCAAATTTTAAAAAACGTGGCCTCTACAGTGTTAACAAGATGTTGGCCTAGTGAATAAGTTTCTAGACCAATGTTCAAACTTGGCCTATATATCATCAAGACAAACATTCTGATACAGTTTCAACATGCTCAAGTTAAAAATGCAGCCTCCATTATGTTAACAAGATTTCCCTTCAATTTGGCCTAGTGACCTAGTTTCTGACTAAATATGACCCATACTCGAACTTGACTTGATATCATTAAGACAAGCATTCTAACGAAAATGCCTTTGATACCCCCACAGCACTTGCGGGCACCTGCACAGCACAATTGAGGGAGAGGTTTGCGTTTGCACGCTACCTCTACAACTTAGTTATTGGTGCATTGGTGGCTGAAGAGGAGAGATCTCATTCCCTATACTGCCACTCTCCCTCTCTTGTGGTTACTGCCCTCTAATTCTCCTTCAGTCCTCCCTTCTTTTATAGGGCATCTTGTAGTACTGTTACTCTCACACTTTTGTGATAAACTCTGTGTTAAATTGCTACCTTCTGTGAAGAGCGTGACTGGAATCTGATTAATGATGCGATGACCTGGCTTTGATAACCTGCGAGACACATTGGATGGTCGGCCAGACGCCTTACACCGGTCAATGTCTGCCCGATGTCCGGCCGGGCTCTGAGCGGCGAATTTGGCCCGGCGCTCGCCAGATATGTATGATGCCCGACCGGGTCGGGGTGTCGAGGGGTTGGGGGCGTCGGGCACGGGCCCTACGGCCCCCGGTTAGCCCGCCACTGTTTATTTCACGTGACTTCTATCGTGGGGTTGGGGAGTCGGGCACGGGCCCTATGGGCCTCCGCTTAATCCGCCACTACATTTGCCACGCTTTTTCTTTGTCTACTATTAATGTTTCGCACGGGCCCTACGGCCCCCCGGTTAATCCGCCAATGTATATTTCACGTGACTTCTTTATTTTTTTCGTTCCTCTTCGCGAATGTTAATAATGTTAACTAGCGTCCATATTTTCACTGATGTTCAAACAACATTAAAAAGATATTTATGGGGCAGGTCTTAACCTTTTAAATGCAGTTTTGTTGAATCCATGGTGAACTATTTTTCCTCGCGTTGTTTGGTGCTAACAGCAATTGGCATGCCTCCAACTCCGAAAAAATGGTATTACTACTATGACCAGGGGCCAGGCTAACTAGTTTAATCTCTCATTTCATAAATAATTGAATCATTTTGACACGTCGAGCTGGTTTATCCTCGTATTCGAATCCACCATCCGTAACTTTAATGGACCAGCGTGTGATATAGGGTAGTGATTTGTTATACAGACTCATAAAAATGAAAAACATAAAACTTAATGTTCCATTTTATCCTCTTTATGGTTCTGACAGGTCATTGATATGCCATGAACTGTATACATGTATATGACATACACTAGTTCAACAAATGAAATATAAATTCAAACGATTGTGTTTAAACTTTACGACGTCAAAATACCACTGCGTAGATTTTCACAGTATTTCCGATCCTTTCATCATGATATCAATACATCAGCAGTTACTATATCCTTGTAAAGCAGAGCACCATGGAGGGAAGTTTTTGCATCCAATTAATTTGGTTCGACCCGACCAGGATCAAACCCCGGTCTCTCGATCTCAACAGGAAAACACTTACCATTACATCACAGAGACGGTCAATGGCATTTTAAAAGAAAGAGTCCCAAATTGTAAGCAGAATACTTAGTTGTGCATTATGTAATCGAGTACATGTACAACTAGACTATAGACACGTTAATCATGGTCATAAATTCATTGGCGTGACCCAGCATACAATTCGAATATATTAATTGAAATCAATGCAATAAGGTAAATCAAAGCCTATAGCTTCTGACATAATATATGCATAATCACATACTTACACTCTTGAAATAGCACATAATCTAAGTTAAGTGAATTCATCATGAACAAAAATAGATATACAAAATTATACGTGAATAACGTCAAATAATTGCTTTAATTGCTGCAGTTATTCACACAACCAACTTGAATCGCTCGACATGACTTGTTTATATTTCCCTATTAGCCATCCCGCGAGAAAACCAACAGTGTGAACTCTGCGTATGGTGCTGTCACACTATTGGGTATCGTACTAGCGTATGTCAGCGTATGAACAATATCTCGCATATATACGCTGATATACGCTGACATACGCTAGTGGTACGTTAGGGATAGGTTTTATACGTTTCAAGCACGGTCGCATACGCTGGCATACGGCGAGGCAGGTTTTTGTTTAAGCTTGCCTAAAAAATGTGTGCGTATTCGGACGTATGGTTTATACGCAAAGCAGACTCAAGGCATACACTGAAAACACTCGAGTTACGCTAGAGGTACGTTACTCATAGGTCGAGTACGCTGGACATACGCTGGCATGAACGTGTATCGTACAGCTAACGTCTTGATGGCGCATGAGTTACGTACTTCTAACATATGTCTGACGTATCTACAACGAATATATATATATACATATTGGCGTATGCCTGACGATTGAGTAACGTATACATAAATTACAACTAGCGTATGTTTGACGTATTACAAGCGTATCCCCTGCGTATTGCCAGCGTTATGATAACGTGTATAGAGAGGATCCCATTTCTAGATCTTCTACAGTACTTCGTGGACTGGACATGCGCAACTCGTAGGTTACTCATTCGCTGGCCATACGCAAACTACGCTGGTAATACACTGGACATACGCTACTCATACTCTACTCATAGGTTCAATACGGTAAGTATACAAACACATCCGTATTTTCAAGGTCTTTTTGTGCGTATGCAAAATTAATTTATGAATTTGCATACGCATCCAATACCTTTCTATCATGCTAAATAGGTGACAGGGCCATAAGGTATCGACCTGGATCAGCCTAAGCATGTCGAGCAGGCTAACCCGATTAGACACTTTTCGCCTCCTGTGCATTTTCTGTTTCAGGAATCATTACGCTATACCTCTATCCCTGAGACAGAATGTGTCGGCCCGGATCACTCTGCGCGGATTGCGCAGGCTGATCAGGGTGGATACTTTACGCAGAGGCTTGGTTTTCTCGCGTGACGGCCCATATAAAGAAACAATTAGCATATGTATGCCCTGTCATAGGTATGGTGATCAGAACACTATAATATAAACACTAGTTACTTATCGTGTGAAAATGAAGAGAGTTGTACTTTTTGTCGCCTCTGCAGCAGACGACCTTTGGAAACATTGTGACAAATGGAGGAATTGCTATACTCTTTTCAAAACGTTTACTTACAATTTACATGGTTTTCCAGATTCTAATCAAGATGGTTTCATCGTTTTCTGGTGCATATTTCTTGTATGTGGGAAAGTAAACATTCTCACAAACGGAGTGAAAGAAAACCAACATAAAAATGACATGGCCTGGTAGGTAGTCCCGGTCATTATATCTGAAAATGGGTTGCAGGAACTGTGAAGATGAGTTTTCTGTACCAACATCGCACCTGAGTGAACGAGGTGCACAACCAGTATACTTCAAGTAGTACTTGGCTATTAGAGACGGGTCATTATTTGCTGAATACAACATACGAATGATTTGAGCCTGTCATATACATCAATGTACCAAATATAACTTGGGCCAAGAGCATTAGTATTGCCTTCTTCTTCATCGATGAGCTTTACGCAAGTCCAAGCCGCCTGAGTCATGAATTTTGCAATAATTGTAGTACAGTCCTTTTGCTTAACGTGCATTGTATGATCATTTACCGACCCACGTCACATTCTTCTGCGTAAATTGTTCTTCTTTAGAATTCGTTTCAATGGCCTTATACAATACACACACGCACACGCAGTATGCACACATTGTCCTAGTATTTCATCTGCGTAATGTATCGACCAGATCAGCATGCGCTGTCCGCGCAGACTGATCCGGCCAACACATTCCGGCTAAGGGGGGATAGATAGAGTAGTGATTCATGAAACAGAAAATCCACAGGAAGTGTATATCCAGGTACGCCTGTGTGGCATGCTTAGGCTGATGCGGGCCGATACTTTACGCAGAGTCCACAATGTTGATTTTATCACAAAACGGCCAACACATTGATTATTGCCAAGCTACCCCCCTGGTATCAGTTCTAGTATTGAGAGTCCTGTTCTAGGTATCGGGAATTAGGCTGGGACCAATGCGCACGCAACAGACGTATACACTATTACAATAAAGCAACGCCATTTTGACTGATGAGTAATCATTATACAGGTACTTGAGTTTTAAGTGTTTAGTCATAAGTCGTTAGTCATTAATCGTAAGTTGTAAGTAATGTTAAGTCAAAAATGCCCTTCCAGCGCTTCCGTACCTTCATGCTCATAATTATTTTAGATTGGCATTTAAGCAGCTGTATAAATATGTGCTTAGTTGACTATTAACAATAGTATTTAGGCAGAAAAATATTTCTTAATTTTCGATAATAGCGGCAGACTAAAGAAAATGATATTCATTTTCCAATACATTCACTGTTTACATATTCTACTGGTAGGTGGTGTAGTGTGGTGTCATGGCGACCGGTTTCAATTTCTCAAGACTAGCTTAAACATCTTAGTTTACTTAATGCCTTTCTATATTTGAAGTTCGATACATGTACCATATATGGTTCCAAATGCAATACTATGAAACGCCTTTACTGTCTTATGATGACTTGTTTGCTTATATACGGTAGATATTTCATTTTATTATACCTCAATTTCATTGTCCATATAAAACTCCCATTGACAAAAAGTTGCTATTTTACTGTCAAGACAAATGCACCACGTGACCATGAGACAGTTTTTGTACTGTCTCACGGCGGTATGCAAATGTTTTACTGTCTCACGGCCGTATGCAAATTTGTTTACTGGCAGGTAGGAAGATTTATGTTAATGAAACTCATTAAAACTAGACATGTAGAGCTACCTGCCAGTTAACAAATTTGCAAACGGCCGTAAATAGCAACTTTTATTTTTTTATTTTTTATTTTTGTATTACTATTTATTTATTATTTATAATTTTATTATTTATATTTTATTATTTATTATTTTATTATTTTTTGGTATAATAAACTAAAAAACAAATTGCTTTGAATTGGACAGTAATATTGTCATCCTTCGGAGAAATACTGTCACCCTCGCATGCGGCTCGGGTGACAGTATTCTCCTCAGGCTGACAATATTACTGTCCAATTCAAAGCAATGTGTTATTTATATAATATGCAGTAGATCTGTTATAATATGCAGTAGATATTTCATCATGTGTGGTACGTTTTTCTTTATATGCTGTACTGTATTGGTTATCTGTAGAGCAACTCTTCTTATATGTGGTGGTATTGTCTTTATATGCAGTGCATTCGAATTTGTGTGCGGTACAAAGACCAATATATGCAGTATATTTGGTATTGTGTGATCCGGGCCGACATATTCCGTCTCAGGGGGATAGAGGTATAGCGGAATGATTCCTGAAACAGAAAATCCACGGGAGGCGGACTGTGTCTATCCGGGCAAGCATGCGCGGCACGCTTAGGCTGATCCGGGTCGATAGTTTACGCATAGTCCACAATGTTGGTTTTCTCGCGGGACGGCTCATATATTAACTTAAAGCAGTTTATTCCAGTTTTCGTTGACGTCATAGATTAATCGTCATATATATAGCTGAATGATATAATGATGTAAATAATAAAACTTCACTGATTTTATACACAAATCTAAAAACCACTTTCGATACGCCTTGTTACTTTGAACATTTTGAATATTCCAACTAATAGAAATACCGGTGCGAGATAACGCTTATTATCACATCATTTATTTAATGAAACTGACAAACATAGAAACATTTATAGGGAAGATAGGGAATGTACTCTTTGAAATATATGACATTGATGACGAGTTTCATTTCATGCCCTTATTATTAGTCGCCGGGCAGAAGTCCGCGACTTCTATTTTTAATAGCTTTTCGGAAATGACATGGGAGGAGAGTTATTATTAGAAAAAAATAAATTTAAATGTCTTGAACATATTACAATTGTGATTGTCTAAAAACACTTAGTTATTACACATCTAAAATGAAATAAATAATCCGATGTTTTAAGTATTTGCAGTTTCTTTATTTTGACTCGCATTTATTTTTTTGGTCTTATTTACGAAGACAAAAGTGTCCCTGCTAGACTTGCTGCAGACTGTTATGTGTCAATATCGAGATACAAATCGCGTCGAATTCTCCTTTTAGTAGCAATTTTAACTTACTGAATGTTATTTCCATGTTCAAAGAGATGTCTTGATTTATGTAGAATTCCTTTAATAATGTTAATCCATGAATATCTAAAATAGGAACTGTTTCTAAGCTAAATATGTTGATCAAGTGTCTACCGAATACCGACTGCATAGATAAAGCTCCTTTGCAGAGAGCCGTTCTTTACAATCACTTACAAATAGTTAATTATAGGTGATTTAAAATGTTAATTTGGTTCAAAACAAATGACGAAAAGAACAAACTGAGATAAAACTGGTTTTAATATAAAAATTACTTTGAATGAACACTCTCTGCCTATAAAGAGAGTGTAAAAAACGACAATTATGCGAAGAAGAAACGAATCGGGTCTTTCGTACAAAATTATTTCGTCCTTGATACCCTACAGGCATTTTGCTTGCGATCTGCATATTGTTATGCATCATTAACACTAGGGCGCTCATCATTATATCATTTTAAAACACACTATCTGCCTATAAAGAGAGTGTAAAGAACGACAACTATACAAAGAAGAAACGAATCGGGTCTTTCGTACAAAATTAATTTATCCTTGACAATTTTAAATGTGTTAATAGATTCCCTACACGCATTTTGCTTGCGATCTGCATAGTGTTATGCATCATTGACACAAGGGCGCTCATCATTATATACTTTTAAAACATGAGTAGACTAATGATTGGCAAGATTACTCATTTCCTGTTTATGATCAATAAGTAGTTGGCTGTGTATATGGTCAACCTACCTTAGAATGGAGATTGATCATAAAAAATGAAAGGCTTTAATTATATTTCAATAAAGGACATTCACTTCGTTGGCAAAAAAAATGCCAGTTATGATATATTTTCACTTGACCCCACCCATAATGTTCCAATATGCCCTTTAGTTGATAACGTTTTTTTTAAACTACTATAATGTTAAGTGTTATGCATAAATGCAGAATGGATTTCCGGCGACATTGATGCGTTGCATCAACTTTCTCTTGTCAACTACTAAAGAAAATGTATTACATAAAGCGCAACATATACAAATTCATGAAGTTTTAAATAAACTATAGAAAAGCTAAACTCTAACGAACAAGTATATTTAATGTAGTATTTTGTTCAACTGTATATCCATGTTGTTGTCGTATGCGCATGATTAATGTCAAGTCATATAAATAAAGCTCTTGTTCTGTCATAATTTCAATCCCTGATCGAAACGGTTGACAATAAGATTCAAATTTAAACTTAAAACTGTTTTGGATTGTCATGTTCTTATTGTTGTACCTATGTCTAACACATGTCATACTTGAAAACATGCAACATTGACAGAAATCTTGCCGGCTCACCTTTACCTGAAAGTAATTTAATTTTCTAACAAGATTCGTTCTTTGTAAAAGATTAAGCATTGATGCGAAAAAAAGTTCAGTGTTGTAAATCAAAAGGAAGTTTTGTAGTTTCATATAAACATATAAAGGTACGTAGGTGTAAATCTAGAAGGATATTAAATTTAACCCTTTCCCTCATAGAACAATTCTGCAGCAGACGACTTTGGACATATTTTGTCAAAAAATAGAAAATCTCTAAAATTAAATGGATAACCTATGACTAAAAGTTGAAAACATTGTGGCAAAAAGAGAAATTGATCGTTTCCATTGGAAGGTCAACAAAGTGGGAAAAGTGGACAAACCGGTTCTTGTGTTGTTGTGGGTGGGGTGAGTAAAACAAAGTTGAAATAGCTGAATAAATGCATTGACAATATAGTGACTACTATTGGACACAACGACATGAATCCCACTGCTACACCCTATGTAAACCAAGCTCAACCACTTGGAATACAGACTCCTCAAACCAACAACGGAACGCCGTTTTACCCCACCACACCCATGGCAAAGTACATTCTTCCTCCGCCCCCTAATACTCAGTCTCCACAGACAATTCCTGCCTGCGTGGGCTGTAGAACTACTTGAAGACATGAAGCAGTTAAAGTAAGTTCTACCTAGTATAAATAAAATGGAACAGACCTTAACCAAAATAAATTCAAAATTGAACGAGCTTGAGAAAAATGTTTCAAATATTGATTCTCGAGTTACCAAGGTGGAGAAGTCATGCAAGTTTATAAGTGATTCATATGATACTTATTGCAATGATTTGAAAGGCTCGAGAGAGAAAATCAACACAATTGATAAAGAATTTCAAATGCTAGAAATCAACATGAAAAGGGTAGGAGATGAAAACGACCATCTTAGAAACAAGCTGCTAGATCTTAAAAACCGATCAATGAGAAACAATCTGATGTTCTGGGGTATACATGAAAGTAATAATTCAGGTACATATGAAAATTGTGAAGCCGTTGTAAAAGATTTCATTACAAACGAACTTCATCTCAATGCCACAGATGTACTCATTGAAAGAGCGCACCGCAATCCAGCAGTAGCAGGACCACATACTAAGCGCCCAAGACCCATTGTTGTCAATTTCCAGTATTTCCACGAAAGGGAAAAGGTCATGACTGAAGTCATAAAGCACTCACATAACTTAAAACAAAATGGGTTTGGTGTAGGTCCACAGCGACCTAACGAGATCAATGATGCACGCAAAGCCATTCGTGACGTAATGAAAGATGCTAGAGCCAATGGACGATACGTTCGAATGTATGGCGACAAGCTTTATATAAATGGCAAGCTTTACAATCGACATCCACATGTATTAGCAGGGAAACAAAATGAGGTATTGCCAAACAAATATGGATTTCATGAGAAGCAACTAAACATTATTGCCTGGAATGTGAACGGTCTAATTGGAAAACTGCCCGATCAAGAATTTATAAACCACATATATCAAAATGACATTATAATATTATCCGAAACATGGAAATCTAAAAATACTGCATATAATTTAGACATTCAAGGTTATGAAGGAAAACATCTGTATGGTAACAAGTCTAAAAATACGCGAAAAGGGCGTTATAGTGGTGGAATCTCTATTTATTATAAACAAACACTAAAATCGTATTGAGTATAATCAAAGAGGTATTGTATGGTTAAAATTAGTCAGCAGACATTACATTTGAGCAGTGATCTATATATCTGTGCTACATATATTCCACCGAAGAACTCGAACGTTATAGACCAGAGCGAAGTGGACATGTTTGAATTGCTAGAATCAGATATAGAGCGCTACAGAGTAAAGGGTAGAATAATCGTAGTAGGTGATTTCAATAGCAGAACATTAGACCTGAAAGACTTTATCGAGTTTGATAGTAATGTAGATATTGACGAGGGAACTTTTATAAATACAGCAGACATACCAAAAAGGTACAATCAAGATAAAACGGTTGACGACCATGGTAAAAAATTGATAAAACTTTGTAAATCAACTAATCTGATAGTTGGAAATGGTAGATTAAAGACTGATGCAAATATTGGAAAGTTCCAATTATAAGCAAAACCAGAGCAATACAAATGCTTGATTTAATAGCCACTGTCATAATGCAAGAAAAACATATAACAAATATAGAAACAAATACATGCGTAACAAAACAGATTTAAATCGACAAAGTTGTATATATATCATAAACATGATAACAACAAAATAAAAAGAAAATATAAATATAAATTTATGCAGGATAAAGGTATAGAGATGTCAAAGTTGGCAAAAAGGGAACCAAAAACATTCTGGAAATATATCAAAAACTAATATAAAAACAATTCCTTCTTGGGTGAAAAACCAACTAGTAATAGCCTTTATCAACATTTCGAATCATTATACGGGTCAAATTCTAACACTGAAAATGACACAACAAGCAATAGTCAAAACAATATAGACGATGAACAGTTAGATCGACCATTTACGATAGAAGAACTAAAAAAAAGCAGTATTTTCGCAAAATAACTCTAAAAGTCCAGGAATAGATGAGCTAACAGCAGAATTTTTCAAAGATTCTTTTGACACAATCTCATGTTTTCTCCTAAATCTGTATACTAAGATGTTTGAAGAAGGGTTATATCCAGAATCGTGGGGAGAGGGTATAATAGTACCAATAATTAAAGGAGGTAACTCGGAAGAAGCAAAACATTACCGTGGTATAACGCTTAATAATATCTTAGCCAAAATATATTCTACTTTATTGTCGAGCAGACTAAGTTTATGGGCTAGACATAACTCAACAATAATAGATAATCAATATGGATTCCAAAAAGGTAAATCAACAGTTGATTGTATATTTATTCTTCTGTCTATTATAACAAAAACACTTGAAAATAAAAAGAAACTGTTCACTACATTTCTCGATTGGGAAAAAATGTTCGACAACATTGACAGAACAATGTTATGGCAAAAGTTGTACACAGAACATGTTAGTTCAAAACTTATAAATGCATTAAAAGCAATGTACTCATCAATTAAATCATGTGTAAAAAATAACAAAGAATACTCAAGCTTTATCATCTCAAACATGAGTGTAAAGCAAGGTGATCCATCCAGTAGTATTTTATGTTTGTTCTACCTCAATGACATACTAAATAGTATAAACATTAATTAAATCAGACTTTATTATAAACTTAGACCAAACAAAATTATTTATGCTATTATTTGCAGACGATGCAGTAATTTTTACAGAATCAGCAGAAATACAGCAGAATATTTTAAATCAAATAGAAAATTATTGCAATACATAAGTTAAAGCTTAACACTAGCAAAACCAAAATTATGATTTTTGAAAGAGGTCGACATACAACATATAACTTTAACATAAATAACCAACCCATCGAAGTAGTAAAATCGTTTAAGTATTTAGGAGTTCATTTATTTAAAAATAATAATTGGTATCGAACACAGAAGATGATAGCACAACACGCATCACATGCATTACACAAGTTATTCATTATCTATAACCAGACAGTCTCACCAATATCTGAAAAGGTTAACTTATTTAAAACACTAGTGACACCGGTGCTTAACTACGGTGCAGAAATTTACGGTTATCATGAATGTAACGATATTGAACGGATTCAGAATAAATTTTGTAGAAAAATATTATGTGTAAAGAAAAGTACCAATCTAGAGGCAATATATGGTGAATTGGGCTTAACACCACTCTCTTTTCAAAGAAAGATCATACTAATTAAGTATTGGTATAAATTGATTAAATCTGATTCAAACTCTATTCTATTTAAATCATATAAAAAAAAATGCTCCAGTCAATGGTTAACCAAGTTTCAACAAACCTAAATAATTGGGCACTCCAAATAAAACAAATATTAGATCATTGCGGAATGAGTTACACATGGTTACATCAATTTGATACAGAAATAAATATATCTCAAATCACTCAAAGAATACATGATATGTATAAACAATCTTGGTACTCAAAGATAAACAACTCTAACAAACTCGAGACATATAGTTTATTTAAGCACGAGTTCATATTTGAACAATATCTTGACTATATAACTGAAAACAAAAAAGTTCCGAACGAGTTCCCATTCACTAAATATAGAATTTGGAAGATATGTCAATACACCCAGAAACAACAGACTGTGTGTAAACTGCAATCAACAACAAGTGGAGAATGAATATCATGTTCTACTTGAATGCCCAAAGTATAGAGATCTTCGTAAACAATTCTTAAAACCATATTACCTAAATTGGCCAAATCATTAATAAATTTACAAGTCTTCTAAGTTCAGAAACGAAATCTGCAACGCTTAAACTAGCAAAATATATTTACAACGCAAATAGATTGAGGAATTGACATAAGAACACTGACGGCAAAATCATTAATATATGAATATACGATAATATTCTTATTAGTATTTTCTTTGTGACATGGAACGTATATATGTTTAACCATACATTGTGTGTATGGGGGAAATATATTGTTACACAGAAATGAAAAAAAATAATACTAAAAAAAAAAGTGAAAGTGGACCGAGATCAGACAGCATAGTTATGTGGTCTGATCTCGATCTACACAACTTATGGTTCTCATCATTATCATCTTGTTTTGGTTGAATGAATAATTGTATATATGTGCACGAGTACGCTATCAATGTAAATTGTGGGATATGGATATGTGGTGTAGACCGATATCAGACTGTATACAGTTATATAGTTGACGCCGCGTGGAAGCTAACTAACACTATTATTGTTAAGAAAAACTCTGTAATATGTTTGAAAAAAAACAGCATTTATGATTGAATAAATTGTATTAACTGATTTAAGAAACAACAAGATACAAAATATGTACATCTTTTACCGTTGTTACAAACATGAGAACCTTTTCTTTTAATTTCAAAAATGCTTAATTTTGATATTAAATATCTTTAAACTTGTTAGAATTATTTGTATTTTTTGTTTATATACTCTCGTTTTTTGTTATAATACTTCTGCTCAACTGGAAGGAGAATGGACTTCCCTCTCTCCTTCCAAAGCTTGTGTCATACTTAACTTATAACTAGAGGCATTAACACTTAAGTTAATATCTGTTAATATTTCTGTATCTATGTTTTTTGTTTGATCTAGTAAGAGCAGATTTAAAATGAAGAAACTTCAGCTAGTATGACACTTTATTGTTGCAGTCAATGTTAAACAAACGGTAAACCAAATGGTTATAAGACTTAACTTGTCATTTCAGGACTAAACTTTACATACTGAATATCACATAGATCGTAGCATATAAAGTGTCAAATACGTCAAGATGGACCCTTTTTGCTCTTGATAACATTTTATTATATACTATGGTATCCAGGTGAGCAATAAAGGAACATCTTGGCCTTCTTGTTTAAGATAAAGGTACATTTGGCCTTCTTGTTCAAAATGTTTACATCCTGTCCGTTTGCACAGGTTATTTAAATGTATTGAATTCCATCTGTTTCCCTATAAGTCGTGCTTTAAAATCATGTGCGGCGTCTTTGATGCTTAGCATCAAAATTCGTCTTGTTTAATATTGGTATGCACTATTGTTGACGCCGCGTGGAAGCGCGTCGTCAGTATGGGATAGGTTTTAATTTTGTACCATGGGGTGACGTTATCAAAAAGGGTGCAACCAACATTATTATTGTTTGAAAAATAAAAACCTTTATGAATCAATAAATTGTATTAACTGAGTTAAGAAACAACAAGATACAAAATATGTTTGTCTTCTACCGTAGTTACAAAACTTTAGACACATTTAATTTGTATTTAATAACTTTTCCCCAACTGCCTAGGCTACGCTGTTTTTGATAGTTTGGTTTACGGCCCTGACCCAATTCATCAAAGCTCAGAAAAAAAGTTCACTTTTCCCAAACTTCCTAGGCTATGCGGTTTTAATTGTTTGGTTTACGGCCCCAGAATTCGCCGGATGTATTTGCCTATTTATAAAATTATGTTGTATTTCTAAACTTAAAACGTTCCCCCATACAGTTTGTTCATTCAGACCATTGTTTTCTTGCTATATGTTGACTATACATGTGAACTTTTTTTTTTAATTTCATAAATGCTCAATTTTAATCATAAATATCTTTAAACTTTGTAAAATTACTTCGTATTTTTTGTTTATATACTCCCGTTTTTAGCTCCAATGGCTGAAAGCCAGTCGAGCTTATGTCATGGGGTATTGTCCGTCCTGCGTTTGTTGCGTGCGTCCGTGCATCCGTAATCGTTTTGCTTCAAACGATTTCTCCTACCTAAGCACTTGGCCAATTAGGATGAAACTTCATAGGAAGCATCCTCTCAATGTCCTCTCCTAAGTTCCTCAAATTGTTTGGGATACATGCACAATTCTGGTTTCCATGGGGCGGGGCTATTTTTGCCTTATAATATGGCTATAGTGAAAACTTAAAAAATCTTCTTTTCCGAAAGTGTTGGGCTGATTTTCAAATTATATTGAAGAAATGTTCCTAGGGTGACCCTCTATCAGATTCCTTCAAGTAATGTTGATTGGTCTAAAAACATGGCAACCAGGAGGCGGGGCTGTTTGGAGATTTAATGACAGTGGAGTGATACTGGCCCTCTTGGGCCTCTTGTTGTTATCATACTTCTGATATAGACTTCCCCCTCTCCTTCCAAAGCTTCTGTCACACTTAACTTATAACTAGAGGTATTAAATGTTAATATTTAAGCATCTATGTGATTTTTTTTTTATCTAATTGATCTAGTTAGAGCAGATTTGAAACCGTTTATTGGTAAAATATTAAGAAACTTCAGCTTGTATGGTAACCTTTTAGTATAGGCTATGGTAGCCTGGTGAGCAATATAGGCACATATTGGCCTTCTTGGTTATGATAAAGGGACATTTGGCCTTCTTTTTCGAAATATTTACATCCTGTCTGTTTTCACACGTTATTTAAATGTACTGAACTACATCTGCTTTATTTAATTCATGCTTCAAAATGATGCTCTTCATCAAAACTCGTCGTGTATTAACTTACATACTTGTACCTACTTTGTTTGGCTATGAATGTGCTTAGGTTATATATTGTGAATTGTATTAACTTACATACGGATGCCTAATTTGTTTGGCTATGAATGTACCTATGTTATATATTGTGTATTGTATTAACTTACATACGGGTACCTTCTTTGTTTCGCTATGAATGTACCTATGATATATATTGTGAATTGTATTAACTTACATACGGGTACGTTCTTTCTTGACTATGAATGTACCTATGTTATATATTGTGAATTGTATTAACTTACATACAGGTACCTACTTTGTTTGACTATGAATGTACCTATGTTATATATTGTGAATTGTATTAACTTACATACTTGTACCTTCTTTGTTTGACTATAAATGTGCTTATGCTTTTCAAAGCCACTTAAATGATTGTCATGTATTGTATTGATTAAATGTAGTAGAAAACATGCTCACAATGTTGTTTTTTTCGTGGAACGGCTAATATACATGTATATACATGTACAAGTATATATGTAGACACATTTTAAAGTCTCGAAGATGGTCCAGAGTAGGAAGGAAATAAAAATAAACGAACAGATTGTTAATTATGACTAGGCCTCCAGAATGGAAACTTATTATTATTAACTGTCTTTTCCAATGCACGCCGTTTGCACAATTACTACAAGAACCTAGGTTCTCACGTGAGAACTTAAGTTCTCGTCTGAGATCACAGGTTTTTCTGGACACCAAGGTTCTCAGGGCCTAACGAAACCCAAGGACCTCAAATGAGATCCTAGGTTTTCAACTTGATCAAATAAGACTATACCCCTGTTTTTTGGGGTACGCTCAATAAGAATAGAAGCCATAGTCTGACATTTAAAACCGTAACATTTGAACCGTAAGAGCCGGCTAAATGAGTCTGAATGATTGGAGTCAATGCCATTCTTGAGCTCCAGCAGATGGGGTGGTATTGGTTTTATACCTTATACTATATATATTAGTTTATCTCCATATAAATATATAAGGTGCGGGACCAATATTATCTTTTCTGTCCGCCGAAATATGACCTTAGCTGTAGAGCGCGGCGTGAAACCCAAAACAATCCAACACACAACTAAAATCTTCTAGATGGAGTCTTCATGATCAATACTTTCAATATGGACGTAACATAGTGTGTGATCTTTGTAAAATATAACCCGAAGAAAGCCTATGGCCGCAATATTAATTTCTAGAGTGTTTTTATTTTGAACTAAAATAATAGTAATAATAAATAAACGATAACTCATTTAGATTTACTAATCTTTAATGTCATTGACCAACAACAACAGACATATCAAAATCATTTTTAAAACAAGTCAAATCGAGGGCTTAGCGTGAAACGGTTGTAACTAAAATTTGTATCTTTTTACCAAGGTTAGTCACCGGTCCTACTAAATACTGCAAGGACTACAAGGACTACCACGGGCTACAAGGACTACAAGGACGGTTAAAACGTTGTTTAATTAATATATTTATATTTAAAATTACTTTTAATATACCTATAATGCGATATAATAACTAACTTTAAAAGAAAAAGCGAAATAAAAATATTAGGAAAAAAATCTTTAAAGTGATATTCTTTTTATATCTTAACTTACTTTAAAAAAGCGAGAGAAAAAAAGGAAACTTATTTTTCCATAATAGTAGTGACATTCCCCCTATGACACGGACATGCAAGGACAGCTTTATAGTATGACAAGGACGGTTGAAACGGTATTAAATTAATATATTTATATTAAAAATTACTAAAAACATCTAACACGTCTATATGGACACTTTAAACAAACTAAATTGATCATTCATGTTACTATGACCGACTATGCAAAGGACAGACAGACAACAGGCTATTGTATAAGCTGACTATGCCTTTGACCAGTAAACTAAAACACAAATGTCAAGAACTTTTATTTTTACTGATGTTGTATTGTGTCACCAGGAAGGTGATCTTGTGGTAGAGCCGCCAACTAAGGCAAGAAGGCAGTAGGATTTTGATAAAACTTCAAATGTAGCACCCAGGCTTCGACTTCTCTCAAGTTTGTTAAAAGCATACTTAAATTGACCTCTAAGATTTGCTCAAATTGGGTGAGTCTGGTCATTATCTAGGTCTCCATGTGAATTTATGTTGTGCACAATTGAATAAAATAAACACATGTAATAAAGTTAATTTCAGTTTGACAAATTTAATTAAATAAATGTCATAAAATCAGGTTAAAATAATTAACATACATATCTATATATACAGAACAGTAAATAGCAAATAATAGTACAAATGGAATAATAAGCATTCATTTTTAATATAAATATTATTTTAAATAAAAAATATATAACTTAAACACATTTTAACATGTAGAGTGTAGGTGCAGATCACTAAGCAGGGATTTAGCTAATATTACTTATATATCCCTACAGTACATACCAGAGTAAAAAGCTAAGCAGGGAATCAGATAATATTACTTGTATATCCTTACAGTGCATATGTACCTTACACACTACAGGGTGATCTTCACCTACACCCTGCAGGGTGATCTGCACCTACACCATACAGAATAATATGCACCTGCACTCTACAGGGTAATCTGCATCTACACTCTACAGGGTGGTCTGTACCTACACTCTACAGGGTGATCTGCACCCACACCATACAGGGTGATCTCCACCTACACCATACAGGGTGATATGTACCTACACTCTACAGGGTAATCAGCATCTACACTTTACAGGGTGGTCTGTACCTACACTCTACAGGGTGATCTGCATCCACACCATACAGGGTGATCTCCACCTACACCATACGGGGTGATCTGTACCTACACTATGCAGGGTAACCTGCACCTACACCATACAGGGTGATCTACACCTACACCATACAGGGTGATCTCCACCTACACCATACAGGGTGATCTGTACCTACATTCTACAGGGTGATCAGCACCATGTAGAGTGAATCTGTAACAATTTTAACAGTCCTTGTCATACTACAGCCGTCCTTGCATGTTCTTGTAGTCCTTGTATTCTATTTATATTTAGCTCACCAGAGCACGTAGTGCTCAAGGTGAGTTATTGTGATCGCCTTTTGTCCGTCGTCCGTCGTTCGTCGTTCGTCGTCAACATTTGCTTGTTACTACACTAGAGGCAACATTTTGCATCCAATCTTTATGAAAGTTTATCAGAACATATATCTTGATCAACTCTAGGCCAAGTTCGAAACTGGGTCATGTGGGGCCAAAAGCTAGGTCACTAGGTCAAATTTAAGGAAAATCTTGATAACACTCCTGAAGCCGCATTTTTGGCTTGAGCATGTTGAAACTTTGTCAGAATGTTTGTCATAGTGATATCTAGGCCAAGTTTGAAACTTTGTCAGAATGTTTGTCTTGATGATAGCTAGGCCAAGTTCGAATATGGGTTATGTCCGGTCAAAAACTAGGTCACTAGGCCAAATTTAAGGAAAATCTTGTTTACACTCTTGAAGCCGCATTTTAAACTTGAGCATGTTGAAACTTTGTCAGAAAGTTTGTCCTGATAATATCAAGGCCAAGTTCGATTATGTGTCATGTCATATCAAAAACTAGGTCACTAGACCAAATTTAAGGGAAATCTTGTTAACACTCTGGAAGCCACATGTTTGGCTTGAGCATGAGAGAGTTACCTTTTTGTAAAAATAGCCCATTCTCAGGTGAGCGATTCCAGGGCCTCATGGCCCTCTTGTTCTATTTTTTCTTTCGTTTTTCTTAAGTTAGTTTAGATATATACAAAATGATTTTTATATTAAAATAGGTAAAGTACCGTTTTAACCGTCCATGTCATAATAAAGCCATCCATGCGTGTCCTTGTCATAGTGGGAATATCACTTTGAAGATTATTTTTCCTAATTTTATTTTTCGCTTTTTCTTTTAAAGTTATAGTTAATATTAGTTATTATATCGCATTATCGGTATATTAAAAGTAATTTTAAATATAAATATATATTAATTAAACAACGTTTTAGCCGTCCTTGTCATACATCAGCCGTCTTTGTAGTCATTGTAGTCCTTGTAGTCGTAGTCCTTGTAGTCCTTGTAGTCCTTGCAGTATTTAGTAGGACCCGTTAATCACCTCGCCATAAAGTCTTTATAAGCGTTAAATAAGCGTTCTGAGCAATGGCACCTAAATTTGCATTGTTTACAAAGGGGTCAAAGTTGCCCCTAAACAAGGAGTTTTGAAATAGGTTTTTAGTTACAACTGTTTCACGCCAAGCCATCGGAAATGTAAAGGGTTCGTGATGACCAAAGGTTAAAAAGGAAATACTTTTTAAAACAGTGTGGGTTTGAAAATATTATTAATTAAATGAACCACTTAGTGTCCACTCTAAGATTAGAAAACAAGGGGAGAATTTGATCCGAAATTTTATTGACATATTGAGGCATTTTTCCTTCTTTGTCTATGCACAAAAAATCGCAACAAATTTAGTGGAGAGTATTCAAAACAGTGTGAGAAAAAGCTCGACCCCCCTTCTAGATCGGACAAAGATCACAGCTGTGTTCTGCAAGTAAGCTGTATACTGGAAAGGTTATTTTCTTCACGTGTCATAATTACGTTAAGATTGGTTATCGCAGATCACCGCTCAACTGTATAAAAGACAGTTTGAAAATCGACTTTTCTTTATAACCCAATTGTGTAATAATACGAAGGTTTCCTCCCGTGACGTAACTACAGTAAACATATTTCCGAAGTTCATATCAGTGGGGAGAAAAGCAGGCATCCTTATTAAATTTTTGATTGAATACATCGTTATATCAAGGGCTTGGCGTGAAACAGTTGTAACTTAAAACCTATTTTGAGAATCCTGGTTTAGGGGCAATTTTGACCCTTTTGAAAACAATGCAAATTTAGGTGCCATTGCTCAGAACGAGCAATGGCACCTACATTTCCATTGTTTACCAGGAAAAATGAGTTAACGCTTATAAAGACTTTATGGCGAGGTGATTAACCTTGGTAAAAAATTACCACTTTTAGTTACAACCGTTTCACGCCAAGCCCTCGATATGACGTAAACGTATACCAAAATTAATAGCATGTCAGTAATGTGTCACTTTATGACTCAATTGGTACCATGACTGTATTGCTACTACCACTTATCTGTAATTCGCCATTACTTTGGGGTCCGGTTTTATATCTTTCCTGGAACTTTCTCCACAGTTCAGTCACCAGATCCGTGGTGACAAGGTTCGTGGAGTTATTGTTAATCACAATCAACAGAAACACACCATCGTCCCGCAAATAATGGTCAATGAACTTCTGTGACAATTTCCGGTCAACCCCGCTCTTTAATTGGTTGGTTATTTTTAAATATTTCCGCACGAATTGTCCTCGTTTCCTTTTCAAACTGATGAAAATAAACCATTTTATTAAGCTGTAGACACCCAAAGCCGCGACAAATGTGAACCAAAACCACATAAAGATGAAGATTTTCTCGTTAAACAGGTTTATGGGTAATACACATTGTATGGTAAACCTCTGAAGATTCTGTAACTGTCGAATTTCAAAATCACAAAAGGTGACCGTCGGAAATCGCGGGCTCTCCTCCCAACGGGTGTTATTCAGGAGCCCACGTATTACCTCGAACCCGTACATATTGTAGTTGGTTGCCATGAATCCGTTTAACAGGACGAATTGACCGATCACATTGATGACGTAGAGAACCTTAATCCAGAAGTAAAGGCCAGTCAGATATGTGCCGCTCCTCTTACTGCATATTATCCCGAGCACGCCAACAACTCGGTTTCTGGCTGCTGTGTAGCGGTTTATCTTGTAGGCACGTTCGTTGATCAACCATCTATCGACGTTAAACGCTATCTGTTCGATAATTTCTTTCCGTTTATGAACTGATAACTGTTGCGTCTTCTCCGCCTGATCCACGACTTTACTCAAGTTGATACCACCGTTCGGGTGGGCCAGTTTCCATAGAAGGTTCGGAAACTTGAACATAAACGCCTGCAACACCAGGATCAACGGCACCCATTGGTAGTACGTAATCTCCTTGTCCTCCCGTTCAATGAGAGACAGTGGTAAATCGTCCGAGAACGAAGCAAAATACGTGTTGGCTACCCAACAGTAATGCTCCGTGTACTTCTCGTACTGGTTCCCTCTGTCCCCTCTGTCATATTCCGCCGGGAGCCAGCAGTGAATCGGGTTTCCTACGAACTGAGTCGTGCTCACGATGATGGCGAAGATAATCAGGATAAACACCGTGTTCACGTGACTCATCCGGTCTATCCAGTCGTCGTTCTTAGATCCACGGAGTTTCGTAAAACCGGGAATTGCGCCTAAGATGGCGGACATTGTCCTTCCGCTATCCTTCTACACGCTATATTATATTATATTTTATTATTAAACAAGTCGATCGAGTTATTGTTACTAGTTATACACATTTGTAAAGAAAGTGCAGTAGAAGTGTGCATATATATACAGTCTGAAATGTCGAGAGGATAGTATTTGATATTTAACCAATAATAACACTCGCGCTAAATATACCACCGGATAAACTTTTTCACACATACAGGCGATTTGTGACGCCTTTGAAGCAGACGACTTTAAAAAGAGCATTATGGTAAAATACGAAATTGCCCGTTATGAGCATTTTTCCTTTGATCAAAATGTTTTCAACTCGATCGAATAATTAAATTATCTGTCATTTTAGTAAAAGAGGTTTTTAACAATTTGCCTATATTTTTTAAAGTCATCTGCTGCAGATTTGTTATAAGTGGAAAAGGGTTAAACACCTGACCGGGTATAATAGTATTTTCAAGAGCCCGTCTTCTCTGAACATATATGAAGACAAACACTATAACATATAGAAAGTTTGGAGTATAATTTGTAAATAGGATAAACACTGTCGGGAAATAATGAATTAACTCTTTTCGAAATTGTTTTTTAAAGTCGCACGCTGCAGAGTCGTCGAACGTCGCCTATGTCAGTGAAAAGCGTGACCTTAGCTTTCTTCTGAATTGTTTACATTCGGAAACCCTTTATCAAGTAGTGTAAGTACATGACACATGGATTATAAAAGAAATCGCCTAGTGAAGTCAATCTGGTCAAATTGAAAGAAGCAACAGCCCACTGCAAAAAGGTCATTTTAGAAAACAAAACAAAAAACTGGGCTCGAAACTCGATTACCCCCCTTGACAAGGCAAATTCCCTTGTCTCCCACTACGCAAAAATAGCTAGTGATGAAAACCTAGACCCATACGTTTTGGCCCATCAAAAACAATTTAAACAAGATCACCAAGAGTTCATAGACTCTCCTCTTTTAGAAAATGAAAACTTAACCCGTAACACCGACTTCACTATTCAGGAACTAAAAGACTGTATTAGTAGCAGAAAAAACTCCGCCGCGGGACTAGACAAAATTGCTTACCATTAAAATATGGCTAACTTTTTTCAATAAAGTATGGAGTGAAGGCGAATTTCCAGAGGATTGGAAGCTAGCCTGCGTGATTCCCCTGCACAAAAATGGAAAAGATAAAAATGAACCTAAATCATACAGACCGATAAGCCTGACATCTCACCCTGGGAAATTGCTAGAGGGGATGGTCAAGGCACGTTTGGAACGACTTTTAGAATAAAAAAAAAACTTCAATCTGGCTTCAGAAAGGGATGTAGCACGCTCGATCACTTAGTGCGGCTTCAACATGATGTACTCAAATCTAACAAGAGAGACAAATGTCACAAAATACGCCCGTCCTGTTTTTCTGAGACCAAGTATAGTGATAATTGGTTGTACATCAGCCAAACATAGAGAGCGGACACTGTTAGTACAGTTTTGGCCATTTCGAGGGACACAATTTTGTAGTGACTAAGATAACGTTGTAAGTTATCAAACCTGACGAAGATATTCTGCCCATCAACATATTGTCTAAATTTGGTGATGATCGGATAAAGGCTTCACAAGTTATTTAGCTGACAAGACCACTTTTAGGTAATTTCTATAATTAAAAGGCAATAACTCTCTATTGACTGGAGCAATATGGCTAGTTATCAAACGCGTCCGAGATATTATGCCAATACACATTCTGACCAAATTTGGTGATAATAGGTCAAGGGCTTCTAAAGTTATTGAGCTGACAAGACACATTTTAGGTAATTTCTATAATTAAAGGGCGATAACTCTTGATTGACTATAGCGATATAGCTAGTTATTGAACTTGTCCGAGATATTATGCCAATACATATTCTGACCAAATTTGGTGATGATTGAACAAAGGCTTTTAAAGTTATTGAGCTGACAACATACTGGACAACGCCCAAACGCCCGCCCGCCCTCCCGCCTGCTCGCCCGCCCGTCCGCCCGTACGCCGCAGGTAAAACTATAATACGATCCGTTTTTATCAAAACGGGCGTATAAAGATAGAGGGCACCATGTTCTAGCGATTTTTCTGGACCTAGAGGCCGCTTTCGATCTGGCTTGGCACTCAGGCATTCTATATAGATTAAAAAAACACGGAATCACGGGGCGATGCTTAAATTATATACGGGCCTTTTTGTATGACAGGAAAATCACATTTAAAGTCGAGGGTACCCTCTCAGATACTCAAACTCTGAAGAGAGGTACGCCCCAGGGTGCCATAATTTCCACTCTACTCTTCTCTCTATTAATCAAAGATTTCCCTGATGTATCTGAGGGGTCAGGGATGGTTATTAGCCAATTTGCCGACGACTCAGGCAGTTGGCTCTGTGGAGGCAATATTAAATACCTACAAAGAAAGGCACAGTTAGGACTTGACTCCATTTGGCGCTGGTCCCAAGAGTGGGGCTTCAAAATTAGTCAGGCTAAAACAGTAGGGGTATTATTTGGTCATAAAAACTCGTACCAAGTGGACGTATCATTAGGAAACACTAAAATACAATTTTAAAAAAATGTCAAATGTTTGGGCATGACTCTTGATGAGAGGTTTACTTTACAGTCACATATAAATGAACTGGTCACCAAATGCTAACAGGACTTGAATCTAATGAGAATGCTGAGGGGCACAACAAATTCGGATCTGATAACAATTCGTTCCTTCTTTTCTACAAGTCCTTAATACGTCCAAAGCTAGACTATGGTGCCGAAGTCTATGCTTGTGCAGCAGAAACTAATTTTAACCGATTAAGTACTGTCCAACATAAGGCCTTAGTTATAGCTTTGAGTGCCCTACCCAACACTCCATTATATATACTTGAGCAAGAAGCTGGGATTGAGCCTCTAAATCTACGCCGCGAAGAGCAATCCCTAAAGTACCTGGCTAGGGTTAAGAGTAGACTTTGCAACCCTGTGAATGCAATCATTGGAGCCGATTTCTTCGTCAAAGCTAGATACAAAAAAGCCAAACTCCCATTCGGAGCCAAGGTTCAACAGCTTGCCGAGGAGTATCGGATCCATGAGTGCAATATAGCGAACCTTAGACCCCGTCTAGAATCGCTCTGGATGCTAGCTCCCCCTGTAGTCGACATGTTTGAGGTTTAAAAAGAATGATCATTCACAAAAATTTTAGAGATCACAAATGATCATATTTTCTCAAATTACGCTGAGCACTTTAAAATGTATACAGACGGTAGTAAAGATACAAATCAGACAGTTGCGGCAGCATTGGTTATACCATCAGAAAATGTTACCATATCAAAAAGACTCAGCAACAAGTTATCTATCTATGCTGCCGAACTGATCGCAATCCAATATGCTTTTAACTGGACTCTCGTCAACCGGCCACACAATGTTGCTATTCTATCAGACTCGTTATCTGCACTTCAATCAATTCATCTAAGAAACAGCAACTCAAGGCCTGATCTTATAGAAAATATAATCTCCCTTCATGATCAGTGCTATGTAAATGACATAAAAGTTAAATTAATGTGGTGTCCAGCTCATGTCGACGTCCAGGGAAATGAACTAGCAGATAGGTCGGCTAAGGACGGACTAGGGTGCTCTGTCGTTGACAATATTCCCCTGGCAGCAACTGAAATCTACTCCATAATTAGGTGCTTCAAAAAGCAAAAATGGAGTAAAGGGCTGGTAGACTCAACACAGAGCCCATCCCACCACAGGGAGCCAGTCTTAGCCAGCCACACAAGTATTCTACCTGTAAAAGGGTGGGTAAGTGTGTGACTAGGCTGAGGCTGGGGTACAATCTGCTGCCGGGGAGTATGGGACGATTCATACTGGGCAAACCCATCATGTCCCGCATGCTACAGCATGCATGTCCCAGATACTACAGAGCATTTTCTGTTGCATTGTGGGATTCACGGGGAAGCAATGAAAACGCTCTCCGATGTCATACTGAGGTCTGGCGGCCAAATGGACATTAATACATTACTCTTTCCGTCCAGGGCACTCCGGACCTCTACGTTTATGGCATTGGAGTGCTACATTTTGGATTGTCAGATGACAGACAAGATATACATCTGCAATATCCTTTTTTGTTCATTTTATTATTTTTCCGAATTCAGTGCAATTTTCTCATTCTGTATACTTCCTTTTCGCCAATGTTTGTCTTTTTGGGGGTGCGTTCCATCGCGTCCTTGACCTACATTGATAGAAAAATGACCCAATTTTCTTAATTATTGACCTACATCTCTTAATTATCCAATTATGGGGCTTTAGATCGCGTCCGCACTCTGTCTCATCTTATCCTTTTCTCACATTGTTTACATCAATATCTTTTATTCATTAAAGGGATATCATCTACATACCCTTATAGCTTTTTTTTAATACTTTACATATATAATTTAACCATCTAATGAAATATGACAGAGCGGACAAAAAGCCCAATGCATAAAACCATTGAAAACATTAAACGACTCTCATATGTAGGTTTTCTTTTAAGTCTGTTTTTATTTTTTACCTTGAAATTGCACTGTTTTCTGCCCTGACCGGTACTAAATGGGATATAGTAACAACAAGATGGGCTCCAGAGTCATAAGTTGACAATGGCACACGCTTTTGATATCGGAAAAGTTTGTTTAATATTTATAATTTATTTTATCTTTGCTTCTTGTAAAGCGATTACGTTTTGAAAATTGTAAATACTTGTTTGTAACTTACTATAGGCAAATGTGCCTGAATGTAATAAAATGTATTGTATTGTATTGTATTGTATTGTATTGTATTGTATTGTTTTCAAAAAGCCGTCTGCTGCAGAGGCGTCAGAAAGCGTCTATATGAGGGAAAGGGTTAAGCGACCTGAAATGCTTTGGTGAGATGGTGCGTATGCACGGTCTGTAGTTTTAACACATCACTTATCGAGGGATTTGCGTGAAACGGTTGTAACTCAAAACCTATTTTGAAAACCCTGGATTAGGGGCAATTTTGACCCTTTTGTAAACAATGCAAATTTAGGTGCCATTGCTTAGAACGAGCAATGGTACCTAAATTTCCATTGTTTAACAAGAAAATGATTTAACGCTTATAAAGACTTTATGGCGAGGTAAATAACCTTGGTAAAAAAATACCAATTTTAGTTACAACCGTTTCACGCCAAGCCCTCGATATAATAATTATATACTATTCATGACATATAAGTCCTACTGTCCTTTGTCTGAACGCTTTATCGTTACCTTACTCGAACTCATTCTAGTATTTGCTCATCTTCCCTGGACCAGGCATAAATATACTTTATACTCTCATACACTGATCAATTGTTGGTAGCGCACCCGGACTCCATTGTATGTAACTCTTTCTCTTGAACTTTTCTTCACGTGTCATATCCATGTATATGGTATAATGTACTTACAGGAGTTAAAAAGCTTACGCTAAATCAGAGCACTTGGTCTCTATAATAACAATCGCTTTTATTATACCTCACGTGACATTGTAATTTAAATTCTCATATACTCATCATGGGCCATTTCTTACTGTCTCATGCTAACAGTACGTTTTTGACCGGTTAACAGTATACTGTTACATGGCACGCGCGTTAAAATGTTGGTTATGCA
The DNA here is from genome assembly GCA_031761405.1 of Serripes groenlandicus. NCBI lineage: Eukaryota > Metazoa > Mollusca > Bivalvia > Cardiida > Cardiidae > Serripes > Serripes groenlandicus. Next base: position 86,707,483 of record JASEVX010000002.1, on the reverse strand, counting down.
CGTGCATGACGTCATTTCAAACAATAACGTCACATTTTAGACGCGCGTGCCATGTAACAGTATACTGTTAACCGGTATATTCATATGTGTGTGTTACATTGTAGTAGATCTAACCATGTTCACTTCCCCTACAAAGGTACAGAATAAATTGAATAAACGTGTAATTTTGTTCGGTATAATAAAATAAATATTGCATGGCTTCCAGTGTGACAGTACATATTGTCAACATTCGGGTAAATACTGTTAACCTCGGCTTCGCCTCGGGTAACAGTATTTTCCTCATGTTGACAATAAGTACTGTCACACTGGAAGCCATGCACTATCTATATAATAACACCTATACTAAAATAGACCTACGGTAGTGCGCCCGGACGAGATCGAGCCGAAATGCATGTAAAAATACCAAAAAACAAACCTGAATCGAACCATAAACTGTTCAGCATGGTGGTCGATATTTCTTATTTTAATGATAAAGATTACCATGAATATTATGAATTGAATACATCTGCTTTTTATGAGCTTTTCGATGATATAGAAAACAGTGCTTATTTTGATCACGTGATCAAATTCGCGCCATTTGAAAGGGGGTTATAAAGTGTGACCTAGGTGGTCTAAATAGTACTTTCTTTTTTATGCCGTGTACTTTAGCTGCTGAAGCAGCAAACATTAACTTGTATTTGTACATATTTCTCGGTCATTAATTATAGATTGATATCGTTTTATCGCATGATAAAATTTTATCACATGTAGTAAAGCATTAATGTTTAATGCTCATACATAATTTTCTTTGAACACAAACTGCTTGTTATTAGAATAGAAAACCTGATATGAGGTTTACGATTTATAAAATGCTAGGCAGCGTCTTGTACTACATGTATGTTGCAACTTTTACAAGTTAACACATTTACATATATGTATACTTGTGAATTTACATCATACAGGTAAATGTCATTTAAAAACAAACTTATTAAAATATATGAAAACATACTTACTGGTTATCCTGTTACGGTTTATGTGATGACGTTGGTACGAAGGGATATGATAGCTAGAGCTTTCCTAAGACAGCACTCTCGACTATTCAAACGCTTATTAGTTACTGAGATGTGAACTCTAATAACAAAACTTTAACCATAATTTCAAAGTCAAATAATATGGCCCATAATTTGCATTATATGCAATATAGAGTTCTATAACTTAATTATTGACATAGGCAAAGGGCTGTATAAAGCTTCAATAAAGTACATCAAGTAGTTACTGAGATATGGACCCTAAATGAAGTTGCACGCACAACTTTAACCATAATTGCTAAGTTAAAAAAGCAGAATAAAGTTATACAACTTAATTGTGTACATAGGTGTGATAGCTGGTGTTTCTTTTTATAAAGTTTCAATGCAATACAGTACTACATCAAGTACATGTAGTAACTGAGCTATGGTGTTATATATGTACTTGCATGCACAAACTGAATTAAGGTGTGACACCGACGCCGACGCCAGGGTGAGTACCACAGCTCTCATCTTCTGCGAAAAGTCGAGCTGAAAACTGATGCTCTGCTTCTTGGAAAGTTTTACCAATTTCAAATGCAAATAACACAAGTGGTAGTAACATGCAATTGAAATTCACACTTCTGCAACAGAACATTTTGAAAACACTGTGGGGGGGGGGGGGGGGAGGAGAAGTTACCCAGTATATCCTTTGCACGCTTCTACAACAGACCACTTTGAAAACACCTAAGAAACGTATGGACAATCTCTATAACAGATATGTTCAATAGAGTTGAAAACCCCGAGGAAAAATAGGGAAAGCATTTATAAATGAACTATGCAATAAAGTTGAAAACTCAGTTGGAAAGGGAGAATTTGGTCATTATGTCTGCTTAAGAGGTTTTCGAGGGCATACAACGTGTTAACATTGATCAGTTGTTTCCCAACCCAACGAATGTACTTTTCACGCTTCAGAAGCAAACAGCTTTGCAAACAATGAAGGCATGTGGAGGAAACCTCTATAAATGAAATATGCAATAGTTTTAAAACACTGTGGGAAAAGGAGAAGTTGCCTAGCATGCCATTTTCACGTTTTTGCAACCACTTTGAAAACACATTAGCAATGAACTATGCAATAGATGAGTTGAACAAAATGTGGGGAAAAGAATGTTGAACAGCGTGCCATTGTCACGCTTTTGCGATAGAACGTTTTTAAAACACATAGGAAATGTGGGTAAAATGAGTTGAAAACACTGCGGGAAGTGAGAAGTTGCTCAGAATATCACTTTAACGCTTCTGCATCAGACCACTTTGAAAACACAGAGGAAATGTAGGACAATCTTCAAATGAACAATGCAATAGAGTTGACAAACTGTGGGAACAGGAGAAGTGTAAGGAACATATCTATGAATGAACGATCTGATAGAGTTGAAAACACTGTGGAAAAAGGAGAAGTTGCCCATTATGTCCTTTCTCGCTTCTGCAAAATACCACGTTGAAAACTTCTAGTAAATGTAGGGAAAGCCTATAATGGTATATTAAATAATTTTGGAAAATGACATAACACACAGTGATATGACTGGAGTATAAAGAAACAGACATGTCACTATCGTGTACATGGCCATTTGGACACAGTGTACCAGAAGAATAGTACGCAAGCTTTACTGTATACCACAGTTTCTTATTCGCCATCCTGTCTGGGTTAGATGAAAGTAATTCATTTTCCATAGGCAGACATTAAGGCATTTAAGGTTATGGCTCTTTACCAATACTCAAATAACCCAGAAACCTATATTAAATTAAAGTTCATTTGTAAAAATACCGAAAAATGCACAGAAACTCTTACATGTTGACCTTCCTCTTTTGAGCTATGACGTCGAATGAATTTTTCTTTTAATTTCAGAAAGTACAAGTTTGTCTAAAAATGGATCTAAAACTGGCAATTAATCTCAAAGCAAGCACTGTTTGTGTTACTCTTTTGTCCAATTGGAGACAACTTCAGTATATAGATGGCCCATTCGCATAGTTCAGTACCTGCGTGTCATACATGTATATCTCTACTGCATGTTGTCTCTGTCACGTTCCCTGTCTGACGACCGCATAGGTGGTGTAGTGGTAGAGCGTCTGTATCAGCTGCCGGAGGTCACGGGTTCGATCCACAGTCTGGTCATTCCAAAGACTGCAAACATGTTAAAGGCCTTTGGCGCTCAGGGTTGCGGGATTAGTATTACGACTGACTGGCTGGTGTCAAGCTAAATGGACCAGTTGTACGGGTAACTTATCCAGGAAACGCTGTAATATAATTGAAAAACTGTTGAATGTTTCGCAAAACACCAAACAATCAATCAATCAATTCCCTGTCTGGCATTCCATTAATTCATCCTTTTTTATGTATTCAATATATTCACTGAAGACGTTTGAATACACACACACATACGGACTATCAAATATATCGACAGAAGCTTTTATACCAATTATATTTTTTTCTCTTCGGATCTGCAATAGATCCGAGACATTTTTGTTTTGTTTTTTGTTTTGTTGAATATCGCACAGTCTCACCAGAGTCTTCTGTGTCTATATATAACTGAGTCCGACATCTATTATTTGAAAACACAAGAAGTGTAGCTCCATTAGTTTTGCGCCAACCTACGATAAATGATCTGTTCCACGAGAAAACCAACATTATGGACTCAGCGCATTATTTCGACCCAGGCTAATCCGCAGCGACACATTCCGTCTCAGGGGGATAGAGGTATAGAGTAATGATTCCTAAAACAGAAAATCCACCGGTTGCGAAACGTGTATGTCCGGGTTAACCTGCGCGGCATACTGACGCTGATCCAGGTCTACCCTTTATTCAAATACCACATTGTTGGTTTTCTCGCGTCACGGCTCATATGATCCCGTTACGGAGTTTCAATAAGACCCCTTATCTCTAGACACCGCTCATATAGTATACTTAACCAATGATCTAATGTGTGCAGTGATCGTTACTACGTAACATTCAAGTATTCTCAAATGTGAGCATGGTCTCATTTAATTTAGTTTTAACACTGTACGGTTTTTATATTAGTTGCGCATACATACATATAAACAAAGTTGACCGCGGGCCGTTACAGTTTACTTATGTTCTAATTCAATACTTTCAAACGAACATAAATCATTTATATAATTTGGTTAAACACGTATAACTATTTAACAACACCATATACATTTTTGGTTAGAGGAACTAAGTCTAACATTTTATTTTTGCAATTCTACATGTTAATTGACACCAAAACATAACTATTTCCAAAGCCAATAATGAATACAATTATTGTTGAGTGACGAAATGTGAAATCCGGAACTGCTAGCGGGCCACCCAACCCTTACCTGTTATAACTATTATTTAACAGGGGAGGGCGAGGAAAGATCCATGCTCTGACCAGTTTTAGAAGTCTCCGCACCTTCCGACATTACTCAGTTCGTTTCTCTTAAAATCCTTTATGTTTGGAATAAAACTTAATTTAAACGAGAAATAACTGATACCCAGCTTTACTTCATTATATAATTCGCTTTGTACTAAACGTTCAAATGGCATATATACCCGACAATTCGTAAGCTAGTCTGGGTCTACACTAGCCGCTATATGGTTGTGAACCATGTGCTTGTTACAAATTTGGACCATGAAACAAGTAAACTTAACACTTATCCATATTTCTTTCTACATCTCACCCTGACCAACTTATGTGATATGTGATACTGGTTCTCCTTATATGAAGTTCATAAATGAGCCTCGTCTAGCGGTTAAACGTCTTTATACATCTGCGAACAGTGACAAACTCAGGATAGGATGTGCATCATGATACATGGTATGCATACCTAAATGCACGTTCTGACAAAAACTGAAACATAGGCTTAATGCAGACCTTCGTGTAGTTGTTACAAATTTAGGGAAGAAACAGAATGCTCAAAGATTTAATTTCATTCTAATGGCACTTATTGTTAGAAGGTTATTGAAACATTATGCGGCACATTTACGAACAGAGTTATAACCAGATCAGACAGTAAAGATTCGTAAGCTAGTCTGGGTCTACACTTGTCGCAAATGCCTTAGGGTCGGTTTTCGCAAAGCAAATCTCATACTTCATATTTAGATGGAATCACTAAGCACTGTTAAATGGGGGAAACGACTTGGAACGTAATTTCTTTAATCATTCAGACCAGTTTACTCGAAAATAGGCTAATACGGTATTTTTATGAAGATGTGAAGTGTATAAAGCGAGACTTGATCAAACATACGTAAACGAATGAACTTTCTGTACTTATTTTCAACTTCTCAGGTCCGAATGGTGTATTCAATATCCGCGGTAAGCTAATATTCACAACAGATAATGTATAATTCAAGTATTTAATGACTTATAATACAAAAAAGATTACAGGAATCAACGTTTACACATACTATGTGTTTGCGAGCAGATCGCTATTTGAAGATCTATATACATATACATGTATGAACGTCGAACCAATACGATGACATCTTTGACGATATCAATCCACACAGTCTTATCTGGATCTTCACTTTTCGTCATTTAGTGACAGAGGATTTTAGTTGTCAACAATCTTGTTTCCCAAACAAAATATGTTACTGAAGGGCAGACAGTTTTGTTCAACACTTGTCCTTAGTACCCCAGTATTTGCTTTATTGGATCAGACTTAAATGATCCTAGTTGTTGGTCGCGATAACTCAGTCAATAACGACGAGAGCTATCAATTCAAAGGGTTGTGAGTTCAAATACCTGCTCGGCCATTCTTTCTCACCGATGATTTGACAAAAGTAATTTTTCTTCCTAAACTTTGTCCTGCAAAGGTCTCATTTCAACGATATGTAAAGTAGACCCTTGGGCAAAGTTCAGATTAAAGAATTAAGTCGCAAAATAACAATGACATGTGATGATTCAGACCACTTAAAGCACTAGTTACAAAAATATCGGAGGCTTTGAAATATGACTTGATTTTGGCAATCATACTGTTTTAAATCTACAACGGAAGACGGGTGCTTTGAAATATTAAAATGTTTGGTACAGGTTGGTAACGGTTTGGAATATTACTTCTTATCGCTACACAAAACTATTCAACACTTGTCGCCCACTTAAACAAAGCACGAGCATGTGAATTTGTCAAACTGTACATCTCCGTCTACCGTTGTAGATCGAGAACAGTGAATCTGACATCAGATGATCCTAAGTGTTTACACATGCCATCATATGAATCGGGGACTTTGTCCATTTCACTTCATAAACACGCGGAAAATAATAACAAACGCTGAAGTATGAGGTTTACAAAAACAATGGAAAAGATAATTACAAAACTTATCCACATATCAACGTTCAATGAGACGACCCTTCAAGTATAATGTTAGGCAACCATTTCCCACATACGACAAGTCATCATCAGACGACACATCGAGACAAACATATGGACCATCTTTATAAATGAAACTATACGTATTGAACATTCATTTGCAAAATGAGAAATTGCTCATTGTGAACAAAATCTCTTTTCCCACTTTTTATACCACATAAGTAAGTTTTTGGTGCGTCAACATTGTTGAAAGGCTTAAACAAAGAAACATCGAATGTATTACTGGGTAATATCGATACCGTATCGACCTTTTTGCGAGTAAAGTGGTCAGCATGATCCTAGAAATCAGACCCTGTCGCTCCTCCATTAAACAGTACTTAGTGATTCCATCTTAATAGGACCGGCGCTCTAGGAAAACCAACATTAAGGCAATGGCTATGAGCACCGGTGCTATGAGGGTATATCAAAAGCAGCATGCGCATACGCGCAGTCTGATCCGATTCTAAACTGTTCGCAAATAAGTCGCCTAATGTTTAATAAACTATTGGTAATTAATGTCAATTTTAATGAGAATAAATGTATGTGTATATTTATTCTTTTTTAAACGTGAAATAATTGAACTAGGGATGCTTTGCATTAAGCACCGCTTATAATGTATAGCTGCAACACATATACCTTTTGCTGCTAATAAATGTAATGGGGCTACACTTCCAGTTCTTTGACACAATGTGTATATATGTATGTATAACATATATATAATGGGCTACACTTCCAGTTATTTTACACATTGTGTATTTACGTATGTATAACATATATGTAATTGGGATAGACTTGTCCGTATTGAAGACGTATCTAAAAATATCTAATTCAAAGTTGATAGTAGTTCTTGAACATCTGGATTTCAGTCTATTAGATATTGCTACTTCAAGCATGTTGTAATCTAACATCACAAACTGGCGGGGTAAGGAAGTTTTGGATGAGGTCCGGAGTCAAATGGTTCTCTGGTTCCCATGTACTTTCACTCTTATGGTACCCGGCCCATTTTACCAAGAACTGGACAGACTGAAATAGGAACAAAGCAAAATTGTTAAAAATAGTAGACAAAATGGGAGTAGACCAAGTTGGAATAAACCCATAGTTGTTTATGGCAGTAGTTTCACATGTCTCTTATCTGCCATACTTCATAAGGCAAACAGAGCAAATCAAGATAAGCTGGTCGATCTGGGTCTACTGTGTTTGCAAATGCGTTACTATGAGGAAAAGTGTTAAAGCAAAGACCTATACTAACACAATAAAAATCCTTGCTCTTTACAAGGATCAAACGTGTGTAATAGCAAATAATTAAAACACCTGGTGTTCATAAGGCAAACAGAGCAGACAAAGATAAGCTGGCCGATCTGGATCTACTTTGTCTGCAAAGGCGTTACAATGAGGGAATGTTAAAACAAATACCTATACTAACACAATAGAAATCCTTGCTCTGTACAAGGATAAAACGTGTGTAATAGCAAATAATTAAAACACCTGGTGTTCATAAGGCAAACAGAGCAGACCAAGATAAGCTGGCCGATCTGGATCTACTGTGTTTGCAAAGGCGTTACTATTAGGGAAAGTGTTAAAACAGAGATACTAACACAATAGAAATCCTTGCTCTGTACAAGGATAAAACATGTGTAATAGCAAATAATTAAAACACCTGGTGTTCATAAGGCAAACAGAGCAGACCAAGATAAGCTGACCGATCTGGATCTACTGTGTTTGCAAAGGCGTTACTATTAGGGAAAGTGTTAAAACAAAGACCCACCTATACTAACACAATAGAAAACCTTGCTCTGTACAAGGATAAAACGTGTGTAATAGCAAATAATTAAAACACCTGGTGTTGTAAAAATGGTTAATTATCTAATTTAGACAAGACGTGATTTTATAATATACATATATATGTAATGTTCATGTTATTGTTTTATACGAAAACAATTACTTATTGTTTCAAGTACACCATGCTTTGGGTGAGATGTTACTCTTTAATTTGATATACATAACTGATGTATCTTGGTTATATATAAAGTCATAAAATAAATGATATACAGGGTATAATCCACTGTGTACTAGGGTTGCTTATCTGTGTTAATATAGGGCTTTGTTACAATATCCGGTAACGGAGTTGTTTTAATTAAAGAAAAATCGATAAGTTGCTGCAATAACTCTCGATGATCCAAATAACATTTAGTGGTGTCTTCCTGATTATCCCACATTTTGTTTTCACTTTATACCATTCATTAACTTTTGTTGAAAAAAAGTGTTAAATAGTAACTGTGAAGTGTATTTGTCAAGTCAACAGCTGACTACACAAATTAAATTATTCCCACTCCAAAAATATAAATCATAATGAGATACTCGTGATTTCAGGAAAATTATTATTAACCCCAAATATGGTTTTGAGAAAAAAAAAATGTAAAAGTTGCGTGTGAGATTCAATTTCAGCAAGATACTATAATTTCGATTATTTTGAATTCATGAATGAAACACTTTACGAATTACTTTTTTCAATCCACATAACCGTCTTGTTTTACGAAGCCAGAAAACTTAGGAAGATATAAATTGCAAGTACTGGACCGTCGTTTCCAGCAACATTTCTACCATATAAAAAGATAATATCACATCATTTGTTTTAAATTGTATCTAGAATTGAATTTGATAGCATAACATAAAATACACTTTATTACATCCACAATGAAAATATTTTTTCTTTAACAGAATACAAATAAGCCAGTCCAAAAGAAAACTAGTACAAATGACTAATGACATTGTAAATTATTATGTAATTTTAATTAGTTGCAGTTAAAGGCTAGGAAACCTTTTAAGCAAAGGAGAAATTACTCGTAGCTATAATTTAGTACTAATGAAACCAATGCAAAACCAAAATATTCTTTGTAGTGATTTGATGTGCGTTTAAAATGTTTGTGGGAAAAAGAGAATTAGCTTTACGTCATGAATAACTCATATTTTTCCACAATGTTTTCTATCGATGTACATACATTCTTTCATATTCCCGCGCGTCATTTACAAGATTATTGTCTTCATTGTTTTAGTTGTGAGACGCTGTGCGTTAAAAAAACATGTGGGAAAAGGTGAATTAGCTCAACGTCCTGAATAATTAATATTTTCCACAATGTTGTCTATCAATTTACATTTATTCTTGTTCCTGTACGTCATTTACAAGATTATCGTCTGCAAAGTTTTTGTATTGATTTGCTGTGCGTTAAAAAACTTAGTGGAAAAAGGAGAATTAGCTCTTCGTCTATGAAAAATCGTCTTTTTCCACAATGTTTACTAAGGATATACTTTCTTTATATTCCTGTACGTCATTTACAAGATTTCCGTCTGCATAGTTTTTGTTGTGATTTTCTGTGCGTTAAAAACATTGTGGGAAAAGGTGAATTAGCTCAACGTCCTGAATAATTAATATTTTCCACAATGTTTTCTATCGATTTACATTTATTCATATTCCTGTGCGTCCTTTACAAGATTATCGTCTGCAAATTTTTTGTATTGATTTGCTGTGCGTTTAAAAACAATGTGGGAAAAGGTGAATTGGCTCAACGTCCTGAATAATTAATATTTTCCACAATGTTTTCTATCCATTTACATTAATTCATATTCCTGTGCGTCATTTACAAGATTATCGTCTGCAAAGTTTTTGTATTGATTTGTTGTGCGTTAAAATCAAATTTGTGGGAAAAGGAGAATAAGCTCACGTCCTAAATAAATAGGTTTTTTTACACATTGCTTTCTGTCGATTTACAGTTATTCATATTCCCGTGCGCCATTTACAAGATTATCGTCTGCAAAGTTTTGGTTGTGATTTGCTGTGCGTTAAAAAAAACTGAGGGAAAAGGAAAATTAGCTTTACGCCCTGAATAATTCCTATTTTCCACAATGCTTTCTATCTATTAACATTCTTTCATATTCACGTGTTTCATTTACAAGATAGCTTTAAGAAAGTGTGCGTCTTTACTTGAACAACAGCTGCGTTCTCTCAAAATTTGAAAACATTGTTGAATAGAAATCACTTTTGTCAAACTTCTGGCAACTGGATTCAAGTTTAAACCCATCTCAAAACAACAAAGAGCATCTTTTTTATTTTGAGAGTACGCAGACAAACTGAAAAATCGTTCTTGGAATTAAAGTCGAAAACGTTGAAGCAATAGATATGGTTCACTATGAGCAGTTTCTCTGAAATCTCTCTTAACGCACATACATGTATTAAATATAATAATTTAAAAATGCTTACCTTATCTGTACATCTTTTAGCAATAATCCGTTCGACAGAGTATGGTTCTGCTAACACATTCACTTTTTTAACTTTAACGTCACTAAAGTCAAAATCGCCTTCGTTCAATAATTTGTAATTTTTTAATTTCACAACACGACGAGAGCGCAAAGACTGTGTGGAAGCCATAGTTTCATTCACTATATGAGTGGAAAAAGGTGAAATACATGTATATACAGATAGATGCCACCTTAGTAGTGTTAAATAAAGGTGTTATAGCCTGTCAATTATGTCAGTCCTTAATTATTGACTGTTCTGACATTAAAACCTGGAAAATATTCAAACATATTCAAACATTCGTCGGCGCCTTATCAAAATCCTTAAATCCATACTTCCAAAAAATAAAAATATAATATCAGAACAGAACAATTCTTTATTTCACCCAGGTACATACAAGGTACAACATGGGGTTATACATTATAATACAAATTTCAAAATATATAGTTTCCGGTTCAAGAGGGAAAGAGAGAGAGAGAGAGAGAGAGAGGGTGTGGGGGGGGGGGGGGGGGGGGGGAGAGAGGGAATGGTGGGGGAAGGACTGAGAACCTTTTGCTTAATATATATAATCAGTATATAGATATACAAGGTTCGCTCTTGTAACTGCAAGACCACAATCCTCGTGCTATGTATGTCATGCAGTTACAAGGACTAACGTTTTATGCAATTGCGTTGACTAGGAAAACAAGAGTACATTAATATTTGTGGTAGTTCATTTCGGGTTATTTTCAGTATTAAGAAGGAATATCGTTATATATGTGAGTAATAACGTTAGCATTCAGATTTGAAATGAAATTGTAACAAATGTATACAGGCTTATCTTGTAAGCATTACTCTGGCATAAGTTTGATTTGGAGATTTGGAAATCAAAGTCCAGTGTTGCTCTTTAAGGTAGCAAACAAGAAAACATTTGTGATTTTAATTACTATAATTGCTGTTAAGATGACCCAATCAAGATCAATTCATATCAAAGTTTTTAAATCAAAAACATACTTGTAATATGTTAATTGTTGTTCTTCACACTAAAAAAATACATAAGTATTTCAATCAATGGATATGAATTTTAAATGTAATTTAGAAATTATAATAATAATTATATTATCATCATTAAAAAAAATAACAAAAACTTAACGAATAATAAATGGAAAAACTTGTGGTGTACATTAAAACTTGACCTTTACCATTACTGGCATTGTGAGTGCGCTTATCATTATATTTCAAAACGGACAAAAATGCCGAACTAAGAGAATTTGTTGATCTTTAAACGCAAATGGAAGCAAGAAGACATACAAATAATTTAAAAACAAAAACATTGAAGTAAAGATCATTCTTTCTAGTTTACTTCAATAAGTTAATAAATATTGTGAGACGAACGTATGTATTAGAATTTTGGATTTAAAAAAGACCTGCTTATTCAAAAATAGAGTTATTTCTATTAAATTCTATGTAATTTGCGTAAGCTTCTAGTGACATTTTTCAAACGTAAATGGAAGCAAGAAGATGACCTTCAATTTCTAAAAAAAATATATTGAAGTAATCTGCAATAATTGAAGATTACTTCAATAAGTTAATAAATATCACCAGAGGATGATTTTGATAAGATTTAATGAGTTAAAGTTTTTGTCCCTCTATATTTCAATAGACATGAATTGACCAGTATCGTAAATCGAGGCCCCGATAACCTGTTTATCAAGGGAGACAATTTCACCGATAAGCAAGCAAATTGACTTACATTTCTGGGTATGCATAAACCCAAATAGTTTACGGGATAACTTTGAATATGAATAAAACCTCGACCCCTCGACGTATATGTCAGGACTCGGAAGTTTTCAATTTGAATTGAAATGTCTTCGACATTTAGCCCTCGAATGACTATCAACTGAGTGAACAGCACACGAAGTCTGCTTCGCTTGAGCTTATTTTTCCGCCAACATATAATACAATAGTCTAATAAAATAATCCTTACATGGTCATTCCTACACTTTTCATACGTGTATAAACCACCGTCGATAAATACATTCATAAAGAGCAATTTTTGTGTCACTTTTTTAATGTCTGTTCAATAATTATACTTTCATTCATAGAGACGCCAAGATGTTTTCAGTCGTCTGTTGCAGATGTGTTGTATGTGTTAACGGGTTGAGTATTAAATGCTATCAATATCTAGTCTGTTAGCAATCATTAGAGGTGTAAATAACAATTGCACGAATACAGCGGGATAAGACATAATTCTATAAAGAGAGCAGACAAGAAAAGCGGAAGATTATCCAGTCTACTCATGTCCCATTTCACGCCTGTTTGACCAACCACCCACTCCACCGACACATCCCCGTGTTTGTTCATGCAAAGTGCCATTTCACGCCTGGTTGACCAAGGACCCCAATCCATCCCGCACATCCCTGGGTTTGTTTATGCAATGTGCCATTTCATACCTGTTTGACCAAGGCCCACTCAATCCCGCACATCCCTGCGTTTGTTCATGTATTGATAATTATTTTGTGAAGTTTGCATAATGTTAAGATCATATATGTCTTTCATAGATTTGAACGCATAACGTTTCGGCTTGTCTGTCTGATGCCGAACCATGTCTATCCAGGGGTTGTGAGTTCAAACTTCAGCTCGGTCAACATTCTTTCCGACGTTTGACAACAGTCATTGTGACAAGTGTCATTCGTCTTTCACCAATGGGATTGCATTCTATGTGGAAAAAGAGCCAGTTGCTTGGAGAAAATGTTGTGTGGAATCCGGCAAACATATGAATAGATGAACTGGCCGCCGTGACATGACGGAACAATTGTTGAAAACGGCGTTAAACCCCAATCAATCAATCAATCAATTGTCTGTCTGATAATTCAAGCACATCGAATTATGCATTCATATATTCAGCAGGAATCGAAGACGGCTTTTATTTACAACGGTAGACGAAGGAAAGGAAATGTCCAGTATGTCAATATGACCGTTACATAGTGTTGTGTTCACTCACCCGTAGCTAACACTATAACCTGCATTATAGTATCATTTGCCTGGTCTTAAAGAGTCTTGTATTGTCTCAGTCACCAGTTTAAGTCGACACACGTCTGCACTACTTAGCTGCATTGATCCAAGTTGGCCATGTAATAATCACATGTTTGGCTGGTTCCTCTAAACTGGGAACCAGAGTTTATGGGCCCAGCAACTGACCAAAAGAGAAGGTCTAAAAGGCAAAGTAGACTATCACAACAATAGTTTTGTGAGTTATGTTGGTGTAGGAAGGCGACGTGTTTGTGTAACGGATTGTGTAACGGTTTAGAACACTTGCCCGCAAATTACGTAGAGGTCATGTTTAGACCGTTATATTGCACGTGGAATTGAAAGTATAAAACCGGTTTACTCTGTGTTTGTTTCCAAGGGCAGCTACACAACTGTAAACATTGTGAATACTAATCATGACCTAGAAAAACAACAAAACAATCATATCATTTCAAATTATTATTTGGAAATCTCATGATAGAAAAAGCACTTAGGGAAACCGATATGTATATATGAAATGTCAATGAATTTACATTTCACTCAATACGTTAAAACCCGTCCGCAGTTATACTCATCCATAGTCTTATCTTTAAAAAAAATACGTTCTATGCAGGTCGAACACATTTTCATAATGCATTTAATTTACTGACCTAAAGAGCACACGAATTATTCGTGCGTATAACGCCATCTGGCGGTTATTACATTATAAAAAAGGAAACTAATTTTCTTCTTATTCTCTGTACTTGAACGTTAAAATTATATTTCTCTGAATACTATGTTATAACCTTTTTTAGAAAAACAACACAATAATCACATCATTCCAAATCATGATATAGAACCGATGGAGTGCAGAACGTGCTAAGTAATAACAACTATTCATTATTTTGTTCACCAATATGAAAAATGCTATGGTGTGAGATAAACATATGTAATATAAACATCCTCATTTGCTCACACGTTATAGTGTTTCATTTTTGTTTACAAACCATGTGACAACGACACAGATAATATTTCTTTTAAAGAATCTTTCAAATAATCTTTTAAATTAACCAACGTCCATGTCTTTTGAACATTCCGTTCTAACATCACAAATTGCTCAAGCGGATCTAAATGAATGTAAACAATATTGCTTACTGTCGTAAACTGTTCGAATGAATTCATCCCGAAAGTCCGTACTAGATAAATATTTGTTTAAAGTCTTTCTCGCTGCGCAAACCATCACAAGTCGTACATGAATTGGAAAAAAAGAAATAATAAAAATTCCCGTGCAAAAACCCGACAGTTTGGCATTAAACTAATCTAGTTATTAGCTATCGAACATCTAAGTAGTAATACCCATAGATTCAAAAGAAATTCCCCAATCATCGTCATCTACTATTCTTGACAAATAATCTGCCCTTTCATTATCAGATCTTGGTTCCCATTCCACATCAAGCCTGATAACATGTTGCATACAAATCTTTGAAATACCAAAAGCTATATATTGAAGCTCCTTTTGCATCGAACCCTTTTTCACAATAGATGTCACACCTTAGTTAGACACTTCGTACGCACCATTACCACTGTGACTAGCATCCGAAAATTCAATTTTCGAACAGCTTACTTGTTTTACCTAATCAGTCCTATTTAATGAACTTAAATGAGACTGCCATCATTGTAATTTCTCTACACTTTAGCGGCATACATGAACATACGCATCTCAATGCGATGCCGTGCGAATATCAAGACTAAAATAACGCGTCATGATTTGCGGAAAATGTCCAATAACTAGTTACATTGATATAAGATGACCAATTTGACATTAAAATGTTCGAACAGGGACATTTCTGTGCAACTTCGTGCATTGATCAATATCTGAAATAGTCTCGGTTACTTTATGCATTCTACGACCTGATATAAAAATCACAACAAGTAATGCATCAAGCATAACGCTCGGATATTCTATTTTTTAAACGGGCACCCACACTGATTTCTTAGCATTTGGAACAAAACCTGATAGAAATAAATCGGTTTTAATTTTCGAGCCTTTTAAATTCTTCAGTTGATTAAAATCGAACGCACAACCGAAGCCATCATAAAGAAACATAGAAATAAGCATTCCGTCACCACGCCATTTTGCAATTAAAGGCATAATAAGTTTTGTAAATACCGAGCAAAACAGTAGATTTTTAAATTTATAATTACAAGTTCCGACGTTTATCACTCCATACCGAGTATGAGATTCATAGATTTTTATGAAATGGAAAGCTCTTGTCAAGTCGAATTTATCCAGGAAAAATCCATTTTTTAAATTAGACAACACAACAATCTAGGCTTAACCTCTTTTTAACGGAGTTTTGTACTTCAACAGAGCATTAACACCAAAGGGTATTTCAGTTCATATTTCGATCGAATTTCTGTCTAACAAGTCTTGTATAGCCTCAGCGACAAATTTTGATTCTAGCATTGCTGATATTTTTTTTTTTGTTAAATGATGTTGGTGGGTTTGAATATAGTGGAATTGTATACCCATTTTCTATAGCAATAACACAATTACACGCACCTATGCTTTTCCATTTTTTTTTTCTTTAAGCCTACTCCGAACAATTATGTGTTTCTACACTTGTTCGTACTCGAAAACATCCGTTATAAATCTGCCGAGCCCCGGTAGCTCAGTCGGTAGCTACGCGGGCTGTCAATCCAGGGGTTGTGAGTTCGAATCCCGGCTCGGCCAACTTTCTTTCCGACGATTGACAAAAGTCAATGCGACATGCGTCATTCGTCTTCCACCAATGGGCTAAGTCTATGTGTAAAAGCAGCCGGTTGCTTGGGAAGATTGTTGTGTGGAGTACTGGTGTGAGAAAATCAGGAAATGCATGAGTAGGTAACTGGCCGCTGTGATATAACTGAGAAATTGTTAAAAACGCCGTTAAACCCCAATCAATCAACCGTTATAAATCTGTTGAAGTCAAATGCATACTAATCTTTCATAAACTCGCTGTGTCTCGCAGAAGACGACGTCGCCCCCGAGTTATTTCCCGCCCTGTGGTTGTCTATCGGTAGAGGCTGCGGACCTAAGTGTTTTAGGGCAGGTTCTCCAAATGTGGTTGAAATCCCCAGGCACGAAGCCTGGTCCTGTAGCCGGCTTGCTGAACCCGATGCCCGAGCGTAACAAACGTTACTGTTGTCTTTTTCGCGAAGCCGTCTGCTGAAAACATGGTCGAGGTGAAACCCCTGAACCACAAGGATGTCTGCTGACATTCATGTCCATAGCAGTAGAGGATGCAGCTGGAACGCGTCATCGAGAGTTTGGCCGCTTCCGTTTTAGAGCCTTGTTTTCTGCCTTGAGTATTTTACTCTCGTCATAATATCAAAAATAATAGTAATAATGGTAATAAAGACTTAATTTAAAGAGGCAACACAGTTTGGCATGCCCAGTCTTCCCTATGGGCCTCTGAAAAACATTATGTACATATTTACATAGTTACATAAAGAAAACCTATATAAATATATACATTTGTCAGAAGTTTCAATGTAATCCTTTGAGTAGAATAAACTCACATGTACTCCGTTCTGAACAGTGGTATTATAATAACCAAGTCTTAGAAGTTGTTGATAACTTTAATTATCTAGGTACTGTTTTTAACCACACGGGCTCATTTAAACTAAATAATCAATGGGAAATCGCTAAAGGCCATGAATGTTTTACTTATAAATATCAGGAAATTCGAATCATGTCCAGTAATATCTCTCCAATTATTTGACGCTTTTGTGGGGTCAACTCTGAACTATGGGTGTCCTATTTGGGGGTTTGGTAAATCCAAGGACCTAGAACGTGTATATCTTAAATTCTGTAAACAAATTCTCGGCGTTAAAGCAAGCTCTAGCATTATATATCACAAGATACGTTCTCATAATAAAGTATTGGATAAATTTACTCCACACTAAGAATATTAAACTTAAAACAATATATGATAATGCATTATCTAAATGTTTGTTGGGTGCTAAAAATTGGGTATCTAAGATTAAAACATTATTAAATAACTTTGGTTTTTCCGAATATTGGGATTACCAAAGTAACATAAATAAAACATATTTTATACCAATGTTCAAAGAAAGGCTTATCGATTGTTTCAAGCAAACATGGTTTTCTGATATTGAAAATAATCGAGTACTTAACTCATTATATATTTTTGTCAAACCAAACTTTGGTGTCGAAGAATACATCAAAACAATAAGCACTAAAAGGAACAGGAGTTTGCTTACTCGTCTTCGAATCTCGTCACATAATCTACGCATAGAGTCGGGCAGATATGGCAGAAATAGAGTAGATCGACATGAAAGAGTCTGTACTATATGCAATTCTGGAGATATCGAAGACGAGTATCACTTTGTACTAACATGCATGGCATATAGCGAAATTAGACAAAAATACATTAAAAAATATTATTACGTACGTCCTAGCATGTCTAAATTTATACAGTTATTGAAAACCTGCAATAAATCACTATTAATTAACCTCTGTCATTTTATAAACTATGCAACAAAGGATAGACTTAATATCGTTAATGTAAACACATAAGCCCTATATTAAACAGTGAAGTTGTATTTTTGAAGAATGCTAGACATTTTTTGTCAGAATATAATAGTCAATAAGCTAACTTTTGGATGTATAGTGTGGTGCTGTTGAAATCGATATGAACCTTATTTGGTAGTTCATGCATATATACATGTGTTCATATTAAATGATTACATATATAACTTTTAATAGCACTAAAGGTATTGGAACGTTAATGTATATATTACGATGAGGTTAAAGACCATATTATTCCCATTACTTGTGTTAAGCTTGTTTTTATGTTGTTTTTTATGACAGCTTATATTTCTTTTCTATGTGATTCTCTTAAACACCAATTCGACTGATCAATCAACGAACTAGAAAAATGTCTCATTCTCCTCCTACCCTATTTTAGCGAAGTTCAACTCATAGCAGTTTACCCCCCAAAACAACTGATTTTTTTTCTTTTTCTTTTTAAATGACCATGAAATTATGTATTTATTTGTTTGTATTACAAGATGCATGTATATGTATACGTAAATAAAATATATCTATCTATCTATCTAATAAAAGTTATTTGAAAACGTGACGAAAAAGTGTGACGACAGACAGACGGACGGACAGACAGACAGACAGACATACAGACAGACAGGCGCCGGACAAAAAAAAAGTAATCCCTAAGTGCCTACCATGCTACGCAGGTGACACAAAAACCAGATCCACTGGCTTCAACAAAGAAGTTTGCAACATTGCAATTAACTTCATTGTTACAATCCATCAAATGGAGAAAAACACCTTAAATTCTTACACAAATCATAATCAACTACTTATCTTTGAAATTCTGTCAATGCTTGGCGTATCCAACACCATATCATTCGGCCTGTCAATGACCTCCTTTCCAACAACGGAATATTCCTGTTGGATACGCTACGCGAAGACAATGTTTGATTGATTAATAAGGGTTTAACGTTTTTAACAATTTGTCAGTCATATCACGGCGACCAGTTCACCTACACATGCGTTTCCTGGTTTTCTCGCACCAGTGCACACCATACTTTCCAAGCAATACACGAAGACAAATATGTCACGCTATTCTAAACGAAACGCTTGAAATTACTATTAGTGTTGGTTTGTTAACGGGGTTAAGCTTGCGTGAAAAACAGACTGGACAATGATCCTTTGGGGCTATTTTCGGTTTATTGACGCTGATGATGTTGCAAGGTGTATTTGTATATTGTGGTTGCACTGTTTTTGTAACTCTGGTTGGAAGTTGTACAATCTAATTAAGATTAAAATTATCAATAACATTTTTCTTAAGTGCATTTGAACATTGGTGGTCTGAAAAGTTGAAATATTAATATCGTCTTAAAATAAGCTGGAATTCACTGTTATTAAATTCATCCTTTTAGGCTTTTCCAACTTAATCGGAATCCGAATCCAAATTCGATATTGTAATATGAATATAAATTTTGGGGGTCATCTCAAAAGTCATGAACCCAGTTGAGTAACATATATATATATATATCAGGTGCATATCAGTGGAACTACGGTGTTATATAAAAATAAAACTTAACGATTAAAAGTGTATCTCCTTTTCCTTCTTCCGACACACTTATGCTGCACACATATGTATGATCTGAAATACATAATATGTAGTGTTTATATAGGGTTATATCGAACACAGTAGCCTACATAATGAGTGCTGAGTCAATGTAAGCTACGGACATGCTATGTACGGGTATTTACTCGCTTGACTTACCATCTCGTGCATTATTCTATACTCCGAAGTACTTTTGTCGATATGGCGAAAGGTAAGTACATCACAAGATTTATATTTTAAAGTTCAAATCTATAAACTCACAAAAAAAGTCATACCTTTTTGTCATGATGTAACGATGACCATATATTGAAAAGTAAATGTACATGTTCACTGACTATGTTATAATACACACAATAAAACAGGAGGACTGGCTTAAAGTATAGATCCAATTTGCTTACCTTTTCTTTGTTCAATGTTTGTATAAACACAGTGTATGGTGTAGTCAGGTGTGATACACATTTACCAAAACTGCTGAAGTAAAATAAGTTTAGTTATAGAATGTTGTTATAGTTAACACGGGTGAATTGAAGTTGAATATGTATGTATAAAATGTAGTCGCGTCCTTTTTCAGCAACAATTTTGCAAAGACGTCAAAATAAAGTCCGTTTTTCGAAACACGAACTTCTGATGTTCCTCAGGGCTTATCAGCAACATCCTCTTCGATGGCCCGACATCACCGAGGATATTAAAGCAAATTTAGACCGTCTCCCACAGAAAGCAAGGGATCTGTACAGTTTGGACCCGATACGTAAAATCAAAGACAGACTGGCGAGCAAACTGGCAAAAATGATGGCGGAATGACACATAGAGGATGAGGATATACGGTATGTTATTGAATAAAAACGTCCTGATATTTATTGTGATTTCATAAAATAATATAATTTCAAAAGAAACGGGAATGTCTTGCTTATTCATTATGTGCTATAATATAATTTCTTTCCAGACGTGAAATTGACATAATAAAGATAATGAGCGACGTCTTGTTGTTGTTGCTGTAGCTCGTGTGCAGCAACAACAGCCGCAGCGAACTATACATGATCAGCAGCAGGAAATACCACAGCAGCCTGCCTTGCCACCACTACCACCCGTCGTTCAGCAACATCCTGTCGACGAGCATGTTCTTCAACCAGGGCCTGCTTTGCAGCTCGCCGACCCTCTGCCGGAACCAGTACAACCGCCCGGTATGTACCAGCACAACATTAGTTTTTATCTCCCACCGAGGCGAATTGAATATACCGTTACTAATGGTGGTCGTTATTCCGTGATTCGGTTATTTTGTCACACGTTTTTGTCCTCTCATAATCTCGGAAACCTTGATAAAACTACACAGTAGTGATGATTACCTAGTGTTGTTGTGAATTGACAAAAACTGTTCCGGCCAGATTATTTTCATGGAGTTATGACCCTTAAAAGCTGGTAAATGGGGACTTTTGTGTATCTGACAATTCATTTGCAATCGTTTATTTTTCATTGCAGAGCTTCCTCGGCCAGCAGCAGAGAGAAATGATCGAAGGAATCGCGCTGCTGCAGGATTCAACAGTAATGAGGAGGGAGAACAACCACCACGCCAGAGGCGCAGAACCATCGATCTGATAAGATCAAATCATGAACTATATCATGACTTCATGACGCGCAGAACCATCGATCTGATAAGATCAAATCATGAACTATATCATGACTTCATGACGCGCAGATTGCCGCGAATTCTTAATGAAATGGGTATTCCTGATGAAATATGGAATTAAACATAATTTAAGCATTTAAGTCTGTATTGTTTTTTAAACACATATTATGTATATATATTTTTTAAACACATATTATGTATCAACCCAGGGGCCACCTGCATATATGTATATATGTTACTCAACTGGGTTCATTACTTTTGAGAAGACCCCCGCAAATAACATTCTTTAGCTTTTTTTCCGACGCCGAGGCATAAAACTCCTTTGATCTCTGAGGAAGACGCTCAATATTTGGCCTTAATATCCTCAATTATATCGTGCCACCGAAGAGGATGTTGCTGATAAGCCCTCGGCAATAAAAGACTTTCATCTTTTGTGGAGTGGACCTTTACCTGACATCGTTGCAAAAGTGCTCCTAACAAAGAAAAGAGCGCAACATGTAGACTACATACATAAAATCAACAAAATATCTGCAGCCCCGATTTACGTGATAAAGGTTATTCTGCTATACAAACATTTAACATTGTCCATGCTTATTCGGTCTATACATGACAAACATATACGTGTACATGAGGATTTCAACTGTAGGAGAGTGCGTTCATTTCAGTCCTGTGATATTATCAAATTATTGTAGAACAAGAGTACCGCAAACGGTACATAATACGCCCGTCAGGAACTTCTTTGATATATTGTTTGTTTGTAAAAAGTTAATAAAGTCGTTCAGGAATAAGTTGTTAAAGAACAATAGCTCAAAGCAACTTCTCAATAGCTCATAGCAATAAGTAAAAAAAAGGGGGAAAACACAATATTCTGAGTCAAAAAAGGGGCATAAAATCAGGAACTTGATTTGTAACTGATGACAACAAAGCAGTATACAAAAATACAACTCAATACCTCAAAGCATGTAGGAAAAAAATGTGAAAAAACATTATTCCAAGCCCAAAAAGGGGCATAACTCATTAAAAAAAACGAAATTCGAGGAAATGTGAACTTGATCTGTGACACTTGATTACAAAGCCATATACATAATTTCAGCTCAATACATCAAAGCATGTAGAAAAAAAGTGCGGAAAACAAATATTCGAAGTCCAAAAAGGGGCATAACTCATGCAGAAATTGACGAAATTCGAGGAAATATGAACTTGATCTGTGACACATCACTACAAAGCCTTATACAAAATTTCGTATAAAAAGGTAAAACATTTAACATAATCAAGTTTAATCGGAATGTTAGGATTGAATTTATTCTCAGACATAATTGAAGTAAACGTCGCATACCTTGGTTCATTACGAAAGAAGTGTTTCAAAATATAATACGATGCACGAGATTATCATTCAAGCGTATATAATGCAGGGATCCTGTCACTCTTTGTCCTGGGGTAAAGTCCAAAATTATTACTTATTTCAGGTCACAACATGGATCATAAGGCTCAACTTCTTTGTCTGTCGCTGATCCCATCTTTAATTCCGCCTTCCAATTTATGTATAGAGGATATTGAAGGTTTGATTGCGTTGATTTGGGATGCAGCTGCAATTCCTTGTTCACCGGACACAGATATCAGGTTTCGACTTTTTGCCGGAGACAATAATTCATACAGTGGCCGAGATGTATCTCTGCTTTTTGCTCATAATATATTTCAGTTCCATTAAATTACGAGCGAAACTCCAGAATCTTTTTTAAAACTTTGCCAATGTAGTGTCCATTCCTGTTGTGAAGGAACATAAAATGTCTGTTCGTAATCGGTTGCTTTTATTTTTAATTTGGTTGAGATGCTATCCAACATACTTGTTTCTAGCAGCTTTATTTAATGTCAGTTACTCGACGTTCAGTAATGAAACAATAAAAATAATACCTTATTCGTACAACAAATTACATACGTTTATTACGTGGCCATCAATAGGTGAGTGGCGTACATTCCGTGGAAAGTTTACTAAGATTCTAGACGCCGTTGGAGCGATTGACGGTACTTCCCACGAAATTTACCGACCACAAACCGAGCCACAGCAGCTGTTTTATTCGGGTCATCGTTGTTACCATGCACTCCATACCCAGTTGATTGTAGACATGTCTGAAACAATAAGAGTTTATAAGACATGTTGAAAGTGGATTTCCTGGACATTTAAACGATGCACAGACACTCGGTCTTATGCAACAAATTGGTACCGACTTGCCTTTTCCACCGGATTGTGTACTGTTAGCGGATAAGATTTATCCTAACAGGGACCAACTTATGACACCTTATACAACAACACAAATAAGGAGAAAAGACGCACCGATGCGTCCAAAGTGTCGACAATTGAACAGACACATTAGTGATTATCGGGTGTGTGTTGAACATTCCATAACGGAACTAAAGGCATATAGAGCGACATCTTCAATCTGGCGGCATCCACGACAACTACTTTCTAAAACAGTTTATATTTGTGCAGCATTGCTGAATCGCAAAAAGGAAATGGATTTACACTTTTAAACGACATTTATCAAATCAATACCCCCAATAAACTATGCATATGCATTGCTACGCTTTTCTACAGGTTTCAATACTTTGAGATGACCCCCAAAATTTATATTCATATTACAATATCGAATTCGGTTTCCGATTAAGTTGGAGAAGCCTAAATTAGAATCTTTCATTAAAACCAATAATATCAATTTCACTTTGGTTATGAAATAATATTATATTGCATCAACTTTGGGGGTAGTGATGGATATTATGTTGGAAGCCCTTGTTTTGAAAAAAGAAAGAGAATTTTGATCCTTGTTGTAACATCTTTGGTTGCTATCTGCAGTTAGAACTGTCTGTGAAGTTGCTATTATCTGGCTATCAGTAGAAGTATGGATGACTGTAATGATTCCATGGAGGTGTTACCCACATCTGGTTGAATCGTTGAGGCTGTCTGGATTTCTGTTGTTGGTTATTACTGGGTTGTTTCCTCTGTGGCTGGGCTTTGTGAAAATGTACAGTATAGGTAGTCTGGCTGGTGAGGACAGAGATCAAAACATTTGAAGATGGTGGTTTTCAAATTCCATACAAATATTAATGCCCCTTTGTATGTTAGGTGTACTTCATCTCTGTAGAGAGCATTGTTAACATTATCGTTAAGGGTGAACTTCGGAGTATTATCAATGAAATTGTAGTCTTTCTTTGTACACATATCTAGTATTAATGAGTTTGTTTCTTGTACACTCTTCAAGGAAAGTTTGTCGTATTTCTGTTTTTTTGCATTTATTCTATTAATTTCCACTGCACGTTGTTCACATTCCTGGATGATTGAGTTTGCATCCCCAGCATCATAGCCATAATATATCCCAGCATATAGATGATAAACAAGCCATAGCCTGCCAGTTCTTCTTTGTTTTGAGGGTTTAATATGCTCTTTGTAAAATCCCTGACTTTTGCACCTAAATGGGATTTAGAGTTTATCCCCTGATAATCGTCTAGTGTCAATCACCTGTTTCACCGAGTCTCCAATACTGAACATTTAGTTTGGCATTTTTACTGATTGTTGAATTTTGATTGATTGGGCTCTGTTGTGACTGTATCTGTTCGAGTGTAATGGGAAATTTTGTTTTGCTCTGGTCCAATTTGTAATTCCAGAGCTGATTCCGTAGATGTACTTGGATTTTCTCTTTACTTATGTTCTGTCTCAATTATCTCAATTCTGTACATGTTGCAATATGGAAGATTTGTTCATAACACATTTCAAATTCATGTTTAAAGTTGGCCATATCATAACTAATTTTAGAAAGGCATGTCTATTTATTGTTGAACTCATTTGCGTCTTTTGCCATTGTGTTTTGAAAATTGCAATTTTCATTTAACAGTGTACTGTTTGTTTCTTTTAGAGTTTAATATTTTTCTTGTACTATTTCAAATATACTGGCTCATTACTCATAATAGTCATATACTCTGCAAATAGTAAAAGTATAATGTTAATATCTACCAAATTCAATCCAGATGAATTATTTCCCTGCAAATAAAGTGAAATGCTATCTACAAAAAGGGCAGAACATAGTGGTGATATAACCTCCCCTTGTTTAAGTCCAACATGAGAAAAGAAGCAACCAGAGGTCTCTCGCTCTCGCTCTCTCTCTCTCTTATGACCCATGTTAGAACTTGACCTAGATATCATCAAGAAAAACATTCTGATAAAGTTTCAACATGCTCAAGTTAAAAATGCAGTATCCAGAGTGTTAACAAGATTTTTCTTTAATTGGGCCTAGTGACCTAGTTTTTTTACCCGGCATGACCCATATTCAAACTTGACCTAGATATCATTTAGATAGAATTCTGACCAAATTTCAAGCTGCTGTAGCCAACAAAGATGCTTCTACAGAGTTAACAATATTTTCCTAGTTTCTGACCCAATGTGACTCATATTCGAACCTGACCTGGATATCGTTAATAGAAACATTCTGACCAAATTTCAAAGATTGCGGCATCTAGAGTCTTTACAAGCTTTTCCTTCAATTTGACCAAGTGACCTACTTTTTTTTTTGACATCATCAAGACAAACATTCTGATAAAGTTTCAACATGCTCAAGTTGAAAATGTGGCCTCTAGAGTGTTAGCAAGAGTTTCCTTCAATTTGACCTAGTGACCTAGTTTTTGACCTCAAATGCCCAGTTTCGAACTTGTCCAAGATTTGATTGAGATGAATGTTCTGATAAACTGTCATGAATATCCGAGGCAAAATGTAGCCTGTAGAGTGTTAACAAGGGAAACTGTTGACGATGCACGACAGCCGTATTTCCGTATTTTTCACTGCAGTGATTTTCTCGAAAGGTTCTTGAGCTACCAGCTTTCAAGCTACTCGTTTCCTATATATTTAAAAGAAAATTTAAGATCCCTATATCTAACTTAAATTTTTAAATTATTTATACAACTTCATGGATTTAAACTTTACATTGTGTACGTTTTCTTTGTATAATGTGCATACTGTTTAGCTTGTTGTGAAACGTATTTAACTGATCCCTGGAAAATCAAGAAAAATTGTCCTTTTTGAAAAAAACAGAGGGCAGCACAAAACATTTACAAATTTACACTTCCTGAAAGCTGGACAATATCTGTGGGGTTAGCATCGAGGATTCTGAACCGGGCGTCCAAGTGTCAATCCCCAGTTGACGCGCGGTTGTCATGGTGGAGTGCCATTGGGCAAGGCACATTTCCTATCCTTTTTATGGTTTGTCTACACAGGGATCATGCATAAGTGAATATTCAACGTGATACATCTATAATCATGTTCACACCGGGATAAAATCCCAATAAAACTTTATAAGTGTTTTTGCCTAGTTGTTGTAAAGTCATCTGATGTGTATTTATTATATGTTGGAAATGGTTAAATGAGTGATATATCATAGTGCGTCTAGATCTCTTGATCTATTATATTTCCATACAATGGGATGACTATTTTCAGTACAAATAATAGTTCTCATCTCCATATAAAATGTTAAAGGTAAAATGGCTCCTGACATTTCGTCTTTCGTCCTTCTACAAAGACATAATTATTATTAGTTGAAATGAAATACATGAATTACAAAGACTACTTTACATGAAATACATGAATTACAAAAGCTACTTACTAAACATGAAAAACTTGATCTACGAAACTACTTACTTTACATGAAAAACTTGATTTACACAATCTAGTTAAAAAGCATTCTAAACAAAATAAACGTTTTGCGAACAAGCCCATTCTCCGAACCTGTCAGGGGGCTTACTAGATCTTGTGGATCGATGGACCGGTTCGGCCACAGGTAAATAAAGTCTCTCAGGAATAGGGGTAACATATGGCTGATCATTTTCCGTATGACGCTGATTTACAGGGGCCATGTCGCCAGCTGGAGAGTGATGCTAAGTCGCCAGGTCGCGAGTCCGAGTCTGTGCTACTGTACGTCTCTGTGGTATAATGTACCGATCACTGTTGTCAGAATGTGATGAGTCGGAATTCGAATCCGTATCAGATTGGGGCACCGAAAAAGCTTTCCTTGCTGGTTCCTTTCGGCTCAGCTTCGCTTTTCCTGACGTCATCCCAGCTTTATCAGTTGAATGGAAGAAGCATATTGCGATGCAGAGTTCTGGTGGGTCCTTTACTGTTAAGCAACCGTAAACGGTACACAGGAACAGCAGCGTCTGGTATATCAGTTATGACATACGGCTCTGCCTCCCAAACATCTGCCAACTTACATTTTCCTGTGCGATACACCGTAAACGGTACACCGGAACAGCAGCGTCGGGTATATCAGTTATGACATACGGCTCTGCCTCCCAAACATCTGCCAACTTACATTTTCCTGTGCGATGCGCCTTCCTCACAAGTACAGTGTCATCAACTTCGATCCTGTTTTCCTTTTTTTTCCGGTCGTACTGCCCCTTGTTGTCTGTGGCATTTCTCTGTGCGGTCTCAGATGCGGTGTGGTAGGCTTGACTCATTCTTTGCTTGAGTCGACCAAAGAGGCATGAACAAGAGGACCTACATGGGACTTCCAGTCAGATTTCTGGGATTCGTCAAGCGTACCAAGCATTCCGAGAAGGGTTCTGTTAAACCTCTCCGGACTTCCATTTTCTATAGGGTGATATGGGGTTGTTCGAGTTTTACGAACGTCGGCAATTTTGCATAGCTCCTTTATGACATTGCTTTCAAAGTTCCTGCCTTGGTCGCTGTGTAGCTGTTCCGGAAAAGAGAATTTGACGATGAAGTGATCGTACAATGCTTTGGCTGTTGTTTGTGCTGTCTGGTTTTTCGTCGGACCTTCTTTTGCAAATCAAGTAAAGTGGTCTGTAATGAGTAGGATGTTCTCATATCCTCCTTTAGACCTCGCCAGTCCAAAAAAATCCATACACGAGCTGCATTGGTATTGAGGTGTTGCTAGGCATAAGTTCAGCCATGCTCCTAATTGGTGTTTTCCGCCGTACACACCGGTTGCAAGTCTCAACTCTGATTTAGTTCATTTTCCATACCCAGCCAGAAAAGTCTTTGAGGAGCAAGCCATAATTTCTTTCCCTTGCCTGGATGACCAACGTCAATATGAACACCCTTAAATGCTTCATTCCGACGAGATTCATGGAGGACGAGTTGTTACTTTCTGACCGTCATAGACCGCGTTCCTGTACAATAATCCATCATCTTTGAAAAGGCGGTGGTATTGCTTAGAAATACACAGTGCTGACACAGGGTTTTAGATAATTTCCTGCTTCGTCGGACGAAAACCGCGATCAATGGCGTCAGAAACGAGAGAAATGGTCTCATCAAGCTGTTGTTAGACTATTCAGTCAATTGTGGGGAACTTTCCTGAATGCGCAACATCATCATCTGCAGAATGAGATGTTGTGTCTCTAACGAGCGATCCAAAAAGGCTGACATCCGCAGTAGCGGCATGGCAACTAGCTTTTACCACATCTCCAAAGAGACGCGGCATCCGGGAAAGGGCGTCGGCGTCAGAATTGTGTGCACCAGGCCTATATGAAATGCTGAAATTGTAATTGGAAAGAGCTGCGACCCAAGTATTGGGGTTCTAAAGGTTTCTGTTTCAGCTTATTAAATGCTAATTCCTGCTGATCACCCCAAATCCAAGGTGTTGCCTGTTTACATTTCTTCTTCCTCCGACAACCATATTTGATCTTGTTCAGAGCGTGACCCTCGAGTAAAATGTTAAGAGACTTTATTACCTTTGAGAAGTCTTGTACAAAACGACGGTAGTACCCTGCAAAGCCAAGAAAAGACCGCACCGCCTTAACATTCCTAGGAGCTGGCCAGTTCTTTATTACTTCGGTCATCGCAGGATCTGCTTCAATTCAGAAAATGCTGTTTTGTGTTTGTCTCCTTCTTATTATTGATAATATGCACAATATTTGGATAAATCACTGGGGTAAATGCAAACACTCTGCACGAATCCAAAGCCCTTTACATTTAAAGTCGCTTAAAACAAAGCACAAACAATTTTCAGCACTTTTTATGGCGAGTAATTTGAAATACACCTATTCAGGTTTAAAGGTCAGATTTACCCGAGTCACGTGTACACTATCGTACCTCTGTAGTAAATATAGTTACTCAACCGGAAGCCTATCTTACAAAGTCTAACTACATAGGGTAAAACATCTACACTATAAATCAATACCTCAGTAAACTATAAAGCATTACTACCGTATCTTCTAAGTTTAAACGTGAACTGCTGCTACACTATCACTTCGATCCTATTCCGTGCAAATATAGTTACTAAAGTAACTAAGTAAACATGTTATTAATCAATGTTTACAGTCTACCGTTGAAACATATGGGCTCATCCTGCAATAGGAAATTTGCGAAAGAAAACTTTAATATTACCTTATCTAAGCTTACCCTTATCGGTAACCGACAGGTTGATGTTGCAACGACGTCCTAACTGTAGCTACCTTAGAAGGGTAGACATTTGAGTCCTCTGAAATACCTGCAAATGCCTGAAAATGTGTTTCACGCTCTCACATCATGTATTGCAGTGCAGGTGAGGGTAAAGTGAACGAAAGATGTAAAATGTGTGAAGTGAGGGAAAAACTTAAAGCACAGAGCAGATAACATGTAGCTGAGAAAAGAAGAAGAAAGAAAAAATGACGTACTGAACGTAAAATTTAAGACTGATATATCCTGATAGATTGTTGAACAATAATACAGCATTTATTTATAAGAAAAATCTAAACATGATCATGGCTTTATCGTTTGATATTGGTAAAGTTCGTTCAAGGTCAGGTACTAAACAAACATAGGACACATATTGCCGTGTTTTCACGAATACCTGATATTGTACGATTTATCCAAGCGTCATTCGCATTCAAACCATGATTTTGACGGGTTTTTCTTTTACATCATAAGGCATATACATATTAATACATACATTGTCATTATTAATTCCAATCCTTATTTACAATACTAACACTGTTCACAAAACATACCATAAAAACACTGTGAACCAACACTACGAATATTTCTCCGCACTGATCCTCTGTTGGGTTCAATAGTCCTGACAAGTGGGATGATCAGTGGACTATAAAACAACAGTAGTGATGAGTCGCATGAAAATGATTCCTCCCTAAAGAAGGGTTCCTGCCACAGTGGTGCGGCATTAGTTCTATGATATGTTGAAATGCGTCGAATCCGGCGCTGACATCTAGTAGAACGTGTTATCGCAATATTAATAATGCGTTAAAGAAAACTTCCGATCGAAGTAGGTAAATTGCCATGGCTAATGATGGATCCAGATCCTGACTCCTTTTGGCACGACAGTCTCTTCGTGGTCGCCAATGTAACCCAGATCCAGGGGATTTAAGAACAATACTCCTTGGTGGGCTGTATACTTTTACTGTCGTGGTTTATAATGTACAAATGGAGTCTGACATGAAATATAGAATGAATAATGTGATGGATATAACAAGTTGAATTCTAAATACAATTATCATTAACAGAAAAAGGAGCAAGCGAATATAAACATATATAATAAAAGTAGTAGAAAAAGACACATACCAGGATAGCCGAGTTTGATAGGTTAATAGAGTATAGGAGAAAAGTAAAGCTTTCCACATATCATTCCTCGTCCTTTCGGAATTAACATGAGAATGTCCAAGTGTATGAAAGAGAGCGGGAAAAGAGGGATTGTTAGAGTGCATGCTGGCATATGTTAGGTGATATCTGCTCACTGACATTCACTGATTCTCACTGTAATAACACAAGCCCAGCTAATTATGCTAATTATGCATGAGCAGTGTACATGTACATGTAGGAAACATACTCCCTACCTTGGTTACATTGTCATGATAACTTTCTTTTCATCTTCCATAAAGGTAATGCAGACATAATTGTATTTAATGCTAAAATGTGATGAATTCTAACATACTTTTGAAAGAAGAGAATATAACGATGGGGTTTTAGAAACAGTATGTATGTAAATATTGATAACTATTAATTTCAATGTGTTCTGTTGCAGCTAAAGTGTATGTCAGGCTTATCCGGATAGACACGTTTCGCCTCCTGTGGATTTTCTGTTTCAGCGATCATTACCCTATACCTCTATCCCCCCTGAGACGAAATGTATCGGCCTGGATCAGTCTGCGCAGGATGATTTGGGTCGATACATTACGCAGAGGCCATAATGTTGGTTTTCTCGCTTGACGGCTCATTGTATTTGTCATCGGAAGGGAAAGGATATACAGTCCTAGCATGTCGCAGATGGCCTGCTGTACAGTAAACCAAGAAAGAATGATTTTTTTTTTAATTAAAGTTGTTGTTATACAACTTTTTACAGATAACCATGGAACGCAAAGTACGAGGTATATCAGTCAGTCAAGTCATTTGTTAAACACTGTAATAGCTTTTCAGATTACTTTAACATTGTAGTAAGATTAATGCAAGGGGAGATACTCTCCGCTATACTGATTTCTTTAATCTCTGATCTGAAGACTCAGAATTGTATTTACAAAATAGGAGTAACTGTTGTTAATCACTACATGGTAACTTATTGCGCAATCTGTTATACTCGAGACCGGACGATATAACGGAGAAAGCCCCGAGGAAACACGAAACTCATTTTTCGATAAACTGTGATTTTTATGTCACCGTGCGTAGCATGGTAGGCACTTAGGGATTACTTTTTTTTGTCCGGCGTCTGTCTGTCTGTCTGTGTCTGTTCGTGACACTTTTTCCGTCTGTCTGTCTGTCTGTCCGTCCGTCCGTCCGTCTGTCCGTCCGTCCGTCCGTCCGTCCGTCCGTCCGTCCGTCCGTCCGTCCGTCTGCACGTCTGTCCGTCTGTCTGTTTGTCTGTCTGTCCGTCACATTTTTTCGTCACACTTTCAATGAGCAGGTGCAGGTGACGCGGAGCACTCCATTCTAGTTATTGAATTAAGCGATCATGGAAAACTGGCATTTCTGATCAATACTAATCCCCGTAGATGTGCGAACTTTATAGTCAAGAGCTATTTAAGGAGGTGGTCAGCTATGTATGGTAGATACATTACCTTGGGAGTAGTCCTTATTTACTTCGGAAAATTAGCTATTTGATACGTTACGCCTTGAACATGAAGATCGTGTTTTAGTACAGAGCTGGACACACTGTGTGAACATTGAAATGTATTGATAAGTGCGATATCTCTGAGTTATAGGCCGAGTATGCCGGGTGTGGTAACTTTGTATAAAATGTGTTAATTATGTATGTATATTCACACAGGTCACGTTAATAAACAATTTTCTTATCTTATCTTATCTTATCATATTGGAGATACTTTACAGTTTCAATCTGATAAATATATGTATACGTTATTATAATAGAGTGGACTCGCGAAAGGAACCCATAAGTTACTTCGAGTTATCGACATGTTCGAGTAATACCTCGAATAAGGCTTAATTCATTTCTGTTTATGTTCGGCTTCGTAATTACATTTTACTTAAGTGTCAATTATGATAAGAGTCATATCAGAATAACAGAACAATAGCAGTTATAGTTGCATGTCTGATCAACTAGAACTTCTGCTACACTGTTTTAAAAAAACTGGTCCGTTCCAGGAGGTTATTTGATTTGAACGATATTTTCAAATGTTCAAATATTTTACTACGATCAGGATTGAATAAATATTGTGATGATTGTACATGTATGCTTATTGTCAAAAGGGTATCTCTGGTATTTGGAATTAAAAGTCTTTGTACGTAGTTGATAACTATCCTGCGTTAACTTTGTGTAAGAATATAATGATCCTCTTCATCTATTTCAGATCGAAGAGAAAGGGGATAATATCGTTATGGTGATACTACTACAGGCGGGACTATCTGATATCCATCTTGTGTCGTTTTTATTGTACCGATGTAGATATTCGCTATTTTCCAAGGGTCGATTTTCGTGTAATTTGGCTTTACATGTTTGGCGAGAATACTTGAACGTATCTTAAGCTGGTCGACTTGTGTGACGGTTAAGATGTAATTGGTTGACAGTTTGCATTTATCAAACGTCTGACCGTTTCTTGTTTCTCCCATAACAACCGTGTGTGGGACTCATTGGAGTATCACCGGTTAACACGTAGGCACATTTAAGAACTATACTGTACATCAAATCTGATGCAGACGACCCTTAACTTATCTAGGCAAAAATGTGGAAAATCTCTATAAATAAAGCTGCAAACAGTTTGAAAAAGGTGAAATTGCTTATTATGCGCAATTTCTCCTTATGTCAAAAAGTTTCCAAAAGAGACATCACGAAGCATATGAATGAGGAAAAGGGTGAATAACTATAATGTATAGGACATCTTGTTGGAAGCATTTATAGAACTGCCAGTGTGACGACATATCGGGATTTCTCTTTGTATTTATTAAGTATATTAATTTAAGGTAAATTACTTTTAAAACACCACTTTTACACTCTGTATACATGTGTGAGTTTTACAAATTAAAAATAATGACAAAGACCGGTATATTTATTCAATGTATATACCTCCACAGGAAACACTTTCCAATAACAATTTGTATTTAAATTAACACTGAATCAGGTTATGACCTGATATGTATTGCCTTAATTTTGTCCATTTACAGTTTAAACCCTTTCCCACATATATACCCATACTGAGCCTCTGCAACAGACGACTTTTGAAATAATTGTGGCAAAAGGTGAAATTGCTCATAATAAGCTTAATTTTTCTCCATTTACGGTTTTAAACAATTCCCACAGTACGAGTATATACCCTTTCTAAACTTCTGCAGCAGCCGACTTTTGAAATCATTGTGGCAAAAGGTGAAATTGCTCATAATGAGCAATATTTTCATTTGCCACAATAATTTACACTTTTCAATAATCATACTATCATTTATAGAGATTTTTATATTTTGTACTTAATAATTTCAAAGTCGTCTGCTGCAGATTTGTTTAATGTGGGAAATGGTTAAAACCTTTTCCACTATCATGACTTACCGATACAAATCTGCATTATTTGACAAAAAATGATCATAACAGGGCGTGTGTTCAATACAAATAATTTATTGTTTTTGGTACAAATTTAAATTGATCATAACCTCTTGTCCATTTATCTTTAGCATTAGTTTTATATGTCACTTTTGATGATCAGTTTAACTCCAAATTCATTCACTTAAAGCACAAACCCTGCCAGGTTAAA
The DNA here is from genome assembly GCA_031761405.1 of Serripes groenlandicus. Lineage (NCBI taxonomy): Eukaryota > Metazoa > Mollusca > Bivalvia > Cardiida > Cardiidae > Serripes > Serripes groenlandicus. Next base: position 86,672,878 of record JASEVX010000002.1, on the reverse strand, counting down.
TATCCTACATAATATCTTCAAATACCGATATCTGCATTACTTACTACAGATTAAATTTGTCTAATGTTTGTGGATTTAAATGTCCATTTTTTTATTTCTTCATGTGCAACGAAAGATTGCTGCTTCTTTTTATGCTTTGCGTAAAACATTCGTCTTGTATTATATGTAACACAATTATTTGTCTGATTATTTTATTAAAACAGGACATGACTCGATACGGGTCTGAGGATATCGGTTTCGGGTTAGCCGGGTCTTTAACCCTTTCCCTCATATATACGCTTTCTGACGCCTCTGCAGCAGACGGCTTTTTGAAAACATAGTGACAAAAGAAGAAATTGCTCAAAACGAGCAATTTCTCATTTTGACACAATGTTTTCCACTTTTAGTCATAGGTTATCCATTCAATTATATAGATTTTCCATTTTATGACAAAATATGTTAAAAGTCGTCTGCTTCAGAATTGTCGTATGAGGGAAAGGGTTAAGGAGGCAATCGTAATCGTTTGTAATCATCCATGTATTTTCGGTATTCTCTCAACATGCACGAATTATAACGAGCGATAATAACAGCATATGTCTGTCAAAGCATTGACATGATGAGGCCTGTATCAGGCCACGGCCTTACGTGTCAATAGATCGTGTCAACATAGACAGTGGATTTTGCTATGTGTAATGCAGTTTGCAAAATGTACCTAGATATATGTGTGAACACTAGCCAAGTATGGGGTTAATTAATTTGTATGAGATATAACATGTTTTGTTTTTGAAGAAAACAATAATTGATCATGTATGTCTTTTCGTTTAAACTACACTGGCTCCAAGTCAATTTACCTGTAATCTGGAAGTACTAACATTATAACGTCTATCATTGCTACAATACCTCAAGTCTTGTGTGTGACCTCAACTTGAGATTGATCATACCGTTGTTGAATATAGGTAGTTATATATAGATTTGTTCTCTTCGTTTGTTTACCCCCATCCCCGGCCATTTAGCGAGTAGGTAATACAATAATATCAAACTTATCACTTTTAAAGAGATTATAAATATTCGCCTTTTCGATCAATCATGCATACGAGTATTTCTTTACTATAAACTATTAGTCATGCTTAGTGTCTAAAGCAAAGTATGAATGACTATGTTATAATTGTGTCTATAGTACACATAAGTCGTATGTAGATTGGACTCGCGATAGCTCGAACATGTGATAAGTCGAATAAGTCGATAAGTATATTGTTTTGTCATTTGTAAACAGCAAAGCAGCAAGTCTGATTGCTCATACGAGCAGTTAGATTTGCTGCTGTGCTATTTTCTTGATTTGTTTTTACAGGCATAATCTTCATAATCTTCATATATCTTCATAATCACACGTAAGTTTGAACGAATTTCGAAACTGACAATATGTTAATCAAGCACGTTGATGACTGAAAGTATTTCATGGGTCCCTTTAATCTTCGAATAAAAAGCGAACTTATCGTTTTTTGTGTTTGGATATTATATGTCAAGGACTTCTTCGACTTATAAATACTTATTTGAGTCCGGCCACGGCAAAAGGTGCAAGTTTGCTTTGTATGACGCATCTCCTGCAAGGGACCTTTTAAAAACATTGTGACTAAATGATGATTTGATCATACTTATCAGTTTAATCTTTTGCCACAATGTTTCTTCAGCTCTTTCAATAATTAAACTTTAGTTCATATATATTTTCAATTGATGTTCCTAGATATGTTCAAAGTCGTATGCTAAATAATTATTGTATTGGCTCCTGTGGCTTATGGTGTATTTGAACAATTTACATCTCAAGCATGAATAGGTTATACTCTTATTGACATGTCTTCTTCTTTGTGTATATTTGTTTGGTAATTAATACCGCTTTCAGGAGCATTTCATGACGTGTTCTGGCTTAATAACTACTAGTATGTTTACCTGGCCACCGGTGTGAAAACATCAACACTATCCTGCATACACTAATCTGCAGCGGGCGGTTTTGAAAACATCTTCAAAAAAGTATGAAAACTCAATCTACAAATGAAAGTATTTATGTATTGAATAAAAATGACACAATTATGGCCGACGGGGAAAATGGTCATGATGAGAAATATCTAATTTGTTCATAATGTTGCAAAATCGTTTGCTGCGATGCGTCAAATTTCATGTTTGACATGAGGGAAAGGGTGCACATCCGGCTTGTGGTATACACAAGTATAGCCGGACCAATATCTAAACAAAACTGAAACGAATACTTCAGTTTATCAATAACACACTTGATATCTACTGTATGAATCATAATCACTACATCCTTTGGTTAAGGGTCAGTCCTATGTATAAATGGTTTTATTATGCTATATTAAGCGTGATGTCATCTTATTTGAAAACGTGTGTATGGTCAGAATGTATTTTAAAATCTATAAGTTATACATTTTATTCAAAAAGCACACTTCGTTTTTACTCCTGTATGCAAATAAACAACGAACATATTGTTTTATTAATAGTACAGAATATCAGCAGGATAATCCTGCACTTAAAAACGAGAAGACCTAGGGGATGCGCAAGCTTATCTAGGTGCACACTTTTTTCAAAAACTCTTAAAGTCATATAAAGCAGTATAAAGGTTATACTTGTCGTATTTGTTTGTATAGATGCTCCATTTGAAATATTTATAATACGTATGTACTCAAATTCAACAATCTATATCAGTTTCATATAAATGGGAGTTGACAAAAATATGGTTGTTCTATGCATGCAATTCAGTAAACAGGTTCTTCATTGTACATGTGATAGCGTGATATCAGAGGAGGTAATCAATAATGTCATTCATTACTACCCCGTAAGGCTTTAATCAGACCAAAATAGTTTGCTATGGTGTATATATACGATCGGGCAATGTTTAGGTATGGTTTTTATGAGATTGGGCTTTACTCGGTGCATTTATACACATGAGTCGTCCCGCGAGAAAACCAACATGATAGACTCTGCGTAAAGTAGCAACCCGGATCAGCCTAAGCATGCCGCGCAGTCTAACCCGGACAGACACTTTTCGCCTACAGGAGTCATATCTTTATACCTCTATCCCCCTGAGATGGAATATGTCGGCCCGGATTAGCCTGCGCGGACTGCGCAGGCTGATCTGTGTCGATACATAGCGCAGAGGCCATTATGTTAGTTTTCCCGTGGGACGGCTCACGAAATGTATTGTACTTAACAGATCGGGTCGATACTTTACGCAGAGTCCAAAATGTTGGTTTTCTCACGGGATGGTTCTAATGTACAATTTGGGATTTGTGAAAAGAGTAGATTCATATAAGCACGTTTACCTGTACAGTCATATCAGAATACACATATGACATAACACCTGAAAATGACTACAGTGTGCTTTAAAGAGGTTATAGAGGACAAATAAACGCATTTTAAGGTAAAATTGACAAACAGAAACGTATCTGGGGGTCCGAAACGTATGAATTCGTACTTTGAAATGCATTTGCAAACCACTGCAGTGTCACGTGATAAACCTGACTCAAAACGGAAACCGACGACATGCAACCTACTACAAGTTCTAAACACACATGCGCCGTGTCTAGCGATGTTGGCTCTTTATGCATCTGCACAGTCTCACCAGTGTCTTCACTATTGGCCAAAATGTTATATAGACATTAAACCTTTCCCACATACAACACATCTGTAGTGAGCAATTTCCCCTTTTGTCAAAATGTTTTCAAAAGTCCTTTGCTGAAGAGTGTCAATAAGGCCCAAAGTCGCCCGACGCGGTTCATATTAAAGTAAAAATAGACTGCGTATGCCTAAGCCCGAGAAAATCTGTTATAAATTATTATTATTATAACTGTGACGTTCGGAAATCAGGATCAACCTTAGAAACGTCTCGTAAATTTAGAGTATAGTCCGTCGATTGTCTGTTTGAACGTGAATTTTCTGATTGAACTGTGCGTCCTCACAGGCTGATTTGAACCTGTGTTGAGGATCGATGTGCTTTCTTTAGGATGGAGTGTTTTGACGGTGTTGTGCATTATATGCACTTTATAGTAAATAAGCCTTTGTTAATCAACGAAATGTTTTCAATATCTTGGCTGTGGGGGTGTATTACACATGTATCATTATTTATATTAACTGGAGATCTTTTCATAGAAAACGTTTATTTTAGGTAAGTTCATTGAAAAGAAAAATATTTTAACTTTTTCCCACTTACAATTAATTAGCAGCAGACGACTTTGAAAACATGTTGGTAAAATGTATGTAATTAAAAAAAAAAAAAAAGACAACCCCCAATTAAATATAATTGAAGAAATAATGGCAAAAGAAGAAATTGTTCATCATGAACATTTCTCCTTTTGCCACCATGTTTTAAAAAACCGTCTGCTGCAGAGGCGTTAAAATAGGTCTATAAGTATAGATTGTGTTTATCATAGTGTCGCCACTATTAGTGAAAGGTCCAGTCATTTCTGACTTATAAGACACTTTTTTTACCTGAACATTTTTACTGCCCGAGTCATATGTTGTTTTAACTGGAGATCTTTTCATACACACACACACACACACACACTCACACACTTAAGTGTTAAGGCCGGATACGTTCCCTCCTCATCGGAGATGAAACAGTTTTCCATGCGAAATCAGTCCGGAAGCACTACGGAAAAAGAAAGGTTGCAAGTGAACAGCGTTTGTGTCAGTAGATGTTAGCCAAATGTCAGACCTGTTTACCCTGTTCCTGCTTAATCTGACATTAAACACATGTTCCGAACAGTGTTAACCAAGTTAAGCCAATAATTCGCTTTCCATTTAGCAAAATAAACTCCTAACCATAATCCCGCATCGTCAAGAGAGAAGAATATCACGTTCCGATTGAATTATAAGTTAATCCTTTTCCACATACAGACGCTTTAAAACGCTTCTGTAAAAGTCGACTTTTGAACACATTCTGTTAAATGGAGAAATTGCTCATAATGAACAATTTCTCCTTTTTGCCACAATGATTTCAACTTTATTCAATAATGGTTCTTACATTTATAGAGATTTTTCATATTTTTGACATAATGTTTTCAAAGTCGTCTTTTGCATATTTGCTGAATGTGGGATAGGATTAAAGGTAATATGTACAAACATAAACAGGGCTACACTTCTTCTTTTTGGCCTCACTCAAGTTATGCATCTAGTCATATAATTCCTTTGTATAGAGTGACAGTTCCGACGAGATAGCTTAGGGAAAGTGTATCATCTGGACATTTTCTGATGACAAACTATTTAGTGACACCACTTCGGTGTATAACGCTTTTGTTAGATTCTAGTTATTGTATTATCTGGGATGAGTACACGCATGTTATTTGTGTGATTTCTGTTAAGAAACATGTTGAATTTTGTAACCATGTCATCTCTATTGTCAGGTAAATTCCTTTACATATTTTTTGTATTTTTGTAAACATTTTTATTTAAGCAAATAAACAGACATATATACACTATTTTATTGACGTAAACTACATAGTTTCTAGTCAAACAACACATCATAGTAATATATGCAATAAGCCATGCTCTAGGTAATCCAACTGAAGCGTTTTATCGACATGTCCCTGTGCATACCTTAACTCTTATCCAGTTGTAAAATGTCAAATGTTTCTCGAAACGTTCTGTGACATATTGGCGAACAGTGAAGACAAAGAGCCAGCACCGTGGATTCGGCTGTCGATCTATATCTTCACAGGTTGCTCGTTCATTGTTGCTTTGTAATGCATAACTCATGTACTTGTATTTTTTTGTTCATTTTATATGTATCTCACTAACTAAATACACAAATACTAGGGAAAACACACAAGTACTGTATTTCTTAAATCTGAAGGGTCGTTATTTATCTTTTTCAGATTTGTTTATGGTTAAAAATTAGTAAAAGTTTACATAAAACTTGTACATGTGTATATTCCTGAAGAGAGAAAAAAATAAACACAAGTTCCAGATTACGAATCTAATGAATATAATTTGATACGTAAGTTGCCATTATCAGACAAAACTGAAGAAAAAAGAAATATTTTTAAAACACGAAGATTAACATTTTGAGTAAATAGTATTGTTTAAAATGGCGAAGGTTTCTAATCATATCTGATTTCAAGATGTCGGATAGTGATTATCAACAGGGTAAATGGTTATGGCCCGATCACATTGGGCCGAAAGCCATTCCGTTTGCTTTCCGAATAGGAATTTGGGTGTTCGGGGAGCGAACGGATCATATTAGGGAAGCATTCGGTTTGTTCTAGGAGCAGCATTCGGTAGCTACAACAATATGTTTTGCATGTTCAAAATAATGTCCTGCTTGGCAGGAGAGGATGATCCATTCGGGGTGTTCGGAAAGCACACGGAACCCAGTATATCACATTTGCATTCCGAATGCACAAAGAACTAGACGCATGTTTCCCGAACGTTTTCCGTACATGCCTTATGCTCCTAGAATGCTTCCCGAATACTTCCCGAATACACATTCGTATGATTCGAATGGTCGATGAATGCCTTTCCGTATGCATCCGTACGGAGCCCCAAAATAGATTTTCTTTTCTAGAATGCACAGTATGACGAACCCTTTCCGAACGCTTTCAGAATGCATGCAGAAAGAGTTCATTCGATTCGCCGTGTTCTGAAAGCATTCGGAAAGCGTTCGGAAAGAAAACCTTTCGCAGTCAACATGTGGGAAATATTCGGTTCATTCTGAAAACATTCGGAAAGCATACGGAAAACATTCGGTGATACATTGGGGAAAACACATTCGGAGCGACATTCGGCCAATTTAAAAAATCACACCACTTTCGTAAACGGAAAGCAAACGGAAACTCATTCGGGCCAGTCTGATCGCTAAATTACTCATTATAATTAGGTTTGACTTTGTTACAGTGTTTTGCGCCAACTTTGGACAGATCGGTGCAGAGGATGCTTTACTTATACCGGTTGAAATATTCACCACAGACTTTACATTAGTTTGCAGCGTGGAACATGACAATATCAAACTGGTTTCGGTAAGATAATATGAGCCAGTGTATACAACAGATACGCGTTGGCTGTTCAAGATCTGCACTGCTCACATATTACTTACACAGGCGTGTTAGAAGTTTATGTCAAAGTTCACATAGGACTGAGCAGGTTGACAAGATAATCTTAGCTTACACTGTTCAGAAATGGCAACTTGTACCTTTTCTCAAGCACTGGCTCATATTGTGTTTAAATGGGAGTATTTAGTGAGCCGTTCCACGAAAAACTAGCATTAAGGACTTTGAGTAATGTATAGACCCAGATCAGCCGGCGTAGCCAGCGCAGGCTAATCCGGGCCGACACATTCAATCACAGGGGGATAGACTGGTATATAGTTATGATTGCTGGAACAGAAAATCCACAGGAAGCGAAATTTGTCTGTAAGCCTGCGAGGCATGCCTGGGCTGATACGGGTCGATACTTGACGCAGGGTACACAATGTTGGTTTCCTCGTAATTCGGCTCAAGTCATACAGTATTATTTTAACTCTGTTTCCGTGCATTTATGTTGTTGAACTGATGTTTTCAATTTTATCTATCAGATGATAGGCATTGGCTCTGATAAAAGTATGGTAATTAAAAAGGTATTATTTGTTTGTGTGTAACCTTTCTTTTTTTTCTTCTTAGTTTATCATAGTGTTCATCTTTGTATGATCTTCATATATTGGAGGAATATAAAGATTATATGTTCTTTTCCCCGTTTCTATTAAATCTCATTTTAATTAATTACCCTATTCGCTACGTGACATTTCCCGCCCTTGTTTTAAGCTATCTAAAATACTGTACCTAAAAAAACCGACTACATTCTCCTTTTCTTACAATGCTCTTAACTATCTGAGTTATTCTTTAAGCTTTCTATTTGTAATAATAATTTATTCCTTAGATGTTCACAAATCAGACCACTCCTTAAATATCATAAGGGATAATAGCAATTCAGTTTAAATTACGATGACAATTGCGTGTCCACAAACATCATCCATTTAATAGTATCAGCGTTGGTCAATTGTTTCATCAATGATACAACATTTGGTCATATCGACTTTTTCAGCGCCAAAGGCATTATTGCGGTTTTTGCAAACAATACTGATTCAGATGAGTCAGCTCAGCATTATTTGCCTTTTATTCATCAAAATAGTCCAGAACTTTTATTACAAGAGAAATGGAGACGCCCGCTTTTGAACATAGAAGAGTCTTCTTTAAACAATTCGGCGCTGAAAGAGTTAAATGTTACCTAGACATGCAGTCACTACAGTCAACAACATGCATATGCGTTGCATCCAATCATATATTGTTATGTAATTTCCGAAGTAAATGCGCTTAAGTGTATACAGACATGGACTTTTAAAGAATACTCGTTGGTTGGTGTAAACATGTAGAGGTTTGGTAATACAATCACTGACGAAAGTACCGTGTATACATGTAGCGGTTTAATAATACAATCACTGATGAAAGTACAGTGTATACATGTAGCGGTTTGGTAATACAATCACTGACATAAGTACCGTGTATACATGTAGCGGTTTGGTAAAACAATCACTGACGAAAGTACAGTGTATACATGTAGCGGTTTGGTAAAACAATCACTGACAAAAGTACTGCGTATACATGTACATGTAGCGGTTTAGTAATACAATCACTGACGAAAGTACAGTGTATACATGTAGCGGTTTGGATATACAATCACTGACGAAAGTGCCGTGTATACATGTAGCGGTTTGGTCATACAATCACTGACGAAAGTACCGTGTATACATGTATCGGTTTGGTCATACAATCACTGACGAAAGTACCGTGTATACATGTAGCGGTTTGGCAATACAATCACTGACGAAAGTACTGTGTATACATGTAGCGGTTTGGTAATACAATCACTGACGAAAGTACCGTGTTTACATGTAGCGGTTTGGTAATATAATCACTGACGAAGGTACTGTGTATACATGTAGCGGTTTGGTCAACCATCACTGACAAAAGTACCGTGTATACATGTAGCGGTTTGGTAAAACAATCACTGACGAATGTACCGTGGATACATGTAGCGGTTTGGATATACAATCACTGACAAAGGTACCGTGTATACATGTAGCGGTTTGGTCATACAATCACTGACGAAAGTACCGTGTATACATGTAGCGGATTGGTAATACAATCACTAACGAAAGTACCGTGTATACATGTAGCGATTTTGTAATACAATCATTGACTAAAGTACCGTGTATACATGTAGCGGTCTGGTAATACAAGCACTGACGAAAGTACCGTGTTTACATGTAGCGGTTTGGTCAAACCATCACTGACGAAAGTACCGTGTATGAATGTAGCGGTTTGGTAATACAATCACTGACGAAAGTACCGTGTATACATGTAGCGGATTGGTAATACAATCACTAACGAAAGTACCGTGTATACATGTAGCGATTTTGTAATACAATCATTGACGAAAGTACCGTGTATACATGTAGCGGTCTGGTAATACAATCACTGACGAAAGTTACGTGTTTACATGTAGCGGTTTAGTCAAACCATCACTGACGAAAGTACCGTGTATAAATGTAGCGGTTTGGTAATACATTCACTGACGAAAGTACCATGTATACATGTTTCTACCTATGTTCGACTGCAGCAGACTGCATTATGTATTCTGAGTCCGCGACCAATTAACTATTACAATGTCGTGTGTTATAGGTACAATGGGTTCATGAGCTTCGGGATGGTAGCGAACAAACGGTGTCAAAAGGTACTAAACCGATTGCACCTTACCTAGGTCGAGTTGAAGTGAATAAACCTAGAGTGAATGATTGGAATTTGAAGTTTAACAATTTCACAAAGGATCTAGAAGGAAGTTATTGGTGTAACAGTTACATCGATACTGATGTCAAAGAACTTAAGCGATATAATATTTCTGTAGTGCGTAAGTATCAAGGTCGTGATGTGCACGCCGGACTTTGTATCGTTTTCCTTCACCTACCATGTCGTGTATCAATCAAAGGTTTTGTTACTTATTTGCTATTCAGCTTTAATCTATTTATTTTTAACAAAAGCTCAGTCATTTTCCAGCAACAAGGCTCATGACAAAACTCATAACAGCAGTCTTAATCACAAACTACCACCTAATAACTTTTTAAACTCATTGAACGAAGGAAAATGGACGAATGACAGTATTTGAATCAAGTGGCGATACTAATTTTGCTGGTAAAAATAAGGTGTTAAGTGCAACCCAATTGAGATTTATATTTTAGGTATGTTCTGGGAAAAGCCTTAACGAATTAAGCATCCCTGAGCTCAAGCTCGTATTAAAAAAACTAGAAGTTTCTACAACATTGCGTATAAAAAAAACACCTCATTGAACTGATCCATTGCATGGAAAAAAGGTAGACTTGTATTAACTAAACTTTAATAGGCATTACCCCTACTCAAATAATAAGGTTGTGTAATTGTCCTAAACAAATATACTCAGAAATATCTATTTATCATATAGGATTGTTTGATAAAAAGAAACAGGATAAAAAGTAACAGGATAAAAAGAAACAGGATAAAAAGAAAC
>JASEVX010000002.1:86631361-86662121 GCA_031761405.1 Serripes groenlandicus | reverse complement strand
GAGAGAGAGAGAGAGAGAGAGAGAGAGAGAGAGAGAGAGAGATGAGAGAGAGAGGAGAGAGAGAGAGAGAGAGAGAAAGAGAGAAAGAGAGAGACACACAGACATAACTACAGCGACAGAGAGTATTACAAAGCACCTTAAGCCAAATTGCAGGTCATTTTGTGAATTTTGTAGCGGAAAGGGAATGACGACGTTACTGACCGACCTGCAACACTGGTCATCGACAAGAAGCATGGCAGAAGACGCAGACATATCATGTTCTACGAGCCAACCAGGCACAGTAAGAGTTTTAATTATTCACTTTTGTGTCGACTGCTTTTGTAGGACAACATACAGGGATCACTTCTCTGTGCGTCATAATGTCTGCCAATCTGTGCGTCTCGCTTTCACGCCATGATCAACTCGTATGAAACATATTGATTGTCATTCTTACATTTAAGTTTAATATCAGTTCTATCAGTTATATATTTTGATCGAGCATATAGAAGCAAATAGACAGATTAATGTGCATATATGAAAAACATCTCAAGCATAGTTAAGCATCTAAAAAAATGATAGTATTATACTGATTTCTAAACAGTTGAGGGAATAGATGAAACACGTTCATTTGGAGAATTTACCAGATTGAAGGATCAAGTCTGATTTGTGAAATGTTTAATGTTGATGCATACGTGTTTTTAAGATTGCTTTAAAGAAATAACAGGAGGGTCGTGGCAACTGAATAACATCAAGACGAAACGTGCACACTTCAAACTGAAGTATGGTAGCAAATACATATGATGTGTATGTACCTTTCGGCGACTCTCTTCTTCAAAAGTTTGGATTCTATGGTCACCAATACGAAATGAATTCTGCTTCAGCGGGATAAACTTAGTTCAGGTTAAGAAAGTAATTTAATGAAATTCTAATAGTCAGTTTACACTCTTTATTAGTAATCGTTATCTTATAATGCTTATGTTCAAATTTGAAGCAAATGCTTGCTAATTATTTACTATATCCTGTGTAAATGTTTACTGAACACACTGATTATACAGGTGGTATGGTCCAAAACAGACGAAGATGGCGATCGCTCAAAGGATGTTCTGATATCAAAAGGCTTGACCACGTACACAAATACCGTGAGTGTCACGAACAAGGGTAACAAGTGGACATTGACACTCCGGAGTGTCAATTCAGGGTTAAATGGTATTTACGTTTGTAAAATTGATGAATCCGAGATAGCTATCTATCAGATTGTAGTGGAAGACATCGAAACAAGTAAGTACGTTTCCTAGACAGTTAATGGATTTTTTAACTTGTCAAGCGCCAATGTCAATATTGATGTTTTTGCAAAAAAATTACAGATCCATATTACGAGCTGTCTCACCTGAAATTACCAATGTTTGTCTTTCAGTTAAAAAAAATATTCGAAAACTCTTGTAACATGAAATATGGATTCACCCAGGTTTGTAAATGACAGTCTACTGTTTGAAATTCGGCGCTGAAATAGTTCATAACGTCGTGGTTACAAGGTGGTAATGGCGCTCAATAAGACCTCATATGAATGGTAATTCTAAAATGCAATAATAAGCGAAGATTGTCTGAGATGATAGACGAAGATTGTCAAAGATGATAGACGATGATTGTCTGACATGATGAACGAAAAAACAACACAACGATGTACATGCAATTAACTCTTATCATTTCCTTCTCCCTCTTAGATCTACATCGAGGTGTAATAGCAAACACGACTGGCGGAGCACTTATTTTTTAATAGAACAGCATTTTATTAACAACACACGAATATAAGCTCAGTGTGCATATCATACATAATAACATACATGGTAATGAAAATAGTAATCATTCAATTAATAGATTTTAAACAAAGTAAATACATTTATTAGTTGATGATTATGTTATCTAATTGATGTTCCTTGAATAATGAATCTTATTTATGTTGGGAAAACTAGACAAATTATGATTAACATACATGAATGACAGCATATTAATACAATTTTGAAAAAACAGAATCTTTTTTGGAAAATTACTAGTTTAGATGGTGAGAGAATATAATTAAAAAATAAAATAAAATAATATATATATAATACAAATCTTATCATATTAGTACATCAGTTATTCGTATTCGAAATATATTGGTTTCTCAGCTTAAAAGCATATATACAAAAAACCGCAAGATTGGTTAGGATTTTTCTATTTGTAGAATCAATCAGTTTTGTAAATTTAAATACATTTGGTAGATCTACGTGATAACTATATAATAATGTATATAGTGGACCTAGTAAGCTTCTGACCCAGTTTTAAAATGAGCCCAAGTTTGATCCAGACAAATTCAAGATGAAATCAATTTCATCACGATTGGAAAATGTTACATGTGTAGTGTTCTCAAGGCTTTTAGTATACCTGAGCACAAAGTCCTTATGATGAACTATTTTGATGACGCAATCCGAATTAAATCATCGTCATTTCGTCCGTATGTCTTTGTCCGTTCACATCTTCATCTTCACAAGTTCTCCTAAACCAAATCTTCAGCTTTGAAATTTAAAGGGGTGTTCCATATTATTCAAAACGTTCCACCCCCTACACAAGGTTGCCAGGATCTTCTGTAAGAGCTAAAAAGAGAAAGTATTTAAACGATAGCTAAACCACGGGCCTTATTTTCAAACCAATTCACACACATTTTTCTTACCGTTCAACACAGCTGCACAAGATGGTTACTAGACCTAAATATAGGAAACTACAATATTTAAACAAAATGTCCGAAACGACTTGCTTAATTCTAAAATATATCCACACCAAAGATTCTTGATTGGTCCTCTTACAAAATGCTGAGCGATATAGGACATCAACACAATATCTGAAGTGAGCAATACAGGACCCTCATAGTATTCTTGTCTAAAATAGGTATTTTGGTTAGAACTCAGTTTAATATACAACCAATGATAGATACACAAATTGTCAGACTAAATTTCATGAACCTTTAGTATCTAGGGTATATACAATTAGATGTTTTCTTATTTCGACTGAAAACAGAATACAGAATACATAATAGTTTATTTCTACATAGACACATAGTTTCTATACAACTCAACTCATTTTTATACTGGGCCTAGATTATTAAAATAAAGTTTCCTTGAATGCATCTGTGATCGCGATTGAAACATGCATTTAAAGTTCATAGTTTAATATCGGTTTTTATGCTACATTTAATAGGAAAGGAGATAGTTGAATTCCACAAAACAAAGGATCTTATCTGTGTTCTTCCTCATCACATAACACAAACGGAATTTCGGGTAAGTGATTTATCCATCACATTATATGCATATTAGCGACGTCAGACGCAAACCGACATTAGGCTTAGATTAGATTAGACATCAGCGCCGAATTTACGAAATTAGACTTTTTCAGGTTCGATATCAGGCTACTCCATTTTTCACGTAAAAAAGGTTTTGGACTAGTTTAATAACTAAATGGAAATAATGCTGATTTCAGGTGAAATATTTCATTCGAGTTTTTCTAATCCAGGTTACAAATCCAAACAACATCATGAATATTGTTAAAGTGCTTATTCTAAGGGATAATCTGGCAAATGCCATTATTGACGTTGTGAATTATTCACGTGATCTAGTAATGACATACTGGATACTCCATTTAAAGCGTTACATATATCAGTCAGTTTTCAATTTAGTTGTGTAGTGACATGAAAAATAAAACAATTTGTTTCATGCTAAATTATTAGATACTGTGTTCTATCATTGAAAAATAATAATACATATCACTCACTGTAGGAGCTCCTTTTTACTTATAACGGGAGGCCACTGTGTTGATATATAACCTTCCAGTTTATACGAGTGGCCTCCCTTTGTTTCCTTAGAAGTTTCCAGGGTCCCTGGTATTCCGTAAATTTAACAAATCGGACTTATTGTCATTGTCTGACATTGTGTAGTAAACAAATGAATCCAATAGATGTGTTCCATATTTGTATTCGTTACAACGTTTCAATATGGCGGACAAAATGTGTTTGAATAGATCATTTAACCAGATTCGTCAGCGTGTGAACAGGTACGAAGACACTAAATAGTTCCAATGTTTTGTCATCATTTAGCATAAAATAAAAAGAAAATTTGTTTATTTTCAGTGGACAACCTATAATACATAATCAATCCTATTTTCCTGCATATTATTCATAGTATTTTATAAAAGCGTGGCGTCTACATCCTCTTTTTAAGTGAGTCATAAATTGAGTTCATAGGAAATGCAAAAATAAATCAGCAACTGATTTAGACTACAAAACGTGAGACAATATTCGCTATATTTTCTTTATATGTCGACAAATACTGTGCAGTAACTGATTGTAACATTTTTAATGTACACTAAACAATTATATTCGATTAACTTATTGTGTACTCTGTTATACCTAAGTGATCCGCTACTGGCTATGGACGGCTATTGGTTACTTAACTGTACTTTCAGCTGCAATAAACTGTATCAGCACGTTAATTCCCTTGTCTACCGACGAGTAATGTCATGATTATGCCATTTTTTCCGTTTTTCCGCCGATAACCGACGGTGATCTTGGTTGATTTTTTAAAAGAAAAAAAAGGTTAACGAAATTGACTTGCATGTTCCAAACCAAGACTATATATGATATATACGTACACTGACGTATGGAGTATAGTGATATTACATAAAGGCATGTTACGTCAACAGAGACATAAGTAATGCATCCTATGTGTGAACATTCAGTTACGGTTATATATTAATTATAGTATCATTGGATATAAATACCATTATATTTTATGTTTCCTTGCAGCATATATCATGGACATTCAGAGGAATCAACATACACAGGATCGATCCTAAGAACACAGTGGGAATCAGTATTTTAACACTAACAAAGGTTACTCCGAATGACTCTGACGGCATTTACGAGTGTAAATATAAGAATAAGCTAATCAATAAGTGCATATTTGAGCTTGAAGTTCACAGTAAGTTTATATAATAATAATAATAATAATAATAATAAAGGCTTTATTTATAGAGGACACTCATTTGACATAGTACATGTATGCAAGTCAATCATCCATGAGGGTCTCACACATAAACAAAATGGAACGAAACATGAACAAACGTGTGTTACATATGAACTACCCTATGCTATAATATACATGCGATTATAATTATGGACTTAACATTGATATATCTATTACTGTATCGTAGATCAGCCACAGATCTAAATAGTGTGCATAGTTTCATGAAATACAATTGTACTACAATTATTATTGAATTAAGATTGGTTTATCCAACGTAAATATTGGGATTTGAAATGCTGAATAGACGTTGAGTTTCGAATATATGAAGGAAGGGAATTCCAAACTGATGAACCGGAAAATATAAATGTATTTCGATATATTTCCAAGTTAGGTTTTGGTGTATACAACTGGAATGAAGTGGCTGAATTATCACTAATTTTGCCCTGTTTGAGAGGACAGCTCCACGTAAAAACCATCATTATGGCCTCTGCGTAATGTATCCACCCAGATCTGCCTGCGCAGTCCGTGCAAGCTTATCCGGGCCGACACATTCCGTCTCAGAGGTATTGGGGTATAGAGAAATAATTCCTGAAATAGAATATCCAAAGAAGGCGAAAAGTGTCTGTCCGGGTTAGTCTGCGCGGCATGTGTGATGTGTTATGTGCTTAGTAAGTATGATTCTCTAGGTGCGTGTATTTAAAATATTACTCCCGTAATACTTTCAGCAAATGTTGTTATGAGTCACGTATGACGTCATGTATATTTTACAAAGTTTTGCGCGTTTGTATTATGATTGTGTGTTCAATATAGTGCAGTGTAATCGAGTAATTTAGGGCTGCGCCGGGTCTTTACAACGCATGTTGCTATGGATACGAATATAAAAAACCACTTTCCGAACGTCCCTCGTACATGTATCATCTCGATATTTTAGCATCTACAACTGAATTATTTGTATGATCTCTTTTGAACTCATAGTTATAGGACTTAAGATTAAAGAAATACTAGCGCTTAAAAAGTATAAAAACTAATACATCATAGGGTAAACGGAGGTTCTATATATGCATGGCAATTAAGAGCAAACTTGAAAACGTACACACCTTGATAGCATTATTGTTACTTTTTCTGTAATATATGTATTTAACTACCACAAGGTAAACAAACTATTGAACAGTAATCAAATGTGACTCAGTAATCTATCATAAAAAAATCGCATGCGGGAAGGGGTGTTTTAATTGCCATGTATATATAGAACCTCCGTTTACCTATATGATGAATTGGTTGTAATAGTTTTTAAGTGCTAGTACAGTATGCCTTTAATAACTTACCCCGGCATGACTCCGTTACAATTTTCTACTATAGGTACATATAGTAAGTCATTCATTCACATTCCAAGATAAGAAACGTATCACTGATGGTATATAAGTGACCCAAGAATGTAAGTGATAAAAGAACAATTTCGAAAGATAAAAAAATCCAGTCATAGACTAAAAACTATTACTTTAATTTAATGTTTATGAAGCGTGTCGGCTATAGATCTTACTAATTGATGCGAAAGCTACACACACTAATATATGTCATTAGCCAGTCTTTGTTTTTAGCTTGAAAAGCCAGGGCCAGTAGTTTTCCCTTCGTAAAGGAGAAGATGATGTAGCAGTGGTAGCGCGTACTAAAGGTCCCGGGTTCGAACCCCGTGATGAGCGGGTACTGTCTCTTAAACAAACGGCGCGAGAGCTGGTTAAGTATCCCGGAAGCTAATATCGAGCGTGAAAGCTTGCTTCGCAATTGATACTTAAGTGGAACGATAAATGATTGGAATATACTTCAAGCGTTGGTGTGACACGTAGCAGGTCCATTCTATAAATTAATTACAATTGTAAACTATGTGTGTATCGTTCTGCAATGCAATATAAATATACGGTTTATATTGTGTACACAGGATCTCCTTTTGTCGATGATAGCCAAAGCACACCGGCCGAGGTAACCTTCATTGAAAATAAATTGGCCAACCTTACGTGTAATATACTTGGTCAACCGGAACCAAACATCACGTGGTTCAGGAAGCAGAAGGTCAAGAACGCAAAAGAGGAAAGTAAGTAACACTTCAACGACGAGAGTATATATTAGTGTTTAGTTTAACTTCATTACGATTTAGACGATCTCCACAAATCACATAATAATTGTGTGTACCTCTACTGTTACGAGTAAAATGTATTTAACACAGTTCTCGTTTTTGCAGTGTAATCAGTCTTAGTGTATTTAATGTCACGGGTTGAAAATGAACTATTTGAATAACACCAAGATGTAACTCGTTTGTTTTGAAAGCACGCATGAAATGTAATTAACACGTAATAGTAATACCTCCTGACGGGATTTACCCAATATGAACACTGGAAGTTGGCAAATCTAGTGGGTCGTGGTTTTGCAAGCCTGATATAACTCAACGTAGCACCTAGACTAATACCACCATGTAGTCGCGTTACGTCTTATTTTGAACTATATAGTGCGTGTGTTGTGTTCACAAGAACAACACATGATACATTTGTGTTTATACAATGTATCTACCCAACATATCGACTAGAGATCGTTCAGGTGACGGAATTACATACGCATGTCGAATGGTAACTATTCTAGAGTAACTGGCTGCCAATAAGTCTATCAGGTTACTGTTAGCTGTCGCTATCACTAGCGTACACCTACGTAAATTTTGACTAGCTGCAATGTATTTTATCTTTTCATCAGGAATTGGAGTGCATGGAAAGATCCTACTGATACCAAGTATATCTAGATATGCTGCTGACAAGTATATTTGTGAAGGCAAAAATACTCATGACAGTATCAGACATGAAATCAACGTCAGAGTCTCCTGTGAGTTTACTGGGGTTTTATTTTAACGGATTCAGTGGTTAATTGGTTAGAGCAGTTGTCTCAAGACCGAGAGATCAGGGTTCTGGTCAAATCAGATACTTGTTGCTGTAAGATACGTATTCATTTTAATTTGGGTTTAGTATAGCAATCACGCATGTACATTTTATGATTATTACATGTATGACCATTGCATAAAGCAGACAGTCATTGGTAAGATTAAAGTTTTTCAATCATTAAATCCCCAACTCAGTTAGTTAAGGAAAACATTAAAACTAAACACACTTTGCTAAAAGTCTATAAACAGGCATGTATTAGTGAGGTTTGAGTATTCCGAGTGTTCATGCACACATTTTCATAGGACCTAAAAGGCATTGAAACTTAACGCAAACTTTGCAAAAGGTCTATGAATGCGCAGTTGGTCCGAATCCTACTTGAATCTTACTTAATTGTGCAAGTATTGGTTTACCGTGCCTTATATGTTTATAATACCATATAATACACAACTATATTCAAATGATGAACTATTTTTTGCAAATATTTGTGCAATCTTCAAAGTAATTCCAGTATAATTGGCATACGTCTACAACATTCGCAATTGATTCAAGGCGGGTTTTTCAGTTCGGAGACTTTTATAAAAATAAATATCTCTTTTAGTCGAACCGGAAATAGAAGTGATGAAACAGGAAGTGACGATATGTAGAGAAATTGACGTTAACCTGACATGTCTCGTGCAGTCTAGCGATCAATTGGAATTATCGAACGTCCAATGGTATGCACGAGGTTGTGCAAAAGGTTGCAGTTCAATAGTGGACAATTATAAGTATCAAGTAGGATAGTTTTTAACCTTAACTAAGCTCAATAATGTATGTGTAGTTGAAACCTCTTCCCCCTTGTAGAAGCATTCTAAGTCCGCTGCAGCAGACGGGTTTTAGAAACAAATGTTGCAATTTCCCCTTTTGCCGGAATGTGTTATTGTATGTTACAAAGTGTTGAATACGATTAATTTTACGCATCACACTTAACACATAACGAGCACAACATAATTGCCCTGATAAAATGTTCACCGAGAAGAAACCTAACCCCTTAGCAACGTCTCTCGAAAACCAACCACCGGGACTTTGCGACACATGTATTACCAGATCACTTCAGATTAAGGATTGTTGATTGATGCATCAAGGTAGTGCAATGCAATCAACCAATGATAATAACTCGAAATTTTGATGAATTCCTGAAACCGATAAAACGTTTGATTGTTGATTGATTGAGTGGAATTTAACGCCGTTTTCAACAATATTTTAGTCATATAACGGCGACCAGTCCACCAAATTATGTGTTTCCTGGCTTTCTCACACCAGTACTTCACACAAAATACTTTCCAATCGACTGGCTGCTTTTCTACATAGACTGTTAGGCCATTGGCGAAAAACAAACAGAATGACGCTGGTTACAGTGATTTTTGTCAAGCGTCGGAAAGAATGTTGGCCGAGCTGGGGCTCGAACTCACAACTCCTGGATTAACAGCCCGCGTTTCTACCGAAAGAGCTATTTGGGTTCGGCGATATATATTTTTTGAAAACAGTATAATAGCTGCGTTGTTGTCTTGATATGAATGGATCACTGACTTGATTACTACACATGTAATGATAAATTAGTTACGAAGCTGAAAGTATAATAAATGAATTAAGCAAACATCGATTTACTGCTATTGAAAGCCGTTTGTGGTAGGATCAAAACACCCACGTGGTTTAATATTTAATTTGACAGGATAAAAGTAAAAACAACCTTTAATCCGTTGTTGTGGTGCGTGTCATTTTATGTTTTCTACAAACTGCATTGAATGCACTCCTTCAAATAATGCATTTTGGGAAACGTTATTTCTCTTTAGATTCACAGCTTAACATGTTTATGGTTATGATATCGTTCGGCAAGCTCCTGACCGTTAACATGATGGAATAGTTTAACCATCTCCCACAGCCAGACGCTTTCCGATATCTCTGCAGCAGACGACCTTTAAACAAATGCTTTCAAAATTCAAAACATTATGCAAATGACCATTTTATATCAGCACAGACCTTTTTTATGAGTGAAAGTATTTGTTTGAGATTTTAGAATTTGAGTCAAAAGTGGATATCATTCACATTGACATCGTATGCACCAGGCAAAGTGTTCAACATAGGAACTGTCAGGTGATGCATTTAACGGTGTATTCTTATGATTCATACTCAGCTTCGTATAGATAAAATGGAAGGATACCCAGCCTATGTAGTGACACTAACGCTACTGATAACAAACGGTAACAAAGAAATGGACTATTCAGGGACGTATAATTGCCAGGTGTTCAATCTAGGGAACGAAGTTACAAGTAAAGATATTGTTGTAAAAGGTATGATTTTCTAGTCTCGGGAAATAAAATCTATAAAGATATACAGAAATAATTGTTACAAAGGTGACATATTATCATTTGGATCTTTTTCCTGATTGCCAAACATATATGGACATCAGATTATAGACCAGGTTTCAATTTTGTTTTAACTTAGCCTTTCAAACTAATAGCATTCATTTTTAGCGTTTATCTTCAGTATGGAAAAACAACAACAACACATTCAGCTCACGAAGAGTGACTAGTACATAACGAACACTAATATGATGATGAATGATCTAGTTTTTATTTTTCGATTTCTATATTTAGACACAAGAAACACAGATGAAAGTAACTCAGATGTTGAGGTTGGTCCGTACTGTTAGAGACCGGTCGACACTTTTATTGGACGGATTATTTGTGACATAGCAAGGTTTATAACGGATTCCAGAACATTCGCGGATCGAGATAGTGTAAAAAAGATAAAGCTACCAAACGCTATCACTGTGTTTCTAATTCGAGTTTATTTAGAGTACATTCTACCTTTGCTAACAGATCCGGTATATACCATGATCTACCTTTATGCCAAGTCAGGTAAAAAACAGACCTTTGTATTGAAGACTTTTGATTTAATAACGATAAGAATTAACCATTTCCCATAAACAAATCGGCAGCATACTACCCTGAAAACAGCTAGACGGAAATCTGGAAACCATCTCTGAATGAAAATTTAATGACTGAATGAAGTTGAAAACCGTGTGTTATTATAAGCAATCTTTTCCTTCTCCAAATGGTTGTCTAAAGCTTGAGGCGCGAAAACTCGTTTGCATGTGGGAAAAGGTATATTTGCACAGTCGTTTTTTGCCGTAATAATAGCATACCTTTATTGGACACAACTGATACTCAGACTGAATTTGGTCTTAAACGGTCTCAAAATCTCGGAAGTCGATATTTCAAAAAGGGTCTGAAATGTATAGTCTGAAGGATTATTGACGCCACGTGCAAGCGCGGCGTCAGTATGGGATAGGTTTTAATTTTGTACCATGGGGTGACGTAATCGAAAAGGGAGCAACCAACAAATATTATTGTAAAGATAAACTCTGTAATATGTTTGAAAAAACAGCCTTTATGATTGGATAAATTGTATTAACTGATTTAAGAAACAACAAGATACAAAATATGTACATCTTTTACCGTTGTTACAAAACTTTAGACACATTTAAATTGTTTTTAATAACTGTTCCCTAACAAACTAGGCTAAGCCTTTTTTATGAGTAGGTTTACGGAATTCACTAGGCTACGCTTTTTTAATTGTTTGGTTTACTGCTCTGACGACTCGATTCATCAAAGCTCAGAAAAAAGATTCGGGTGATGGTTTTTTTTCTGTTGTATTACTAAATTTAAAACGTTCCTCCCCATACAGGTATTCTTGCTATATGTTGACTATACATGAGAACCCTTTCTTTTAATTTCATAAATGCTTAATTTTGATATTAAATATCTTTAAACTTGTTAGAATTATTTGTATTCTTTGTTTATTTACTCTCGTTTTTTGTTATCATACTTTTGCTCAACTGGAAGGAGAATAGACTTCCCTCTCTCCTTCCAAAGTTTGTGTCACACTTAACTTATAACTAGAGGCATTAAAACTTAAGTTATATCTGGTAATATTTCAGTATCTATGTTTTTTGTTTATCTAATTGATCTAGTTAGAACAGATTTAAAATTAAGAAACTTCAGCTTGTGTGACATTTTATTGTTGCAGTCAATGTTAAGCAAACGGTAAACCAAATGGTTTGAAGACTTAAATTGTCATTTCACGACTAAACTTTACATGCTGAATATCACATAGATCGTAGCATATAAAGTGTATAATCCCTACGTCAAAAGGACCCTTTTTGCTCTTGATAACATTTTATTAAAGACTATGGTAGCCAGGTGAGCCATAAAGGAACATATTGGCATTCTTGTTTAAGATAAAGGTACATTTGGCCTTCTTGTTCAGAATATTTACATCCTGTCCGTTTGCACAGGTTATTTAAATGTATTGAACTGCATCTGCTTTAAAATCATGCGCGACGTCTTTGATGCTTAGCATCAAAATTGGTCTTGTTTTATATATTGGACGGGTCAATATGTTTGTCATTAGAGAGACGTACTCTTACCCCACATAATTTCCCTACAATGAAAATCGCTTCTTTATATGTAAATCAATTAATTATCGGGCTGGACGTAGTAATACAAAATAGTTCTCGGCAAGAAAACAACAGTACATTGGAACCGTTGAACCCATTTTTACAGTTTTCTTTTGTCATTCAATCACAACAATATTTCGTTTATATGAAGGACTGAATTTATTCATTCAATAATTCGTTTTGTTCCTATATAACGACATGCTGGTGACAATTCCAAATTGGCGACATCAAACAATCGTGGAATTTGATTGGTATAAACAATATTGATCAATCAAATATACAGTGGCCTCCTTAAAGCTCGAAAATGATATTAACTGAGTATACTGTTTAACTCGAACATAATGATGAACAGAGTACAGTATATTGTTTAACTCGAATATAATAATAAACTGAGTATATTGTTTAACTCGAACATAATAATAAACTGAGTATATTGTTTAACTCGAACATAATAATGAACTGAGTATATTGTTTAACTCGAACATAATAATAATAAATTGAGTATATTGTTTAACTCGAACATAATAATAATAAACTGAATATATTGTTTAACTCGAACATAATAATAAACTGAGTATATTGTTTAACTCGAACATAATAATAAACTGGGTATGTTTTTTTTAACTCGAACATAATATTAAACTGAGTATATTGTTTACCTCGAACATAACAATAAGCTGAGTAACTCGAACATAATAATAAACTGAGTATATTGTTTAACTCGAACATAACAATAAACTGAGTATATTGTTTTAGTCGAACATAATAATACACTGAATATATTGTTTAACTCGAACATAACAATAAACTGAGGCACTCGAACATAATAATGAACTGAATATATTGTTTAACTCGAACATAGTAATAAACTGAGTATATTGTTTAACTCGAACATAACAATAAAATGAGAATATTGTTTAACTCGAACAAAACAATAAACTGAGTATATTGTTTAACTCCAACATAATAATAAACTGAATATATTGTTTAACTCGAACATAATAATAAACTGAGTATATTGTTTAACTCGAACATGATAATAAACTAAGTATATTGTTTAACTCAAACATAATAATGAAATGAGTATATTATTCGACTCGAACATAACAATAAATTGAGTATATTGTTTTACTCGAATATAATAATAAACTGAATATATTGTTTAACTCGAACATAATAATAAACTGATTATATTGTTTAACTCGAACATAATAATGAACTGAGTATATTGTTTACCTCGAACATAACAATAAGCTGAGTAACTCGAACATAATAATAAACTGAGTATATTGTTTAACTCGAACATAACAATAAACTGAGTATATTGTTTTACTCGAACATAATAATACACTGAATATATTGTTTAACTGGAACATAACAATAAACTGAGGCACTCGAACATAATAATAAACTGAGTATATTGTTTAACTCGAACATAATAATAAACTGAATACATTGTTTAACTCGAACATAATAATAAACTGAATACATTGTTTAACTCGAACTATTTCCTGGAAGGATCTGTCTCATACGAGGAATCAGAACAGCAGCCGCTCTATTCTCTAGATATGATTTTATCACTGGCGTGCTTTCCATAATTGACACTTAAGTATTTATGAATTACGAAACTGACCAACACTGTGGACTGTGGTTTAATATTTAATTTGACAGGATAAAAGTAAAAACAACCTTTAATCCGTTGTTGTGGTGCGTGTCATTTTATGTTTTCTACAAACTGCATTGAATGCACTCCTTCAAATAATGCATTTTGGGAAACGTTATTTCTCTTTAGATTCACAGCTTAACATGTTTATGGTTATGATATCGTTCGGCAAGCTCCTGACCGTTAACATGATGGAATAGTTTAACCATCTCCCACAGCCAGACGCTTTCCGATATCTCTGCAGCAGACGACCTTTAAACAAATGCTTTCAAAATTCAAAACATTATGCAAATGACCATTTTATATCAGCACAGACCTTTTTTATGAGTGAAAGTATTTGTTTGAGATTTTAGAATTTGAGTCAAAAGTGGATATCATTCACATTGACATCGTATGCACCAGGCAAAGTGTTCAACATAGGAACTGTCAGGTGATGCATTTAACGGTGTATTCTTATGATTCATACTCAGCTTCGTATAGATAAAATGGAAGGATACCCAGCCTATGTAGTGACACTAACGCTACTGATAACAAACGGTAACAAAGAAATGGACTATTCAGGGACGTATAATTGCCAGGTGTTCAATCTAGGGAACGAAGTTACAAGTAAAGATATTGTTGTAAAAGGTATGATTTTCTAGTCTCGGGAAATAAAATCTATAAAGATATACAGAAATAATTGTTACAAAGGTGACATATTATCATTTGGATCTTTTTCCTGATTGCCAAACATATATGGACATCAGATTATAGACCAGGTTTCAATTTTGTTTTAACTTAGCCTTTCAAACTAATAGCATTCATTTTTAGCGTTTATCTTCAGTATGGAAAAACAACAACAACACATTCAGCTCACGAAGAGTGACTAGTAAATAACGAACACTAATATGATGATGAATGATCTAGTTTTTATTTTTCGATTTCTATATTTAGACACAAGAAACACAGATGAAAGTAACTCAGATGTTGAGGTTGGTCCGTACTGTTAGAGACCGGTCGACACTTTTATTGGACGGATTATTTGTGACATAGCAAGGTTTATAACGGATTCCAGAACATTCGCGGATCGAGATAGTGTAAAAAAGATAAAGCTACCAAACGCTATCACTGTGTTTCTAATTCGAGTTTATTTAGAGTACATTCTACCTTTGCTAACAGATCCGGTATATACCATGATCTACCTTTATGCCAAGTCAGGTAAAAAACAGACCTTTGTATTGAAGACTTTTGATTTAATAACGATAAGAATTAACCATTTCCCATAAACAAATCGGCAGCATACTACCCTGAAAACAGCTAGACGGAAATCTGGAAACCATCTCTGAATGAAAATTTAATGACTGAATGAAGTTGAAAACCGTGTGTTATTATAAGCAATCTTTTCCTTTCTCCAAATGGTTGTCTAAAGCTTGAGGCGCGAAAACTCGTTTGCATGTGGGAAAAGGTATATTTGCACAGTCGTTTTTTGCCGTAATAATAGCATACCTTTATTGGACACAACTGATACTCAGACTGAATTTGGTCTTAAACGGTCTCAAAATCTCGGAAGTCGATATTTCAAAACGGGTCTGAAATGTATAGTCTGAAGGAATATTGACGCCACGTGCAAGCGCGGCGTCAGTATGGGATAGGTTTTAATTTTGTACCATGGGGTGACGTAATCGAAAAGGGAGCAACCAACAAATATTATTGTAAAGATAAACTCTGTAATATGTTTGAAAAAACAGCCTTTATGATTGGATAAATTGTATTAACTGATTTAAGAAACAACAAGATACAAAATATGTACATCTTTTACCGTTGTTACAAAACTTTAGACACATTTAAATTGTTTTTAATAACTGTTCCCCAACAAACTAGGCTGAGCCTTTTTTATGAGTAGGTTTACGGAGTTCACTAGGCTACGCTTTTTTAATTGTTTGGTTTACTGCTCTGACGACTCGATTCATCAAAGCTCAGAAAAAAGATTCGGGTGATGTTTTTTCCTATTTTTTTCTGTTGTATTACTAAATTTAAAACGTTCCTCCCCATACAGGTATTCTTGCTATATGTTGACTATACATGAGAACCCTTTCTTTTAATTTCATAAATGCTTAATTTTGATATTAAATATCTTTAAACTTGTTAGAATTATTTGTATTTTTTGTTTATTTACTCTCGTTTTTTGTTATCATACTTTTGCTCAACTGGAAGGAGAATAGACTTCCCTCTCTCCTTCCAAAGTTTGTGTCACACTTAACTTATAACTAGAGGCATTAACACTTAAGTTATATCTGGTAATATTTCAGTATCTATGTTTTTTGTTTATCTAATTGATCTAGTTAGAACAGATTTAAAATTAAGAAACTTCAGCTTGTGTGACATTTTATTGTTGCAGTCAATGTTAAGCAAACGGTAAACCAAATGGTTTGAAGACTTAAATTGTCATTTCACGACTAAACTTTACATGCTGAATATCACATAGATCGTAGCATATAAAGTGTATAATCCCTACGTCAAAATGGACCCTTTTTGCTCTTGATAACATTTTATTAAAGACTATGGTAGCCAGGTAAGCCATAAAGGAACATATTGGCATTCTTGTTTAAGATAAAGGTACATTTGGCCTTCTTGTTCAGAATATTTACATCCTGTCCGTTTGCACAGGTTATTTAAATGTATTGAACTGCATCTGCTTTAAAATCATGCGCGACGTCTTTGATGCTTAGCATCAAAATTGGTCTTGTTTTATATATTGGACGGGTCAATATGTTTGTCATTAGAGAGACGTACTCTTACCCCACATAATTTCCCTACAATGAAAATCGCTTCTTTATATGTAAATCAATTAATTATCGGGCTGGACGTAGTAATAAATCAAAGCGCCAATGGCACTGTAGTGGCGATCGTATGGAAAATCCTGCAAAGTAACAAGCAGTATATCGGTGTAGGGCTTGCGATGACTCTGGTGCGGGTAAATTTGAGAATGTATCAACCCTGCATCTTTTGACAGTAGAATAATGTTAGTTTGCCAGAATGTTGTCTTGTTGATTTTCTAGTTACGTTCTGAAATTGGTCATGATGTGTTCAAAGTTAGGCCATTCCAAAGTTATGAAAAATCTAGTTGGTATTCGATAGACTACCGTTTTAGCTCATTAGAATGGCTATTTGTAATCTAAATTGTTCGGGTAATCACATGTTCATCACCAGGTCGCTAGGCCATATTAAGATAAAATATTTTTTACACTTTAGAAATAACTAAATTATCAAGAAAGGAGAGAAAACAGTATCTATTAGTTTGGTGTTTGTTTCAATGATGCCCGATATTAAACAGGTCTGTTCAATTTAGGCCAGCCCGGCCGGGTAGCTCAATTGGTAGCGTATCTGACTCGTGATCTGGAGGTCACGGGTTCGATACCCGGTTGCGGCGACATTCTTTCGGGCGATGTTTTCCATTGCCTCTCACCTCTGATCTATGTGAGAAAGTAGTCAGTGGCTTCGAAAGAATGTTGTGTAAGTACTGGTGTGGGAAAGCCAGGAAAACATGGGTAGGTGCACTGACCGCCGTGATATGACCAAAGCTGTTGAAAGCGGCGTTAAACTCCAAACAAACAAATCAATTTAGGCCCTTCACATTGCACGATTGAGGGTTGTCAGAGACATATAAACACAGTGTATTTATATGTCTCTGAGGTTGTTAAACTGCTTCGAATAATATGAGTGCAGCATGCTCAAAAAGCACAATTTCACTAAATTAGGCATTGATCGCTAATTGACTCTAGAACGTGCAGACGTGTATACATAACGTGTGTACACACTGACATCGTGTGTCCTTTAAACCTTTGTAAACCAGTCTTATCATCTAGACGCTTTCATATATTTAAACAACTACACAATAAAGCGTTTATAATATTGAGATAATTAGAGTCTCGCGAGCTATTTATAGAACCTTTTGGAATTTCCAGATTTGAGTTAATTGCAAGGCAGATAGAACGCGCAATGATATTTATTATCTGCCCAATCATGACGAAGATAATATTTACATATTTTAACTCTATGTAGATAATGTCTCGATAAAACTCAAATATTAGTAACAATCCGGTACCAAAGTAGCACTGACATATTAATCACGTCTCTGCATCAATGATGGAACTATAACGGATGTGAGTAAATTAGTTTGCAGTAAGGAAAAAAAACATCAACCGATTGTTCAAAACCGACTATGTAAATATTTTTCGTTGTTGTTGTTTCTGTTAGCATTGTGGCGATTGTCAAACCAATCGCCACAAAAATAGTTCTCGGCAAGAAAACAACAGTACATTGGAACCGTTGAACCCATTTTTACAGTTTTCTTTTGTCATTCATTCACAACAATATTTCGTTTATATGAAGGACTGAATTTATTCATTCAATAATTCGTTTTGTTCCTATATAACGACATGCTGGTGACAATTCCAAATTGGCGACATCAAACAATCGTGGAATTTGATTGGTATAAACAATATTGATCAATCAAATATACAGTGGCCTCCTTAAAGCTCGAAAATAATATTAACTGAGTATACTGTTTAGCTCGAACATAATGATGAACTGAGTACAGTATATTGTTTAACTCGAATATAATAATAAACTGAGTATATTGTTTAACTCGAACATAATAATAAACTGAGTATATTGTTTAACTCGAACATAATAATGAACTGAGTATATTGTTTAACTCGAACATAATAATAATAAATTGAGTATATTGTTTAACTCGAACATAATAATAATAAACTGAATATATTGTTTAACTCGAACATAATAATAAACTGTGTATATTGTTTAACTCGAACATAATAATAAACTGGGTATGTTTTTTTAACTCGAACATAATATTAAACTGAGTATATTGTTTACCTCGAACATAACAATAAGCTGAGTAACTCGAACATAATAATAAACTGAGTATATTGTTTAACTCGAACATAACAATAAACTGAGTATATTGTTTTAGTCGAACATAATAATACACTGAATATATTGTTTAACTCGAACATAACAATAAACTGAGGCACTCGAACATAATAATGAACTGAATATATTGTTTAACTCGAACATAGTAATAAACTGAGTATATTGTTTAACTCGAACATAACAATAAAATGAGAATATTGTTTAACTCGAACAAAACAATAAACTGAGTATATTGTTTAACTCCAACATAATAATAAACTGAATATATTGTTTAACTCGAACATAATAATAAACTGAGTATATTGTTTAACTCGAACATAATAATAAACTGAGTATATTGTTTAACTCGAACATAATAATAAACTAAGTATATTGTTTAACTCGAACATAATAATGAAATGAGTATATTGTTCGACTCGAACATAACAATAAATTGAGTATATTGTTTTACTCGAATATAATAATAAACTGAATATATTGTTTAACTCGAACATAATAATAAACTGATTATATTGTTTAACTCGAACATAATAATGAACTGAGTATATTGTTTACCTCGAACATAACAATAAGCTGAGTAACTCGAACATAATAATAAACTGAGTATATTGTTTAACTCGAACATATCAATAAACTGAGTATATTGTTTTACTCGAACATAATAATACACTGAATATATTGTTTAACTCGAACATAACAATAAACTGAGGCACTCGAACATAATAATAAACTGAGTATATTGTTTAACTCGAACATAATAATGAACTGAGTATATTGTTTACCTCGAACATAACAATAAGCTGAGTAACTCGAACATAATAATAAACTGAGTATATTGTTTAACTCGAACATATCAATAAACTGAGTATATTGTTTTACTCGAACATAATAATACACTGAATATATTGTTTAACTCGAACATAACAATAAACTGAGGCACTCGAACATAATAATAAACTGAGTATATTGTTTAACTCGAACATAATAATGAACTGAGTATATTGTTTAACTCGAACATAATAATAAACTGAATACATTGTTTAACTCGAACTATTTCCTGGAAGGATCTGTCTCATACGAGGAATCAGAACAGCAGCCGCTCTATTCTCTAGATATGATTTTATCACTGGCGTGCTTTCCATAATTGACACTTAAGTATTTATGAATTACGAAACTGACCAACACTGTGGACTCTGCGTAAAGTATCGACCTGGATCAGCCTAATCATGCCGCTCAGGCTAACCCGGACAGATATTTTTCGCCTCCTGTGGATTTTCTGTTTCAGGAATCATTACTCTATACATGTACCTCTATCCCCCTGAGACAGAATGTGTCGGCCCAGAAATGCGCAGGCTTTTCTTGGTCAATACATTATGCGGAATGAAAGAAATTGATTACTCGAACACGCCGATAATTCGAATTACGTTAAGGATCACTTTGACTTCGTGTAATAGCGAGTACACTGTAGTTACAGAAATGTTCCTTTATCCACTTTCCGCGAATATTGTTGTCTGCTTATTATCGGACTATATACTGTTACTAGTATCGCAATGGAAGTCGAAAATCGTCATTTCGAACATGGATTAGTTTAATCCCAAACCAGGAACTAGGAATTCTGCTTTAACCTTAATTAAACCTAATAAACTTTGAAAGATATCTCTCTTAATTATACAGATATATATGTAAGTTATCGATATATTTCTCAATATTTGCCCATGTTTGAGAGATATCTCTATAACTTTGATATCTGTGTTAAATAGAGATATATCAAGTTAGAAAGATAGCTCTCTAAGGTAGAGGTATATCTCTGTAAGATGGGGAGATATCTTTCTAATTATAGAGATATGTCTCTATTTGAATGAGATATCTATCAAACAAATACAAAGTTAAACTGTTCGCCATAATATACAGTAAGAAGTCTTATTAATGTGAATAGTAGTTTAAAACTTAGGGAAACAAATCTTCTGTATGATAGATTCATCATTGTTTCAGTGCAAGGCATCGCGAATACTCGCGAGATTGGCTAAATCAGTGTGGGTGGAAAAGGCACTTGAATTCCTGAATTGATTGAACAATGTTATTAATTAACCAAACAAATGTATAATATGACTAAATATACCGCTGTAACATAGTAAACTATCCATGTGAAGTGCATTACTGTATTTTGACGTTTTTCGGGTTTTCTAAATTAAAATGTCGTACCCTTGCCATTATAAAGCAGTTCTTTCATAGGATACTGAGATTTGACTCCGGACAGACGACGTGAAAACAATATCTATCTACATGTATCTTTTGTCGGGGGATAAAAATGAGAGTAAACTGTATGAATAAATCAAAAATTGTATATTAGATAAAAACGTTCACAGATCTACAGAAGTGTATCACTCCCGATCTTGATTTCTGATTTAAAGATGGGAGACATAATGTCCCTCAATTGAAGAGTACTGTTTGAAATAGTGAAAGTTATGACCAAGGTTGAACTTAATTCATCTCCTCTGATTACTAATTTCGTTCCAAGTAGTTTAAAATGGAATACAGCTTACCCAATGGAATCGCAAGTATCGCCGTGGCAACGCAATGACATCGCCAGTGAACGCGGTGGGATCGCATAGAACACCGAACGACGACGCGCACTTTCAGCATGCCCAAAACAAACGCCGTCGCTCGGCGTTCTGATAAGAGCGCAGTGGTATCGCCGTGAGGTCGCCGTAGCAAAGCAGTTATGTCTCCTACAACGTCACAGGATCGCCGCGGGCGCGAAGAGGTCGCAGTGCGAACGCAATGGTTATCGGTGGCGCTTGCACATGAACATGTGATAACACGTATCATGCTAACCTACATTGTAAATCCAATATTTCAAACATTTGCTTCCCAGTTATCAATAAGAAACGCTTTGTAACGCTTCAATCAATGATAGATTTGAAATAAAAGTTAACTATTCTTTTCTAACGAGCGTCTCCTGACTATTTCCTGCATCCAATGGGAGATAAATCTCTAAATACATCATAGCTTCTCTTTCAAATTGTCTTTTACTACTTAGAACTTTGCAAAAAATCTTTAGCCAAGTAAACAGTTAAAGTTGATCTCGGATTGAATCAAGATCTCTGTCCGAGATGAGACAATATTACCCAGACATGATTCAGGATAGTCGATCGTATTATAACATTTTTCTTAATCATAACTGACAATTACGAGAGAAAATATTAGTGAAGAAAATGTGACACTGTGAACTGTCAATGTTTTATTGTAGAGATAGCATAATACTTAATTGGTAAATGCCACATCACAAAGGAAATTTTAGAGATGTATTTATCTCGGAAATGTAGAGGCCCAGCTATGGTAATCAAGATTAATTACAGTGAATAAGATACTAATTTTGCAGTCACGTGGCTGTCAAAACCAACTTAATCACCATATGTGTCCACATGGAAGACGGAACTATAATATAAAATCTATAAAACTTATGGTGACATTTTTACACATTCTACCTCTTAACCCTTTCCATCATGTAGACGCTTTCTGACGCCTCAACAGCAGATGACTTTTGAAATAAATCTGTCAAAAGTAGAAATTGGTCATGATGAGCAATTTCCTTTTTGCCACAATATTCTTAAACTTTCTTTTATGCTTAGACATAATATTTTTCAAGGTTTATCATATTTTTAACCAGATGTTTTCGAAGTCGTCTGCTGCAGATTTGTTATATGTGGGAAATGGCTAAGCTCTATTCTCAGTCAGGAGGCCCATTATCCTTCATATTTGGTTGGCACAGTAGTTTAGACATCCGTAACTCTCGTATAGTATTGGTTCGAGTGAAATATTAGAACATTATTTCTATACGTTGGTCTCTGACATATTTATAGTTGTAATACATCTATCAATATTAAGATCAAAGAGTTCAGATGTGCTTCTCTTCACAAAAAGCTGTAATTTGATTAATGAATTGTCTTTTATGTTCTGTCTCATTTGCTATGCTGACAGACTGGAACATATTGTATGTGCGAAAAAATGTATTTGTTAACGAAAAACCTGCATTCGATACGTCGAATTAATCTGATTTAAATTTGCAAAAATGCAATGACGCACTTGCTGATTGACCAATAGGATGCGTCAATAACATAATGTTGCGTCATCAACATTGAATGCTCTGAATTCTGGAGATACACCTATGGTGGATGGTCTTGAGTAAATTAATGTTTTTCCAGGTACTGAATGCATCAAAAGGTATTGTTAAATTTCACAGAAATGATAATTCTCGTTCGGCGCTGTTTACAATGATATTTCGGTTATAAATTGGCATTCACATGAAGTGCGTTGCCTGGATTTTCCGAATGTTCCCCTCCCAACGTTAACTCTAGGTAACTGGCTGACTCAACAAATCAACCATTAATATCATTAGTGGAACGATTGGGGCAATGTTATTTGTCAATCATCGGAAAGAACGAATAACCGAGCCGGGGTTTGAACTCACGACCCTTTGATTGGTAACCATCGTTGTTGCTGACGGCGCCACATATTACAATGCACAATAATCATACCTATAGCGTACCTGTGTTTGAATTGATCTCATTTATTTTATGTTTTCTTATGTGGCCGTTGTCTCATTTCACTTATAGTCATTGTATCACACTCAAGCTTGGACTTCAGCTGATAGGCTGTGATCTGCAGATGTGCACTGAACACAACAACCGATTTGGTCCGTTTCCATTGAAGGTTATATTGGTGTACAACTACTTGGGCTACACTTCTACTCTTTTATGAGATGCCTACAAGTCTATTTAAACATATGAGCCGTCCCACGAGAAAACCAACATTGTAGACTCTGCGTAATGTATCGACACAGATCAGGCTGATCCGGGCCGACACATTCCGTCTCTGGGGGTTTAGGGTATAAAGTAATGTTTATTGAAACAGAAAATCCACAGGAAGCGATCAGTGTCTGTCCGGGTTAGCCGGCGCGGCATGCTTAGGCTTTTCCGGGTCGATGTTTTACGCCACAATGTTGGTTTTCTCGCAGAACGGCTCATATATTTAGACACTGGAGACGTGTGTTAGACTGTGAGTATGTATATGGTCATCGAGTCTTCACTATCCGCAGATACAATACGTTCCCGAAATTACTAGACACGGTTAAAACAGTTGTTGATACGGATTTCAGTAATTCACATGTCAAAAGTAAAAACTGCCATCACTAGAATTACAGAAGCAGATGCACAATACTTTTCAAAACAATGCTTTGTTTGAATAGAGTTATACACCGCGTTAAACCATATTTCAGTAATACATGTATCACGGCGTTTTCTGATTAAACTACCAATATTACCGGTACTACCGGTATTATTATATGCTTATATGGATGCGCATGTTCTCGTGATAGTCTCGCAATTCTGCCAAAGAGGAAAGAAACGCCATCATTTTTAACCCTTTCCCGCATGTAGACACTTTCTGACGCCTCTGTAGCAGATGGCTTTTGAAAACACTTCGGCAAAAGGAGAAATTGCTCATAATGAGCAATTTCTCCATTTTCCACACTGTTTTTAACTCTATTTAGTAATTAAACTCTCATTTATAGAGAATTTTTATATTGTTTGTCAATACGTTTTCAAAGTCGTCTGCTGCAGATTTGTTGTATGTGGATACGGGTTAAAGTACTTGGTATGACTCGACCAGAGATCGAACCCTTGTATCTCGTGCCCGAGTCGGACACTACACCACGGAGTCTGTTAACAATGCACACGTTTAGCCATTATTCGCTAGAAATACGACATAAACTATCCGTCACTGTGCCTATACTCCTTTATGTCCGTCAATGTAATCTTCAGAAGGAATGTCAATACAATTAGAGCTTTGCCTACAATCATCTATGCCGCGTCAATGTAGGCTTCAGAAGGAGTGTCATTACAATTAGAGCTGTGCATACACTACTTTATGTCCCGCCAATGTAAGCTTCAGAAGGAAAGTCAATACAATTAGAGCTTTGCCTATCATCTATGCCGCGTCAATGTAAGCTTCAGAAGGAGTGTCAATACAATGTGAGCTGTGCCTACACTCATCTATGCCGCGTCAATGTAAGCTTCAGAAGGAGTGCCAATACAATGAGAGCTGTGCCTACAATCATCTATGCCGCGTCTATGTTAGATTCAGAAGGAGTGTCATTACAATAAGAGATGTGCCTACACTACTTTATGTTCCGTCAAAGTAAGCTTCCGAAGGAGTGTCAATACTATTAGAGATGTGCCAACAATCATCTATGCTGCGTCAATGTAAGCTTCAGAAGGAGTGTCAATTCAATTAGAGCTGTGCCTACAATCATCTATGCCGCGTCTATGTTAGCTTCAGAAGGAGTGTCTATACAATTAGAGCTGTGCATACAATTATCTTAGCCGCGTCCATGTAAGCTTCAGAAGGGGTGTCAATACAATTAGAGCTGTGCCTACACACCTTTATGTCCCAACAATGTAAGCTTCAAAATGAGTGTCAATACAATTAAAGCTGTGCCGGGTGAAACAGGGGCCTCGACTCTGTATGTAAACGTGAAACATTTAGGCTTAAACTTTCATTTACAGGGTCTTATATGGGATTGTATTTTAAAACAATAAAGATTATTCCAATGCATTAATACTGAAGTTCAAAACTAATCCAAACCAAACTAACTTGATTCTATTAGATTGGTATGGTGTTTTTGTGTGTATTTGTATGGATAATTTGTTCGTTTTGATAAAGTTATTCCGACATATAAGGTTACTAGGTTACTCTACCAGGTAACATATTATGATACACGCATTCTTGAGATATACCTTTACGATGTATGAATACATGTATCTATGGTGACATATTGTGTTATGAAAAACAAATGTATCCACAATCTCTTCCAACATGCAGATGTATCGTTTTTTTAAAAAAGACTTGTGAATAAATGAAACATTTCTCATCATTGCCAATTTCATATTTTGCCACAATGCTTTAAACATTACTCAATCTTCCACTTAAAACGATTCTCCATATGTTTGCCTGGATGCTTTCAAAGTCGGCTGTGGCAGATGTGTCGTACATGTATCGTTGCATGGATCGTGTACTTTTTAGTGCATTTAGTGTTTATATCTAAAAGCTTGAGACGGTTATGTTAACGGTTTATGCGGACAGTCTCGCTAGATG
This sequence comes from Serripes groenlandicus, assembly GCA_031761405.1. NCBI lineage: Eukaryota > Metazoa > Mollusca > Bivalvia > Cardiida > Cardiidae > Serripes > Serripes groenlandicus. Next base: position 86,635,919 of record JASEVX010000002.1, on the reverse strand, counting down.
TTTCACTATATGTGCATACAACCACACCCTTTTTCTTCAAACACGGCTCATATATAAATTCGAAAAATGAGTTTCTTTTATTCAATTTACAACACTAAGTATACTTGAAACGTACTTGTGTATGTAGATTCTGTAACACTAACGAATATTTAGCGTGTTTGATTGCACGATAATAAATCTGGTTGGCTTTATCTAGGAAACTTACATAGCAATCATGTTTGTCTAGTTAACAAGATTTCCCTTCAATTTGGCCTAATGACCTAGTTTTTGACCCCATATGACCCATATTCGAACTTGACTTAGATATCATAAAGACAAATATTTTTACGAGAATTCCGTTGATTGCGGGCACCTGAAAAGCGCGATAGGTTCGCCCAGTTGAGGGAGAGGTTGGCGTTTGCGAGCTACAGCTACAATTTAGTTCTTGGTGCATTGATGGCTGAAGATGAAAAGAACATGCATGATCTCATTCACTTCACAGCCACTATCCCTCTATTGTGGTTACTGCCCTCTCCTTCTCATTCAGTCCACCTTTCTATTCTATGGCATCGTGTAGTACTGTTATTCCGACGCTTTTGTGATAAACTGCGTGTTAAATTGTTACCTTCTGTGAAGAGCTAGAATTGATAATCTAAAGAATGCTGATAAATGTAACTGGGGTTTTAAGTTATACTAGGTAGGCTAACTTTTTAATTCATAAATATGCTTTTGAAAACAATACAAATATGCAGCAAAAGACTTTTAAAACATAAAGGTACATTCCTGTAAGCATGATCTTCGCCATTGATGATATCCAGTCAGACTTCACGAGGCCAATAGTTGAAATTCTTCCTTCGAACTCGTAACTTGTCACCAAAAATGTGATCGCTATCCTACGAATTGTGTGGACATTCGGATCGCTTGACTTCCTTTATCAAGTCGTCAGTGGTTGACCGGTCGGTAAAATAAGGGTGATACACCACCCCATTTATTCCTCCAGTACTCGATTTACACCTGGAGTGTAGCCTTCCCTTATAAAGTTTACAGACTCGTCGTTAAGTGCTATATCAACTGGCGGGAACAGTACGAATGTCGTAGTAGACCGCTGCTGAAGTGAGGTTTGAGGAATTCTTGGAGCAGATGATCCAAGCATGGGAAAGTTATAAGTTATACGGCGTGTCTGTCGGCTACATAAACTACGGAATACCGTTAGGGCCATCACAGGCCATCACATGTGAATGTGTTGATCTGAAACGCGATACTCGACAGTACGATGATGATAACGCGACAGTATGATGATGACGCGACAGTTCGATACTATGATATTACGATGGTGAAAACGCGACAGTACGATGATGATAACGCGACAGTACGATAACGAAAACGCGATATTACGACAGTACGATGATGATAATGCGATATACTTTCGTTATTTCACCATCGTACTGTCTCGTTTTCACCATCGTAATATTGTAGTTGCTTCGCAATCGGCCTCGCTGTGCTCGTTATTATGTTGAACAAGCTCCTTCGGCTGAGTTGCCTGAGCTTGCCAGGGCAGAACTCCGCCGAACGAACGAAACCCAACACAATAGTTTCCCATAATCATGCAATAACCTTTGTATTGTATAATATGATATTGACTCCGATGGTTGCTTTGGGCGTGGAAAAAATAAATTTACGAACCGCCATTTTTGTTCCTCATTTTGTTTCGACTCGTAATTAATAGCTTTTTCTAAAATTGTATTTCATTAAGAAGTCGCGAATCTTATTCTGGTATTTACGAATGTAACAATTAGACGCCCCATTTTGACCTCACAGTTAGATCAGTAAAGGGGCACACATCTTCTATTCTGCCTTGAAAAACTTAAGATCGGAGAATGACAAAATCAATCAGATGATCTACCTCCAGATCATGTGTTTATACATCGTCAACGACAATCAAAACAACCATATAGTATAAAGATAAAGTATATGTCAAACACACAGGGAATCTAAAATAGAGCAATATTATTGATATATGCGTCACATTATTACGTCAGAAAATACGTATTATAAATATCTTTCTCTTCGTGTCATCTACGAACGATGTCAACATTGTTAGCTGGTCATTAAATTCATCAAAGGTTGGATGGGAGAGCTTTTTTTCAATTGTAAAAGAAGAAGAAACAATATCAAAGTATACAATAAGTCAGTCGTATCCAATGTCTTGTTTACTTATCGTTTTCATATCGATAAATATCATAATTATATATTGCATTTCCAGTATCTCACCCACGGGGACTATCTAATGCTTGCATCAATTCGACCTACGTTTATAAGCTTAAGTTGTTTGTTTGGTTGTGTTGTGGGTCAATTCGACAATTATAGTACAACTTGTCCCTTGCATTTTATCATTCATGTAATGAGGCTGAGATATGGGGGTGTTATGCTTTTTCTGAACAGATAGAGTTAGTACAAACCAGCTTTTGTAAATCATTCTTGTGATTATTCCGTACCGTTAATGATTCAATAGCCCTTGGAGACTGCGGTAGATATCCACTCGGTACATCTTACTTTTCTAAGTGGATAGCATACTGGTGTTAAGTCATCGGTATCCTATAAACTGCTATTTAATGTAGAAAGGTATATAACATGTTCTCTACCATTTTAAAAACGATGGAAACATTCAGGTTCTCCAATAGCTGAACATCGAAGTTGGTAGACATGCTGGAATACAGAGATAGCTTCGTATTTGCCAGCATTGCCTTAAACAGACAAATCAAGAAGTTAATGAGGATGAATACCAATCGATTTTTCATTGTAAACTATACGATGATATTAGATTAATCTACCTACCCGCTCATCTGTGTTTTAACAAGTTTTTGGACGCGTTTTATATAATTATGGGCTCAAATAAACACATAGCGATATACTTAATTTCTGTATATATTAACCATTCGATTGTGTGTTTATTGAAATTGTTCAACTGTACATGTTATGGGCCAGAGGCCTACATCATCAAATGTACAAACCGTACTTCTGAGATCTAGCGAGGGATATTCAAACTTTATTTTTATATAACAAGACCGAAAATCGTAATGTAACCACTAGTAGCTAGCAAGAACTATGTACTTATACCAGAAAGAAGAACATTAATATATTTGATACAGAGAGCAAAACATGACCTGTATTGTATGTGCATCCAGGGAAGACTTCGTACAGTCTGTGCGCTCACAATCTCGCGGCATCCGTTACTGCATGCCTCCTTGTAAGAAATGTATATATATAACTTCCAATAACAAAAAGTAACATAACCGCTAGCACCGCATCCGTTACTGCATGCCTCCTTGTAAGAAATGTATATATATAACTTCCAATAACAAAAAGTAACATAACCGCTAGCACCGCACACAACATCTTCGGATAAACTCTTTAACACTTTCCCTCATATAGACGCTTTCTGACACTTCTTCAGCAGAAGGCTTTTTGAACACATAGTGACAAAAAAAGAAATTGTTCAAAACGAGCAATTTCTCCTTTTCCCACAATGTTTTCCACTCTAAGTCATAGGTTATCCATTCTATTATAGACATTTCTTTATTTTTTGACAAAATATGTTCACAGTCGTCTGCTGCAGAGTTGTTGTATGAGGGAAAGGGTAAATTTAAATAATTTCAATTGATAAGACAAAACGGTTTCATGCTATATATAATGTGTTAAAATATATGAGCCCGTCCATCCGAAAATGAGCCGTCCGGCGAGAAAACAAACATTATAGAATCTGCGTAATGTATCGACCCAGATCAACCTGCACAGTCCGCGCAGACTGATCCGGGCCGACACATTCCGTCTCAGAGGAATAGAGGTATAGAGTAATGATTCCTGAAACAGAAACTCCATAGGAGGGGAAAATTGTCTATCCGGGTAAGCCTGCGCGGCATGCCTAGGCTGATCCGGGTCGATAATTTACGCAGAGTCCAAAATGTTGGTTTTCTCGCGGGATGGCTCAAATGTACAATTTGTGATTTGTGAAAAGAGTAGATTCAGATGAGCACGTTTATCTGTTTTTTTGCCACTTACGTCACGTCCTTCGGTGCGCTATATGTCCCGAGGTTAACTTGATGAAATGGCCGTGTACGGCAATCACACAGACACACACAGCCCCCGCTTCCCCCCCCCCCCCCCCCCCCCCCCCCCCCCACACAAGTATGCAATTCATTCCGTAATAACTTCCCTTTAACGGAATGAATAATGAGATACTCGTTATAAATAATAAAAAAAAAAAAAAAATGTCTTTATAAGGGGGTGGTGGGTGGGCTTTAGGAGAACACCGCACCCCACAAGTACTCGTCCAGACGTACAGACAGACAGACAGACTGACTTACAGACAGACAGACAGACTGACTGACTGACAGACGGACAGAGCCCCCCCCATATAACCATATAAACGTATAAATGCATAACGGCAGATTGACAGTTACACCAGCAGAACACGGAGGGATAGACGGACATACGTATATACATAAACATAAAGACAAACATACAAATATACATACACTGAGATAGACATATAGGCATACATTCAGAGGCACATGAATAC